>JARHVA010005700.1:875000-1082500 GCA_037957365.1 Torreya grandis
TGAGGAAATGGAAGATAGTGAAAAGGTATAATAGTAAGGAGAAGAATTATTATAAGATAGTTTTAGATTGTAGATAGAAGGGATGATACTATTTAGAGAAGAGGAGTAGTTTTTGGAATAAGATATGCAAAGTTACAAGATGAACGTAGGTTCGATTTCTAGTGTATTAGAATTAGTATATATGTGTAGTTCACTTCAAGGTTACACATCAAATTTTCCTAATTTATCATCAAGAAGAAGAAAAATTTCAAACGTTAGTAGACATAGTGCTTGGTTTGATTCCCTTAAAAATAAGTTTGGGAAGTATAGTGTCAAAACTAAGGAAGTTTAATATATAGAAACATTGATTGAGGTAATATTTTAAGATTCACCAAATATTGAGACTTATCCAAAGTCAATTCCACTACCACCATCATCAATTTTGAGTGTTAATAATATGAGCATGGATCTGATTCTAATAGTTTATATAAAATTGGAACCATATGATGGGCCTACTAACCCTAAGAAGTTTTCACTAACTTCTGATATAAAGTGGTAAATAAAAAATGTATGTTTAGAGGAAGTGAAGAAGTGTGAGCACATAGGTTATTTAATAGGATGAGTTTGAGACTTCATATACAAAATTAATGCTGCTAGACTAAGTTTTGATGTTGTCAAATCCAAATTGGTGGGTGAGTTCAAAGTATAAAAGTGTGCAAGTCAAATGATCCAAGAGCTGAAATATATTTGTCATAAATTAAGTAAATCTAAATATGATTATAGTCAAATACTTTTATATGTAAATAGTATGTTATACTTTCTATTCTAGAAAAAACATAAGGCCGCATGATTCATAGAAGGCTTCTAAACTCAATCTATGTTTCTAATTATTCATATTCATTTTGATAATAAGACAAATGCTCATGTAGATGTACTCTAAGTGGAATAAATAAAGATTATTATGGAGATAACCCACAACCCACTACAAAGACATACAAAATTTGATGATGTTTTGTGAAAGATGGAGGAGTTACATGAAAGTTATATGCCCAAGATATGCCTCTAGTTCATGTAATTTCAGAAAGAGGGGAACCATATAAATGACTACCTTAAAGTTAAGATGAAATATTTTGACCTTCATCATGTGGTAGGGCATGTGAATATAAAATTTCATTTGTTACAATAATACATTCAGTAGGCTAAGTATTTATACTATAAATTCTACATATTGCACATCTACAATGACATGAATTTATGAGCACTCCAAGAACTGAAAGAAGACATTACTAATAATTTATTTTTAGTCACATCACAACATGTTCCCTCTATGGACCTAAGATTCCCAAGCCCAGGCATTGACATGATTACATTGATGTAAATTATTATTGGATGGATCCCAACCTTATAAAATTATTAACCTCAATCACTCATAGGTTAGACATCACATATTATTTGGTCTCCTCAATGCCAAGTGATATGGACACTTCCATCTCTAGAATACCAATAGCCTTACAATACTACACCAAAATAATAATAAATATGATGGACTCCATCTTATACTCAATGAATATATGGGTGATATGAGAGACAAAAAAAAATTGGGCTCTCCTTGAAACTAAGTAGAATATTATGTACATGAATAGATGGGATAGGGATTTCAAGAAATATAAGTTTTATTAAAAAGGGGGTTACCAAGGTGGATACTGTGGAGGTCTTAGTTAGAATAAATGACAATACTGATAACCAATTATCATATATTTATGTGGGTAGTATAACCACTTCACATGCAAAGGTTTCATAAATATTTAGAGGCAAATATATTATCTTTAATATAGAGTTTCATGACAACACCAAATAGAGTATTTTCTAACATTGGAAAAGTAGTAGAGATAAAATCATATTTGGAATATGAATTTGATTAATTCTCACCATAGTGAGCTTGCATTTCTAAAAGTAGTTACATGACATCAACATGAAAAATAGACATTACCTGATGTATATATTAAATAAGAGAAAAGAATAAGAAAAATCCAACAAAATAAATATCTTAAACATGTTATAGATGGGTTTTGATGTACCAAGACACTCAAGTTATGAAAAATATTCAACATAAGGCTATGTTGAAATTTCACACTATACCTATTTATGTCCATATATATGGGCAAATTATTCACATCATGTGGTAGGATGGGGTGGTATAACTTGTTTGAGTGCACATAGATGGGTCAATAATACACTAACAAGTTAATATGTTATGTGAAACTAAAAATACTTGTAACATTTATTAATGTGTGTATATTGAGTTTCCCATGGTATGAGGTTTCAATATTTTTGTTAAAATTTGTAAGCACCATCAATATGATCCATCGATCTACATGGCAGGTTATTGGATGACCAACACTCAGCTATACTCTAGGATCATTACCAAAGCTAGCTCTAAGGTACACAAACTAGTGATATATTTTAATAAAAATTCATAACTCATAATGATAATCAAATCCAATGACTAAATTTCATGGCTAAATGGTTGTATTAATTTTTTTAATGGTATAATACAATGATTTTTTATTTAGAAGATCATAATAGATGTAAATTGAAAATTTAAGTAAAATGTCATAAATTGTAAAGGATTACAATACCAATTAAATGTAAATTTATAATAGGTAACTATCCTTAAAAATCATGAGAAGCCCTTCATTACAACACTTTAGTATTTAATATGTAAGAAAGGAAATCCAACACCATGTTTTAGATATTACTTTCTCTTGTGCTAGGTTTTTTCAAACTTAGTCTGGTGAGTAATTTTGGTCCCATGGCATCCCATTTATTTTTAAATTCAATCCATCTGACTTGTGTAGTTATGTTGGTCAAAGAGTTGATAAATTTTATAATTACCATATTTCTAAACTATCTCTTTATCGGGGAAATTTCATATTTATTTCAAGGTGTTGGCTACTACTAACATTTATTATTTATCTTGTTGGGAACCTTATAATGTTGTATATTCCAAAATTTCAATAATTATGAGGGAATTCATTTGATCTAATTTTGAAGCCAATAGAGGATTTCACAATGTTACCCTATAATTTTTTGCAAGCCAATATCTCCAAGAGGCCTAGTTCTTCTAGATATAAAAATCTAATGTCATGCCTTATGTCCTAAATGTATCATATATGCCTTGGAATCTAATATTTAGTAGTGAGGTGACCCCTTAACCTAAATTTTGTCATCCCTTATAATATTTATTGGGTCACTAATCTTCTTTAAAACTAATAATTTACCAACCTTTTAGTGGATTACCCCTTCATTTTGCACATGTTATCAAGTTTTCATATACCGAAGCACTCATGGGTATGGATATCATCATCCTAAAACCTGACCATGAGTACTAACTTACTGAATACATCCCTACTACCTATATGGATATATTAAGTAGATATATCTAAAATATATTGAAGATATTAGTGATGAGGTGCCTATATTAGATTTCTCACATAGTTTATGTAAGTTTCCAAACAGTGACATCTCTCAATTTATTTTAGATACATGTATTTAAGATAACTATTCAGGTAGTATTTATGGGTGTGATATTGTACAAAAAAATCCTTTGATAATTAATTAAATATCTAATATTCTTTGAAATAACTAATATGCATTACATAAAATTAAAATTAATGAAGTATTACATATTAATCTTGAATACATAATATACATAAATATATATCTCTAATAATGAAGAACTGCATATTTATTGAAATGCATAATATGCATCAAAATGAAATTCAAATTTAAGAATCTTAGTTTCATGGTTTACCGATATAGTTCAATAACTAACTTTCAAAGACAAACAAATATATTTACAATAATATCAATTTTATCATATATGTGTAAGAACATAAAATAATAATTGTAAATAGAAAGGATATAAAGTGATATTTTTTATTTTTGTAAACATAATGGGCATGAAATAAGGAGAATGTGAGAGGAAAGATAGAATAATTTTAATAAACTTGAGAAAAACAAATAAAATCAAAGAAACTAACCTAAAAAGTAAAGGCCACTACACTATTAAACAACTGTGTAAATAGAATCACTTATTTTAAAAAAAGAGAAAGGAAAAAAAAGGAACAACTAACTATGTACAGTGAACTTAGCTCTCCTTAATATAAGTGCTTGAGATGTATCCCATTGATTTGGATAGGAAGATCTTCACCATTCATTCTTGTAATCTAGAAAACATTCTAGGACATGTAGATGGATATTTTATATGGACAAATCCAGAGATAATCAAATTTTGTGTAAATAAAAGCACTTATTTATAAAAAACTAACCTAAAAAGTAAAGGCCACTACACTATTAAAAAACTGTGTAAATAGAATCAATTATTTTAAAAAAAGAGAAAGGAAAAAAAAGGAACAACTAAGTATGTACAGTGAACTTAGCTCTCCTTAATAGAAGTGCTTGAGATGTATCCCATTGATTTGGATAGGAAGCTCTTCATCATTCATTCTTGTAATCTAGAACACATTCTAGGACATGTAGATGGATATTTTATATGGACAAATCCAAAGATAATCAAATTTTGTGTGATTTCCTCACTTGTCTCTATCCTCGTCCTACTTGAGGACCAAATCTCTTTTTTGGTTAACTAGTTCCTTTATCAATAGATGTCTTTGTCATTACTTGGTGGGCTTCCATGGCCGATATTAACTAATGGCTTGTCTCCTATAACTCTATGATCTCAACATATATTAATTCCATTAGATCATTCTCCAAAATTTTAAGTTGATGCATTAATTCCAAACTAGGGAATTAAAGAGAAATAAACATTCATGCTTCCCTACCATATACTATCTTGTATGGAGAATTGGCAATTGACCTCTTATAGGTGATTCTATCAGTCCAAAAAGATAAGTTTAATTTAAGATTCCATGGTATTTGATTGTAGTATATAGTCCTCCTAATGATCTTCAATAAATTATTGTTTGTAGACTCAACAAGGCCATTGCCTTCTGGATAATAGTTTGATGAGGTAATGAGGAAAATATTGTGTTGAACTTCCCTCTGGATAATCTTAGATCCCACAAAATACATAGAATTATTAAAAAATATAGTTGAAGGGACCCAAAATTAGGTAATAAAACCTTCATAGAATTCCAAAACATTAGTTTCATTGGCTTCCTTTAATGCTACTGACTCTATACATCTATTAAAATAATTTGTGATAGTCATAATCCACTTGTGTTTTGAGCTTGATGGGGGGTTGATAACATCAATAAAGTACAATCCCCATTGGAACAAGGGTTGATTAACTAAATTTTTTTGAATAGGTAACGCTAAAAGCCTTGCCTTTCTAATAAACATGACACATTATCTGCATTTTTTATCTATGCATGCCAATCACCAAATAAAATTGGCCAATAATACCCACCTGTTATGATCTTGTAACCTATAATCCTAGATGAATAATGTCATCCACCATGTCCATAATGGAATTGATCAAGTAACCTCTATGTCTAACTTGGTTCAATGCATCTTAGCAATATAACATTGATATCCTTTTTAAACAATACATTATCAGCAAGGAAAAAAGCAATTAACTGTAATGGAAAATATATCCTCTTTAAAGGAGTGAGATGAGGAGGATAAAAACCATCCTATAGATATCTTACCATATCTTGGAATCAACTAGAAGATGAGACCTAATGACTTGCATGTTCTTAATCATTTGACACCATAACCTATTCATTAAACTCCTGCAAGTACTGGGATAGATGTTCACAAAGTCTTTTGCCTCTCACTAGGTTTGTGACTTTGATCCAACCAAATCTCTTGTCATTAATATCTTTATTCAAAATAAATTCTATGACACTTGAATGTGTAAGCATCAAATATATCTTATTTTTAGAGAGGAATTAACTAAAATTATTAAAATACCTTATAACTAAAAGAACATGCTTCTAAAAAAAATCCCTGGTTTCATATTCTTTAAAGCATTGACTGAAAAAGGCTATTTGCTACTCTAAAGTCTCTTTATTCTACTATATGAGAATACTTTAAATTGTGTCAATATTATCATAGTAGTATAAGAATAAATCCTCTATAAAGTTAGGGTTCAAGTGTATAGGAGCACTGGCTATAGATTTATTTATTTCTTCAAAACTTCTTATGCTTTATCTAGACTAACTAGAAGTCTGACCTTTCCTTAGCATGGCTATGAGTGTCCTTGTTAAAGTATAAAAATTTAAAATGTATCTCCTTATGAATTTTAACTTTCTTAAAAATATTTTCAATGATTTCTTGTGCTTGGGGAATGATAGTGCGAGAATCGATTCAATCTTAATAGGGTCTATGTTGTACCACTCTTTGAAATGGAATGTAAAATAAGCCTACGTTCATTCATAGAGAAAAAACACTTTTCTATTTTCAAAAACACTCCAAATTACTTAAACCTTTCAAATAATTGTCTAAGATGAATCATATTCTCATATGTGTTGTTCGAGAATATTGTCATGTCATCTAGATAAACAAGAATAAAATTGTTGAGGAGACCCTCAAATGCCATGTCCATATCCTTCTAAAAAGTGGCTCCAATATTATATAAACCAAAAGGCATATTTATATATGTGAACATCCCCCACTTTATAGTGAAGGCCATGTTTTAATAGGCTTCTTATTTGATAAAAGTATGATTATATCTACTGTAACCCTCTATCAAAGAAAACCTCTCTGAACTTGGTACTATCTACAAAATATTCCATTGATGGTAATGGATAGTGGTCTTTGAGAGAGACATTTTTTATGTCTTGAAATTTAACACATAACCTTATTTCACTATTATTCTTACATATTGGAACAAGGTTAGCCACCCAAGTTTAGCATTTTATTAGAAATATTATGGTTGAATCAATGAGCTTTCAATGGTTCAAACTTTAGATTAATTGGCCTTTGTCTTTATTTGACTATATTAGTCTCATCTTATAACTTTATGGTATGTTGATCTAGACTTGGATCAAAACCTTTAAGGTCATTTTATTTCCATGCAAAGACATCTATACAATTTGAACATAACTTGATAAAATTTTCTTTCTCTAGAGATGTACAAACTTTACCTAGCTTTAAAATCTTTCTAGTTGCAATGTATACATTTATGTAGTGTTATTCTTTGGTTGATAAAGCAATTATTTTTCTTAATTAATCATCTCTATTGAATATATTTTCTAGGATGACTAGCCCTTTAGGCAACCTATTCATCTTTAACTATACAACTTGGTCATCACACTGCTACAAATATTTGTCTTATTTCCTTGATGGAAATTTATCTTCCTCTTGTAATAATCTGACAATTTCACTTTCATTTTCAAACCCTTTCCATTTGTCATGGTTGTTTAGGATAGAAGGTCTCACAACTACCTTAATGTGTGATAGAATTTTTTCCCTTATAATGTCATCTAGAATGTTGAATTGTGACACAATAGCAACCAATTTATCTGCATCCTTGTTCTAATTTCTTGATATGGCCTAAATATTGAAGTCTTAAAAATATTCAATCACGTCTCATACTCTTTTCTTATATGACCTAAGTATTGGGTTCTTGTATATATTAATTCCCTTTACTTGGTGCACGACTAGTTCACTATCTCTAAAGACTTTTAAAGAATTAACCTTCATCTTTATTGCCCATTGCAAGCCATACACTAGTGTTTCATATTCAATAACATTATTGGAACAACCAAACTAAAAATTAAGATAAGATAAATACCTTTGACTATCTGGATAAATTAACATCATTCTAACTCGATTGCCATGTTTATTCCCAGATCAATCAAATTATAGCTACCATAGTCCACTACTAGGATAATCATCTTTCATCAGCATTGGAATTGGTGAATCATTTTTATGAAGATAATATACAACAAATACGTATTTTTCAATTGGCTTGAAGGGATAATGTCCATACAAATAAAAGGCCCATTCATCAAGTAAAATATATGGGACTCCATTTAGAGGTGATTCAATTTTGACCTTACTATTTTTTGGTACCTTGTTTGATATGACATAATTAATGTTCACCATACTTGGCATATATGGATCCAAATGAAATGTTGCAATGGGTTCAGAACATATTATTGCCTTAGTGACATACCTAGTTCTAAACATTAAATATTTCTAATCACCTAAAAAATATTCTCCAATCTTAAAATTAAAATCTCTTAACTAACACATGGACAAATAGGGAGGCAAGTCCATTACAACTACATATTGCTAAATAAAAACATTGGGGAAAGCATGTAATTTCATTTTTATTATTTTGATCATGCCTATTGTCTTCATTGGTGAGCCATATAATTGTAATACTCCTTTGATATTTGGCTCATAGACAAGACCAATCTTGTCTATAATTTGTTTAGGTATGATAGTACTACTGGCTGCACTATCTACCATACAGTTATGGACTAAATAGTCACCTACTATCAAAGAGAGATAAAATGGAAAGGTTTTATTTGACTTAAAATTAGCTTTGTCTATCTTTTTCATATTATGTATCTATTGATCAAGTTGCTTGATGGTCTAAATAGGCTAATAGATCTCTTTATTTTTGAGTTGGTTCTCTAGATACCTTAAGATCTAAAAGTTATTGAATGAGCATGTCCTTTTGACATGGAATGGTAAGGGAATCCTACATGATAATAATAACATTTAATTTATTCATCTAGTATATAATGCTAAAATATGTTCCACTAACCTTTGGCTGCAATTTCTAAGCCACTATCTGTTATCTAGTTAGGGGCATTTGTGGAACTTTCACTATCTTTGTTTTTTGAGTCTTATGAACTATAGGAACAACAACTTGATCTTTGACATTCTTAGACACAACTTCAAGAACACAAGAAGTATTACTCACATCTTAATATTTCTTAACTAATCTTCTTTTAGCTCTAGTCAGAGCTGCTACTTGACCATTCATGTTACTATTTTCACCAACTTGGTTGAATGCAATATGATCATATAATTGTCAGTTAACATTGATGGCATCAGGCTACCCTAGAACTTGTTGAGCATCTCTTTAGATTGGCATATTTATGTCTTTATATTGACCACCTTGAAGAGATAAATTTTCTTATGTCATCTATGGCATGGTAATCTATTATAATACCAAGGTTTGAATTTGAATTTCATTTAACTTGGATCTTGCATGAATTTATTTTGGGGAATGATAGCTTTTGAATTTTAAGATGCAATGGGATCAATGGCTAAATATGGTTTATTTTGGGTTATGGCTCCATGATTTTGATAAGGTTGCCTATTGTCTTTGAAACCTTCATAAGGAGGTCTTTGGTTATTGAAATATTGATATGTACTTTGGTTTTATGGTTGATAAGGTCTACCTTGGTACTATAGTCTCTTGAGTGAAAAAATCTCATTTCCAAAAGCTTGTAACATGTTTTATAGATCACCAATCTCACTAGATTGATTAGGAGGGGTTACAACTTAGATTTTTGGAGATGAAATAAGAGATATAGATGCAATCTGGGGAACTTGAGGAGTTTTAGGAGGAGGAATAGATTAAAATATTGGAAAAAAGGATATTAGAGGCCTTGAAGCAAGTTTACCATCTTGAATTAAGTTATTTTCTGCTATTATTATAATTTCATAAGCATTTGGAAAGGTATTACCACCCATGGACTGTATCATGACACTAATATCAAAATTAAGGGCATTAAGGTGATATAAAAATTCATACTTTTGGAATGGCCTAACCAGTGTAGAGATCGTAATCCATATCTTTTGAAATATGAGGTTAAAGTCAAACATGAATTCATGAAGGTACCTATTTATGGTAGTTAGTTGTTTAGCCAAAGATAGATGATCAGAGTTATCTTAAATTACTTAACTAAGGATCCACATAACTCATCCCAAGTAGAAATAGAAGTCAAATGAATATTCTTATACCATTACAATGCTTTTGCCTTGAAGGATGCAACCAATGATCTAATAGCCACATTATCTTATGTAACATTAAGAACAGAACATAGATTGATAACATCTTAGATATGTTTAGTAACAATAGTTTTATCCCATTGTCCAAATAAGAAAGGGACACTTTTTAGGAAAAACACATAAATGGCATCATGTTGGTCCAAATTTAGGGGACTTCCCCTATTGAATGGGACAAATACTTTATTCTTGAGAACCATTTGGGTAAAAGGGATTTGGCCTATAGGGAAAATAGATTTCACTAAAATAATAGAATGACTAGTGGATGAATTATGCTTTCAAGGATAAGGTCTTGTATTATTAAAGTTTGATCTTTTATAAGAAGAACGCAATTCAATATGTTCAAAATAAGTACGTTTACTTGATGCTCTTATTATAACCTTTGGCATGAAAGCATTATCTGAAAGATACTATGAGTTTTAAAGATTAAAAGATATTCAAATATTGATGACGGTAGATATCTCTTGTTGCTACAATTCCTTCTCAATCTTAAAAATTCACTTATATCAAAGAAATAATATCCCATTGGGCATGCCAAAATTGTTGAGGTTTTAGATTTTCACCTGAGCTGAGGAGGGGATTGCTCAGATCTTCCTACTCAAATTTAGTTCAACATGGGATTGATTCTAGGCTATGGGGATCCTAATGATCGATCATACCTATAGAGAAGGTCAGCTTCATTATGGATCTATCACTTACACTAAACCTAAATTAGCACTTTCATAGAAAAGGAAAAGAGATTTGATAAAACTTATAAAAGCATGTTAAAAATAGTGATGCACCAATGATTTGATCACTCTAACTCACATAAAACACACTATTAGACACTTTAATACCAAAGAACATCAATTTAAAATAAATATTTCATGTAATAAGGCATTAATCTATTACCAAACTAGCAAGAGAGGGTAGATATCCACTTTCAAACTCGTTAATAAACTATAGATTGCACTTACAATGACTTGTGATAAATATTAAACACTACCTGAAGGTGAGAAACTTATACATAAGTAAGTAACATACATTTATTTAAAAATGGTGCATGAATTCATAGAACACACTTTAATATGGCTTAGAAAATATGGAATCCGGTCTTTATTATATCAAAAGGCGTCACAATACAAATTTTGGCAAAGGTTGGTATTACCAAAAAGAAGGATATAAGGATACATTATAAGGATTAGAAGCCTGTACTTATAGAAGAGAGAGAGAGAGAGAGAGAGAGAGAGAGAGAGAGAGAGAGAGAGAGAGAGAGAGAGAGAGAGAGAGAGAGAGAGAGAGAGAGAGAGAGAGAGAGAGGCCCAATCGCTTTAGATGCATTAACACTCTTGAGGATGTTGACTGAGGATCTTATCAATAAGGAACTAACTCTATAAAATAATTAAATGTCCATTTCCCTTATCCAATTACTGGATATTTTCTTATAACTCTATCATATCATTTACTTGATCTACTGATGAGGATCATGTCTTGGAATTGACTAAAAGTGTTACATCTATAATAGGTGTTTGAATATATCTACTCATTAAAAATGTGACCATGATGAGGTGATACATAGGTCTACAATAGGTGAAAACCAATCTTAGACCATTATTTTTCATATCGTAACAATATCTATGAAAGTCTAAAAACTGCCTGACTTTAATTTATAGTCACTAGCTTATCTTTGCCATCTATATTAGACCCAAAAGATATATCTTACCTATATATAGCTTTTAATGGTGATGATTAATCTCTAAGCTATGGTCCTGGTTCAACTTTGATTCACCTTCGAGCTTGACTCTTTGTCATTTGATTTGCCCAAGTCAAAAATAGATTATTCAAATTTTATAAAAAGTGTCCTGAGCTTACTTTAACTTATTGGTTGTCGATAGCCAACTCAGACTATTAATATCATGCCAAACTATTTTTATGCTCATTGGTCCTATATATATTCTAAGTTATTGAATTTCCCTTAGTCCATTGATTTTCTTGTGTACATATGCACATGATTTGTCGATCTTCTAATAACTAAATGTGCTTATGCCACCTATCATGCATGCATTTAATCTTTGGATTATTTTCCCCTTTTAGTCATGCTCACCATCTGATCTTGATGAGTGATCAAATACTAACATTTGATCTATTAGGACCTACTATTTCAAAATGAATGGCTACTTAATGACCTTAAAATTGACATCCTCAATCTAGTCAAATAAAGTTCATGTGACCATCATTGAAAATTTCAAGACCATCAAATTTAAGCTAAAATGTATTTCCTTTGATATATATAAAACATGACATTTTCATGAATGTCTCATACTTATTTTCTAACTTTGAAGGCTCATATCTTGAGCCAAAAAGCTTATGTGGGCCTAAAGATTTTTTAGGATTCTCTTGGCATGTAGAAATGCATTTATTCTTATTCAAATAGTGGCATAAGGATTATAAGAAAAGATATTAAATTCAAAAGTTCTCTAGTCCACTTGCTTCTCCATGACATCCTGGTGATGGTTGAGCTCAAATGGCTAAGTATGGGAGACTTAGTGAAATTTGGTGAAGAGCAAACTTTTAACATGCATAAATTCTACCATGCTTCAATAGATGATCTAGAACTTGGTGCACAATAACTAGGGACTAATATTAATAAACCCATGTGACTATTATCCCTTATAACTACCACACATGTGAGACCTAATACCAAAAAACTGCCCACTTGGCTTTCTTTGAACTCCTGTGAAAATGGATAAGTATAGAAATTTAATAGATTTCGGTTGAGAGGGAAACTTTGGATCTCAAAATATTTTGACACACTTTTTTAGATGGGTTAATATTTGGTACATATGAATGGACCTATGTGATCAATTCTTCTTGACTCGTCTGAATGTGCGAGATATCACATCGATAAAAGGATTGCTTGGACTCTTTATCACTAGAATAAAATGTGAATATGGACTCAATGAAGAACTAGATGAACTCCATATATATTCCAAGCACTCTTGACATCCCATAAGGCCTCTACAACTCTTGACCTATCCTTAGAAGATGAAAAATTAAACTTTAAGTGAACTTAAAGTATTTCAAATGGTTTGTAAGAAAAAGGATCTTCCTATTTTATCATTGGCTCCTCTCAATTAGGAACATTGCTCAATCTTTGAAAATTTTGTATGTAGGCCAAAAATGGCCAACATAAACTTCAAAGAAAATAGATAATTTCTCATGCTTAACTGGGCTAGTTAAAAAATATAGCCATGGTAGATGAATATTTATCAAACATGTATGTGTTTTCATTATTTATGACTCTTGAAGTAATATACCATCTCCATATAACTTTGAATATCATTATTAATTAAATTTCAAGTGTAAAACCTTTGTATTCAAGAAACAAGGGTCCTTCTTCAAGCCTAATCAAAAGAGACTCTGAGAACCTATAGGTTTGAAAACATGTAGGTCACCAATGACATCAATAGAATTCATGGAGAATGTATATGGTATTATGTCCTATTTATTGTTATCACATTTCTCAAATCATCTTGAACACCTATGAATACTCAAATTCAACTCACCTTGTAACTCAAGTGGACTGTGAAACTAGGTAGGGATGTGGGAGTCCAAAGGAAGGACTGTGAAGGTCTTAAGGGAATGCTCAAGGTGATTAGATCCTATTAGAGCTAGATTAAATGATCTTAAAACTTATTTTATATTTATATAATAATTCATCATTATTAAATTAGGCTTAAAAAAAGGGAAAATAAATGGAAATGAAGGTTTTGGCATAAAATAATACCTTTAAGCATGCAATATGTAGTAAGAGTGAAAGCATGCTTATGATGCCTATTTCAGGGTTTAAGAAGATGATAAGGATAAAAATTAGATGTGAGTGAAAGGATAATTTATTCAAATCACTTTATGAATGCTACACCAACTCAAAGAACTCAATTTGGATAACCAAAGAGAAAACTTAATAAGCACCTACAGCCTATTCGAGAACATTGTGATCAAATCCATATATGGAATGTTAAATGGAATGTTGGAGGAATTTAGAGAGTCAAAAAAACTCATGAGGAACATTTTAACATCATTTAAAACCAATAGATTGATAATGGGAAGAGATTTACCTTCATATTTGCAATCAAGAGACCTAAACATGGACGTATAGGCCTAATGTGCACCAAAAGTTTTGTGGGTACAAAAAGCTGATAAATCTTCTATTAGGATATGGATAAGACCTTGGTTTAATATGAAATATAAATTTTAACTATTTTATTGATGGATAAAATGCTAAAACATAACAATTAGCATCAAAAACAATAATCTCCCTACAAATCCTATGTATAAACATGTCAAGTTTTAGGAAAAATTGGAGAATAGACACCTTTGGGAAAATGTTGAGATACATGAAATAAGTTTTTATATACATTTTGGAGGTATTTTTAACCAATAAAACTCATTTTGAAGGTTTATAGGCCTAAAACTCTTTCTCAGACCTTACACATAATCCTTTAATGATGAGATCTTATCGTTCTGAGATAAAAACTAACAAGAGAGTTTGTATGGAATATTGAGCATGATGTTAGAGGTAGAGAGGGTTAATAAAATGTGAATCTTGGTGTTATTTTTTCAATAAATCCTACAAATTTATGAATAATTATTAATAAGTGAGACCACTCCAAAATCCTCATGTTCCCTTCATTTAAGATTGACAAGGTCTGAAACTATGCATATAAATTCCAAGAGGAAATGTATGGAACCAAAATCTTTAGCGAAAATTATGGACCTGTATTCACTCAAAGCTTATTTCATTGGTCAAGTAATTGGAGGAATTATCTCTATGAACCATCCTTAATAAGGTTACACACCTAAAACCCTTTTGAAATCATGCAAAGGACCCAATGAAGAAGATTAATCTTATAAAAGCCTGTAATGGATTGGTACAACATACAAACTCCTTCATTAGTCTTTACACACCTTTGTGCACTTGATGAAGTCACTATTTTTTCACTTGTGCAGTACTATTATAAAAAAATTAACATAGAGCTAACTGTTAGAAGACTAAAAATGCAGTTTTGATGTCTTGTCATGAAGTTTGACAAAGTGAGACCAAGTCGGATAACTTGAAACCATGTATGACCTAGAGAAGGTAGAAAAGAATTTTTATAAACCCTCATGAATAAGGTATAAAGTGAATTTAACATCGTTTTGAGGGTTTAAGTCACCTAATGTTGAGCAAACATACTATCACAAGTTCTTATCTAACCTAATGCACTTGTACCTAAGTCTTGGAGATGGTTTTCAGATTGAACAGGGGTAGAATGATCCCTTATAGGGTGTTGGATAGGTATCTAAATTATGATAGCAATAGTCTAGAAAGAACTAGGCCTAGGATTAAAAAATAGACTCACTATGATTGTCTTCACTTGAACCAAGAATTTTTTTTTAATGAAATGCAGGTTCTTATCATTTTGAAGAAGCTTAAAACATGATACTTAACTTCACCAAAATGAGAGAGGCACTGAAGTGGCCTAGGAGGGTGTTAGAAACACCAAGAACCGTGATCAAGAATGCCATTTGATAAGACAAATACTTTTAACTCATTTTAGTGCAAGAATGGATAGTTTTAAATGAGGTTGATGAGTCATCAAGAAGGCTAAGGATCACTATATGCCACCCTTGATGAAGAAGAAGATTACATCAAGTTGAAACTTGTGAGTAAGATGATATCAGACTACTCTTTAACATGTTTCTTTCTTGTATGTTATTCCTCATGAGATGGCATTTAGAGTAAGCATCTCATATACCTCTCCTATCTCTATTTCACACACACACACACACACACACACACACACACACACACACACACCTAATTTTTGCATTATAATGGATACTCCACTTGAGTATGGTGAAACCTTGATCCTTTTATAATCCTTTTAAGTAATAAACAAGTTGGTTATACCCTCTCTTATGATTGTATTTTAGTGTTTATATAAGAATGATTTATCATGTCTAGTGTTGATTTAGTTCTCACTTACACGTCTGATTCTCTCACCTATATGCAATTTGAACTCACTCTTGTAAGTCATATGAAGTGTTTAAGTGGTATTGTGAAGGTTAAGTGAGGCAATATTTCATTATATTCATTTAGACCTCTTGAAAATTAGTCCTCATTTCCTAATCATCATCTACCACATTCATATTGAAATATTGATTTAAGAGGAATAGATTAGGAGTAGTGTATGAATAGATCAGCTTCATGCCCATTGTGAATTTGTATATGTCTGGTAATAGTCAACAAGTTTCGTGCATCACCTCCTTCGTTAGTTTGATTTCAATTCTCTCTCCCTTCTCCCTTGCAAGTTAGTATGCTTAGTTTATAGTTCCTACGTGATGTATCAAGGGAGCTAGCCCTATCTAGATGTTTAATTCATTATTTAAGTCACACATAGCTTAAGATTGTTCCCATATTATCACTTAAGAGAGGAGGCTTAAACAACCTCCTCAATGGGTGAAACTTTTGATTATATCAGTTTTGGTCCGTCCAGTGGGACAAGAGAATTCATCCATTGAAGAGTTATTGGTGTTGTTCTTCAATTTACCAACCTTTGGAGGCACAAACAAAAGCACCAATGGTAACTTCAAGCTCATTTAGTTGGTTTTAACAACCTAGGTATTATTTTAATCAAGTGCTCTTTAAATTTTTCCTTTCTCATGAGGTTTCATGGTTGGGTTTGGAGTGGATTTATATTTTACTCAAGTTGGTAAGCCATGTCAAGCTTATGTTGATCCATATTAGTAATTTATTGAACCTTACTAGCATTTTGTTAATCCTTACTAGTAATATGCTGAGTTATATTAGCCCCATGTTGAGCCATACCATCCTTGTTATAAAGAGTATTACCCTTCCTCTTTTCCTCAACAATCTTACGAAGATAGTCAACCTTCCATGCAAACCTGTTCCTCCTTGTAATCACCCTTGTCAAGATCATGCTGCTCCTAGTCAACATATTCACATTTCAAAGATTGGTCCACATGAATCTAGTTGGAAAAATATCGAATTTTGGTCCACATAAATTATATAAACGCAGTCTGATTCATTTTCATGATTATCAATGGCAATCTTGAAATAAACTTATATAAAGCAGCATGTATCCATGATTATCAGTGACACGCTTGGAACAAAACTGGTTCTTTTATAATCATTCCCAAATTGTTCGTAGCTTCCAAAAAAATTCCCCTTTCTCATACAAACTCATGTATCTGTTCATGGGCTTATTAACTCTACTATTTTTCCATTTCTCCTCATGGCTATTTTTTTATTTAAGTAGTTTTAGATTTTCTTCTTGTAGTTTTATACATGGTTCTTTTAAGATTCTTTGTTGTAGTTATATTTTGATATGATTTCAATATGTTAATCATCTGTAGTTTAGATGCTTTCCATCTTTGAAAGTGTTGCCTCCACTTTAAAATTGAAAGCCTTCTTTTCTTCTGAAAATAATTGTGTAGTTTGATGCTAGCAAAACTAGAACTGTTACTGGGAAGTCCAAACGGAGTCATCGAGAAGTGTTTTTTTTAATTTATTTATTATTCTTTTACAAAATTGGGCTATTTTTTGTTCCTCCGGCGTGCAAACATATCATAAAAATATTTACCTTTGGTTTAGCATATGTTTAGTAAATTCTGATGCACCTTCTGTCTCAGTATAGACATAGCGTTTGGCTGTCCAATCCTTGATCTCCCCTTCATCTGTCTAAGAGTCACAAACAGTTGGGGCACTATGGCTGGAACTTGTCATTTGTTAATATCATTCAGCCAATATCGCTGGAACTTGAAGGAGGCGGGAGGAGTTATTCCAACTTGTTTACTACAAATGCCACTCAGACATGATCAGAATCTGAATTATAAAATCATCCGCAATCAGAAAATGGTCTGGTGTAGACCTAATACCTCCCTGACTTTTTTTCCGTTAGAGCAAGTAAATTGCTGTCCAATGTCCACCATATTGTTTAGCTCTATTAAAAAAGAATTTGTTGTGTTTTTGTCGATCCTTTTCAGGCCACATTTACTCTTCTAATGTAAGAGGTCCGTATTTGAATGGAATGTTATGTGATTCAAAGTTGCTAATCCGGTTCTCCCACAATATGTTTTGGTTCGTGACTGGACCTTGAATGCTAACGGTCAAGAGATCACTTCCAACTATCAATAAGTGTTTTTAGGGC
The DNA here is from genome assembly GCA_037957365.1 of Torreya grandis. Taxonomy (NCBI): domain Eukaryota; kingdom Viridiplantae; phylum Streptophyta; class Pinopsida; order Cupressales; family Taxaceae; genus Torreya; species Torreya grandis. The sequence goes on from JARHVA010005700.1 coordinate 893,171, forward strand.
TGCTGATCTATGGACCCTTTTAATAGTGGACTGCTAACGATTTGATATTTTATGTGCAATTTGAAGGCAGGACGATCTACGATTGGGAGATCTGATCTCATTTGGAGTAATATTCTATTCTTTCCATTTGTGTTAGTACGTGCTTTTGGTGGTCCCTTGTAGCAATTTTGGGTCGCCCATCTTCTTTGAAGCTGATTGTATACCAACTACCGCGTGGTTTTCCCCTTCGTTTTGCCCGTGTTTCCAAGTTTTCATATACCACAACACTCTTTGGAATGATTACCACTATCTTACAATCTGAATATGAGCATGAGCTCACTGAATTCCTACCTACTACTAGCATAAATATCGTTAATATATTTATTTAAAAGACATCGAAGATATCTGCAATGAGGCACATATATTAAATTTGTCACATAGATTAAATAGTGCCTCAGAGGTGATATCTCTCACCATCTTTTAGATACATGTATTTCAGATATCTATGATAGTAATATCTACAAGTGTGATATTATACGAATATTTTTCTTTCAAAATTAATGAATTATTTCATATTCATTCAAATACATAATATATATCACCTGAGATTATAATTAATGAAGCATTGAATAATTTATAATATGCATCAGCATGAAGTTCCAATTAACAAGTCATGGAGAATTTATTGAAATGCATAATATACATCAACATGAAATTCCAATTTAAGAAGCATTTTATATTCAACTAAATGCATAAAGCTTAGTTGCATGGTTTAGTGATCTAATGGAAGGAATAATGTTTAAATAACCAAATATGTGTATAATAGTATCATTTTGTTCATACTTGTCTAAAATCATGAAACACTCATTGCAATGGGAAAGGAAGTAAAATTGCATATATGTATATTCACACACATATTGGGCATGCAATAAGGAGAATGTGAGAGGAAAGTCAGATATAATGAGGGAGAAGAGGAAGGATATGGGAAGGGGAAATCAATATTTAATACGGAGATGTAATTAGAAGACTTTTATTAGTGTGATCCATGCAAATAGAAAAGAAAGGAAGAGAAACATCGAACTAGGCATATTCAGGGTCTATACTTTTCCAATATGTATTTCATCAATGTTTTAAGATAAAATATTTTACATGTTTTATAAAATATAACATATTAAAAAATGTTAGTTGCAAGGAGTGTTAACAATGGATGTTTGGAAAGTAGAAATGGAAAAATTGTATTATTTAGTATCCTTTGAATAAACATGATATGTCGTATGTTTATAGAGTGAATTCCTAGTGCTTATATAAAATTATATATATATATATATATATATATATATATATATATATATATATATATATATATATATATATATATATATATATATATATATATATATATATATATATATATGTATGAGTCTAAGTATATGTATAGGTATATGATATGTATGTTTGTATGTATATATGTTATAGACACACACACACACATTTATATTTGTGTATGCATGAAAATAGATATGTCTGTGTCTATGTATGTATATATGCATGTATACATACATGTGTGTACATGCACACACACACACACATATGTACACACATGCACATATGTATATGTTTAGATACACACACACATAGAGATATATACATATACATGTATATATACACACACATATATATAATATACATACATACATACATACATATATTCATACACACATAGAGAGAGAGTCTATGTCTAAAAATGAAACTTAGGCTTCCATTGACATATATATGCAAAGGAAATAGAGAATGTATAGTTATCAAAGTATGATATTGCTATTCTATAACAAGATAATATAAATATGAGAAGATGAATGACTATTTTTAGCCAAGGTGTTATTCTTAAAGATATTTATTTTCATATTATGTGAACACCACCTTTTTTTCAACAATCAATATAAATAAAGATGGAATATATATATATATATATATATATATATATATATATATATATATATATATATATATATATATATTATGGTATGAAATTGTGTAACAATTTATCTTCCTCAAAGTCCTAATTTGATAATACCCCTTTTAGGGAATCAACCACATGGACATATATTTCCATAATTGTATCTAAATAGCTTAAATAATGATGTATTCACCAAATAATTCTAAAAGTGCTCAAATGTGAATGATTCTCACCATTATAACTTCATCTATCACATTGTATCTGATTTGGGTATGATGAAGTCATGTTTGTACTAATAGTGAATTCAATCACGAAAAAAATGGTTCTCAAATATGATTAAGTCAATTTTATTAGGACACATGTTTTATGGCATTTTAATTATATATAATTAAATTTTATTTTTGATAAAGATTAATTACCTAAATTAATTTTAGAACATTATAAATATGAGATATCAATAAAAAAGTAAAATATAAATAAATGGAAAAAATAATGTAAAAGAAAATGTTAATACAAAAATTAGAGGAAGGTAAATACCTTGCATGACATCTCTAGATAGATCACCTATAATTTGGATACCTTTTTATGTCAAAATATTAGTATAAGTTATGGCTTACTACCCTTTTAAGTCAACATATGGCACACCTAATAATAATTTGTAGATGAAATTTGTCTATATTTTTTTCATCACACAATGAAATATCTATCTATGTCTTTTGCATCACACATAGGTGTCGATATATCTAATATTTTTGATCATATTATTTTTTTTGGTTTATAATTATTTGTATTCAATCTTATTATGACAATGGAGTACAAGTGTGTGTTAAACAACATAGATTGTTATTCAAATGGAAAATGTTGAGGTAAATGGTAAAGATGTTATTTTGTTTATAAGTTTTAGACTAAGATTTGTTTTGATAGTGTAATGGGAGTAGATAAATGTATTTTTTCCTTTATTTCTTCGGTATTTTGGTAGCAAGGTTATCTCTAAAAAATTTAATAATTTTTATCTCAATATTTTATATGCTTTATATTTTCACATTAAAGATCACATTTAACAAGGAAATGTAAGCTTTGGCATATTTTAATTTTTTCCTCATTTTCCTTGTCTTTTTACAGTTCTATTATGTTGTGAGTGAAATGGATCTATTTCTATGACTTTAGTTTGAGCTGATTTAGTTTGTGTTAAGTGGTATTTTCAATGCCATTCATCATTATTTGTTTAATTTTAAGAAAGGTGGAGGTAAGCTTCTTCACTGCACTACAACACATAAATGTCTCATAAAAAGTTAATAATGTTAAATCCTTTAATTTTAGTTAATTACACTTTGCCCATTTTGTGAAAACTTATAACAAAATGAATGATAGTTCATATTTTCCTTATAAGCTCATTTCTATATAAAATCTCACTCAAAACTTGACATAAAATAAAAATAATAATCCTAATGCTAATGATAATGTTAATCATAAATATTGTTGTAGAATAATGTTTTGTGTGATGGTGTTGGGATTTTTTCAATATCGTGCCCTTATAGAGTATGTAATCATCTTAAAAAATTACTCATCCCTATAAACTAATCCTCTAACACATCTTGTTGACTGTGATTATAGGTAGCCTTCAAAACTGGCATAATAAACATGGCATTCTATCTTATGTGAGATGAATCTTTGGGGTTGGCACCTCAATAAAAACACCTTCAGTGTAATTATATTGCACTATTTTTTTATTATCTATTTTAGGGCTTATGGGTCCCCTTACCAATATTATAAAATCATTGTATTACCATATGGTCTAGCTTGATAACATAATTATCAAGGAATTTAAACAACCATAAATCATCCAAACTTTTAAACCAATGTTTATATATTTAACACTTACAGTATTACACTCTACAAGTTAATACTTTTAGAAAAAAATAAAATAAGGCCAAAAATTGAAAAAATTACAAAAAAAAAAAAAAAAAAAAGATCTTACTACAAAGAAAACCTACTTGTAGTTGATCATTATAAATGCCACCTCCTTCCATGCTCCATCGTCTAGTAGACCTGACCTCTAGACAACAGCCTTATTCTACCCCTGATAAACCTAAACCAACTAATCCTATGAGAATTAACATAACTTTTAGCTACCCATCCTCTTCTCTTTTCCTAATAGGGAGGCCACAAAACTATTATACTTATGAAAATTAAAATTTTACTTCTAGTTCTCTTACACCTTAGAAACATGCCACTACTCTAGCCACCAAGGAGGCACCTAAGAATGTCCATGGGATAAACCATATGCTAACCATTTGATTGACTTCAATCTACCCATGGTCCTCCTTTTATAATGTTAATCCTCCAGCTATAGAGTGGGAATAAATAAATCCTTGAAAAAGTTCATAGCCACACCCTTGGTTTCTTCCTTCCCACCTTTAGCTAACCACACTTATTCCCCTTCATGATCAAGGTTATCAAAGGAAATGAGTCTCTCTTCTAAGATTTTGAATATAGATAGAGAGACAAATCCAAGGTCATCTTTCCTAAAGAAAGGTAAGTATGAAAATGGCCTAAAGGAAGACTATCCAAATCCCAGAGTAATTCCATCCTATACTCAGGCAAGATGAAAAATGCTACCATCTCTTTAATCTATCCTCAATTAGACACCACCAAACATAAATTAATCATAAACATTTCTACCAAACCTTAATTAATTCTTACTCTCCTACTCTCTGCTAGTATTTTCATGCCTGAATAACATCCAATGCTTTATCCACTTCTAGAACTAACATCCAAAACACATTCATGATATGCGTTCTTGAGACACTAACAATAAAACCTAATTATTTAGCTTTAGCCTACCAAAACATAGTGGCTAGATCAGTGACTCAACTAATTATAGATCCATGTAGTAGAGACAAGCTAGTTCAATGGCTAGAACCATAATTCCAAAAAGTGGTGGCCATAACTAAGATAAAGTTTCTCATATTTAACTCACACAACTTTGAATAAAATCCCATCAAATCTATGGCTCTTCTATGATTAATATCATCAATGCCTCCACCATCACCCTTTGTAAGGCCAATGATATATCTCAAAAAAAACTATGACACATTTTAATTCACTTATGATAGAGATTAAACCCTCAACGAGCCATTGGTTCCACTCTAACACAATCTTTCTATCTATCCTTGGTATTATCGACCATGGCCTCCTCCTCTTGGTCTATTCCAACATTAGTTAACAATTTTATTATTTGTGGCTTTCTCAAAAAATTCTAACACCTTAAACTATGAAATAAACTCAACTTAGGTCATATTAGAGAGAGAATATTTTCCAATTTCTAAGATTTGGATTTTTGCCCTAACAAAACCTGAATTATGACTTGAGAATCTCCTTTAATTTCTAGATAAGTTATTCTACATTATAAAGCTATATCAGTTATAGGGTATCAATGAATGAGAGAGTATTCAATGGAATATGGAAATAATCTTTAATTATTTTATATCCTTCGCGGGAGGTAATACTACCTTAAGGAAAAACATCTTGAGAAATTAAGAATCAAGATTGGAAAGAAAATTATAGACCTAGCATTCCTAAAAAGATGTCATGATTATACTATCTCAAAATGACATCACTAGGCCTTGTTTATATATCTATAAAGGGATTACTTTGTCTTTATAACTACCTGATAATTATCACACCCTGATAATGGTTCATGGAGTATGAACCAAATCATCAGTAAAAAAATGAATACACAATTTTTCCTAGAAACTCCCTAGCTAATTCAATGCACTGTGGAAATACTCAATCATTAATTAATACCCTTCAGGGGATGGAATACTACCTCAAGGTAAAAATTCCTTTAAAATTGGGAATCAATCTTGGAAAGCAAATTACATACCTAACATTCTTTAAAAATGTCATGATCATACTACCTCACAATGACATCACCAGGCCTCATTGTCATATCTATAAAGGAATTGTTTAATCTTCAGAACTACCTATTCATTCTCATACCCTGATGATGGTTCATGAAGTATGAACCAAAACATTGGTTAAAAAATGAATACATGGTTTTTTTTCAAAAATTCCCTAGCTAATGTTTGAATGCATTAAACTACATTATCTATTTTTAAGGTCTTGATTCATTTATGTGGTTTCTTTTTGGTCATCATGAGATTTTGAATAATGTTAATGAAAACTTAGTAATCAATTGATGGACTTGAATTTTTTTTTTTGAACCCTCTATTTTAATCTTACACCTACATACAAATTTAAACATTATTGTTAACACCTAAATGCAACATCATATGGTTATTCTTTGGGATAGTTTTTGCCTTTTGATGAAAATAGATGTTTTGATTTTTTTGCATTAAATTGGTATTATGATGGATTTTGATATATATCATATGTGTATTTGTGAATCCTTTAAAGACTTGAAATAATTAAAATTCATATTGGTTATTTATAAAAAGGAAATGTGTTTTTGTAAAATGTTGTATGTTTGTTATTTTTTCATAAGATAATATATTTTCTGAGTTGAACATTGAGAAAATTTGTTTACAAAATGCTTGTGAAGTATTTGATTTACACAATGAGTTTTGGTTATGTGAATATTGGAATAGTTTTATTTATATTTTATAGTTGGTGTTTGTTTGATTCATTTGAAACTTAGAAATTATGTATATTTGGCATTATTATTGAAAAGTGTTATTGGTATTTGAATAAAATTTTATATTAATTGAATCATGTTATATTTGAAAATATGAAAAGTAAAGTGCTAAAGAAATGGAAGTTTAATAAATTATATTTACCAATTTTTATTTATTGTAGCATGTATTTTTTGTTTTATTTAGATAAATTTTGTGGGTTGTTCTAAGTACATAATAGAACATGAAAAGAAGCAATTGAAAAATGGTTTTATTTTGGTTTGTTTCAAAATTAGAATCATGTGGGGTTGGACTTTATATTCGAGATATTATGAGAGAAATGTTTGGGAAAGAGGTAATACAAAGTCAAGTGGTGATGCACATTCATGAAGAAATCATCATGAAATACTTTTATTGTACCATAGGGCTACCAATGAATTTTATCATCCCTTTAATCATGGAACTCATATTTTTATCCATGTTGATGTGAATGAATTAAATTTTTGAAACATATTAGATAATATAATGTCTTATTATATGCATGGTAACATATTTCATAGAGGTATGAGATTATCCACTTGGTAATATTGTTTATTTAGATGAGGTGCTTTAATTTAATCTTCCCAACATATGCACTCAAACCTTGAAATTTTACCCAACTCAAATCTTATTTTCATCTATGTTGAGTTTTATCATGAGATTAATCCTAAACTTTTCAATCTAAATCTTGCTCTTGTAATTGTTCCTAGATCTATTGTACCTATTCCTAATAGACCTTCATCATCAAATAAGATACATATTTTTAGTCTTTTTCCCTAGATTATGGTGACACATATGATTAATAAGGTCAAAATTTACACTGATGATGATTGTGGAGGTACAACACTGGTTAAATTGTATGTTTCACCATTGATTAATTTAGTTTTAGACGATGATTCTAATTGACAGTGCTTTACTATATGGTGTTTGATTTTTATTTTTAATGTATTTGTTGAGGTAATTTGTTATGATGTCATTATTTACTACTTTTAGTATTTAAATTATTTTGATAGTTTATTTTGTTAAATGTTCTCATGATCAGTATTGATAATATGTTCTCAATATATATCTATATTTTTAGTATATTTCTATAGTTTTAGTATTGATCATTTTTCATTTTTATCAGATGGTTTTTATTTATTTAATGTTTTATTATTTATGGATTATGATGCTATGAAGTTTTAAATAATTAGATTATAACTTTTTGAACATTTAGTTTATATGTAGATGAAATTAGTTTCTTGATGATTTTAGAAAAGTGATGATGATCCCAAAATGTTATATAGTATAATGTTCATCTATATTCTTATTTATTCTCAAGTCATGAACTTTATCTTTAAAGTTTAAACATATAAAGATAGTTTATGACTTACGGTTATAAACATTAAATTATAAAGTGGTAAACTGGATCCAAAATTCAATTTAAATTTATAAATTTAACTAGCTAAAGGTTGGTTATAATTTTCAAACATAACCACCTCTTATGAAGATACTTTTAAATAAGGACTTGAAAGACATAATAGGAAAGGGGATAATACACAAGCATCAAGAGCTATATGATATTAAAGACTCCACATATTTATTATTTCTATGAAAACATCTCTGAGATTTATTATCCCTTAAAAATAGACTGATGGCATATTTTATGACGATAAAGTTTTATATTTGAATAGAAAATGTATATCTATTTTTTCACGAATGGTTTATAAATTGATTATCAAATATTTTAAGGTGTTGATTCCTTTGGTGATTACATATACGTAGTAATATTTTCCAAAACTATTTCATAATGATGAACACTTATTAATTTATAATATATCGTTAGACTTTCATAGTGTATAATGATTGTTCAATTGATGGTATGATTTTAATTAGTCAAATGTAATAGTTTTCTCAATATATTCATTTCATGTTCATATTATTTTGAGTGTACTCTCTCTTTTATTTTAAACTAGTTTATTTGTCTCTTTCTCATATTAGTTTACTTTATTTTATCATATTATTTTAATTTAGTTAGTTTTCTATGGATTCTTATATAATTTATAATATTTTTTTTCATTTGAGCCCGTAATCTTTTAACTTTGTATATTTTGGTTTTAATGGCCTTAATATTCATTGTCTTTAACCAATTAATTTTAGTCTCTTATTAGCTTATATTAATCATAGAAGTGGATTTATTTCTACTATTGGTGTTGTCACTTCTTAGTTATTTCAGATTGGTAATGTTAGTTTTATTTAATATTTATTTATTTGGTCTATGTTTCCATTTCATATTTTTTCCTTTAGTTTATTGTGTTGCATTTAATTTAAATCATTTCGATTTTTTTCATAATATTAAGAAGTTTATTTTGAGATATCCTTCCATTGATTTTATATTTATAAGAATCAAATATATTTCCTTCAAGATATTACATCTTCTATAGGATTTAATATTTTAGATAGGTTAGATTATATCTTTAAATATGATTCATAATTGATACATATTATAATTAATTAAGTTTATTAACTTAAAATAGTAAGGTATTAGTACACTTTTATTGAACTCTTCTATTCTAAGAATTTATAAAAAAGAAAAAAAACTCCTTAAGGAAAATTATTTTAGTCCTTTAGGTCCCTATTATTAAAATGGTTTGATCCCATATTTAACATCATGATAGGTGAATAAGTTGATACATTTACATACAAGTTTTCATCTTCAATATCCCAAGACTCAATAAGGAGATGATAGATGAGGTGGAAGTGTATATGGAAGAGTTGAAGTAATTCAATTTACACCATGACCTAATCAAACAAACTTTATAACTATTTTTTAAATTTGTATATAAGTATATATGTATATTTTTATTTATGTTTTAATTTAATTTTATATTTATAATTTGATACATACAGGAAATGAGTACTACATGATTATGGTATAGATGTGTATGTTCACAATTTGATACATTCAATTCTAATTGATATGGTTGGTAGTGGACTGATTATGATAGTGGTAAATTTTGGGTTTACATGAACCCTTATTATCCTATTATTATTTATATTTCAATCTTTAGTGTTTCTTTGGCTAAGTAAGATAATTTCTAGGTACATCTAGAAAGATGATTACTACCCACTCTTGAGAGTATCTTTGATATATCTAGGTATATTATTTCTCTCTATAGTGTTCTATAAACATATCATGTGTAGATAGAGAATTTTGTATTTTAAATCCCTTTAGGATCATTTTATATGATATAAGTTTTGGTCATGAGAGTTAATAGGATATACTAGAGCCTCTACTTCTATAACTAGTTGTAGATGCTTGAATCTAGTCACATGTACTGAAAACTATTAATTATTAACACCTCTTGAACCACTTAAATTATGCCCTAATATATTAATCTTATTCACCATTTTTCTAAGCCATTTGTGTGTGTGTGTGTGTACTACTACATATGAGTTTTTAATTTAATTCTCAAACCAAATTATATCACTCTGAAACTACTACCACCCTTCGGCCAACTTTTCATGCTTTCTTGGGACATGTCTACACTATGCAAAAAAGTCTATTGTTGTAGACCTATCCACCTAGGGAGCTTGTATCCTTGTAAAATTTAAAATTTAATTATAAAAATTTAAAATATTCATATGGGTCTTTTTTAACATATTTTATGGTTAGATAAAGGAAATTATTCAAAAAAACTCATTATATAATGAAATCAAAATATCATTTTAGAGTAGACTTGGTATCAATTTGGCATCTATCTATTACTTTATTGTAAATTGAGAAAATAAAACCTATTATTATATTATTAAATATTAATCACTATGACTTATAGTCATAAATAAATTATGAACCATTCTAAATTAAGTTAAGAGATAAAATTATCAAATATCAAATAAAAATTTCTAGTTGCAAGCATATAGTAAAGGAACACAATTTCATAATCATTTTAGGTGGGATATTTTTTTATGGATTTATTTCTTCCTTTGGTTATATGTATACATTATTAGTTATCAATAATCAATGGGGTGATTGTTGATATCTCATCCCATTGCATGTTCCCCTTTTTATAGGTTTATATCTCTTACAAGTACCCATACAGTTTCTAATTTAAAGAAAATAAAGATAAATATTTCTATGTAGTAATAAAATAATTAAAAATATCTCATTTCACTATATAAACATAGGCACAAGTGTTATAATATTCATAGTTTCTTCACAATCAAAGTAGAAAAGTCTATAGTCAATAGGTATGGCTACATTGTGTTATTATTCAAGGAGCATGAACTTTCCCAAACACACCCATGAACTATGGATCTATATTTAAACTATAAAAATCTTATCTTATATTTTTTATCACTATAGGAATCCTACAATAGTCAACAAAAAATTATAAAAGGTAAGTATAATGTATATTTGGTTTTACTTACTTTTTGTAGCCTATTCCACTTATAAATCAATCTCAATTAATTATACTTTACATTTATATTTATGATTGAATTTCATATATTATAATATAAATAATATGTAAAAGTTTAATACCTTTTGAACAAGTCAAATCTCAAAAAGGGTAAAACATATTACCAAACCCATTTTCTACTTCAACATTTATTTTTTAATTATTTTTGTATGGTTTCAACTGAATTCATTATTCCCATTCACTAAAGATAAATTTGGTCATCCTTTATAGGATTTGGTTGATTGATTGTCTAGGATTGTCTTTGAGCAAGCGTTTTATGATTATATTATTTATTTCCATATGCAAAATACATTCCTTTTTTTGGTTTTTTTTTTCATTTTTTTTCATTTTCTTATTTTATATAACATTATTTAAAGACTCATATGAATTGTTGTTATAGGCAAATCAATATTTAGTTTATATTTATTATTATTTTGAGGTATAATGATCCAATACTTAATCCATATACAACTTTATATTAATAATTTAGCTTCCACAACCTAATAATTATATTTGAAGTGCACATGGTTTTGTTTTTTTAGCCATAAGTAGCCTTTCCATGATTTGGTTTTATAATGTACCAGTAAATTATTATCGAAAGGAGGTTACTCTTAATATGACTTAGATATGGGATAGTGCATCTATGGGATGGTTATATCCTCCATATTCAATTCCCCTTTGGGCCATTTCCTCTTTTCATGACTAGGATAAATATATCTACTGTCCCATAAACTAGACATACCCTACCTAGTTACACCCTTAACGACATTTTAAAAATTAAAATTTCAAAATAAAATCATGGATAAAATGAGAAAACTACCATATGAAACCTTCCTTAGCTTATATAGTTTCAATATTATATCATGTCATGGTTCCCCTAGGACACAAGCACAATTAAGGCAATTTTTTGTAAAACAAGAATTACTTAGGAACAAAAACAATTGTATATTTTAAATTTCATCATGTCTATAGTCCTAACTCATTACATCATATGGAGCCCTAGATGACTATATAAAGTGTATATAATCAATATGTTCTTCCTCAACTGCCTTCACCTCACAAAAAAACTCTGGATACATTTTCTATGCATGTCAAATATGTTGTTTCCACCCCATGTGTGGGGACGACACAAAGCTTCAAAAAAATATCCATTCCTATTCATACACATTGGATTTTCTCACATCATTTTATGACTGCATACTACATCATCCATCTCACCTACTGCATGTTCCCTATAGTAGACTATTTTAGTTTTCTATGTTAAGGTGTTATAATTAGATCAATCTATCTCTAAATATATTCATTTTATTGATTCACATGACTTGTTGCATAACCCATTAGCCATAAATAACTCACCTCATCTTTTACCCATAGTTATAATCACATATATGTTATCACTATATAATGGTACAAATGATCCGAAGCAACATCTCAGATATTTTCATATATCATGTTTGGACTATGTATCCAAAAATAAGTTATTGACAAAACTATTTCCAAGGAGTTTATAAGATTATGCATTAACATGATTCAATAACATTCATTCCTTATCCATGAAAACCTTTAACCCTATGGTAGATTAGTTTCTATCACACTTTTCAATCAACATTGGTGAAAACTTATTATATGCTAAAACTGCCTATATTAATCAAGTTCCCAACAACCCCGTCCATGATTATGTGTTTCATTGTAATACCATGCTCACAAATATGGAGAATCACATGATTGATAAGGAGTTTCCAAAAACATTAAATTAATGTTTATTTGACCCATTACATGAATCAATTATGTTTAAGTAGTTTCAATATTTTGACAATCTATGCCACATAATTAAATAATGTGAATTTAAGCTCCTTGTTGTGAATAAAACTCATTATGTATATATTTGATTGAGTGTAAATCCTAAATTTAAGTACTATTTGGAATATAAAGGGAATGATACTAGATACATGGTAAATGATTTATTCAATATACTAGCACAAAATGATATAGATTCCCAATCAAAGATCTTGTTTGATCCTTTTCATGACAATGATATGTAAGAATACAAGAATTATCTAGACATATACATTGATTACAATGTGCCTAATTTTAATGAACATTGCATTAATATTCTATCTTCCCAATTTATTATTTCTAATGTGGTTATTTTGGATCAAATAAATACTATGGAGTACCTAGAGAATGTATGTCTGAGGATCACATATCTTAAAGATAAGATGAAACATATCACAAATTCTAAGCATACTAGTGTCAATTTCATATCTATTTCTCCATCTATTATACGTCAAATACGGGTAAAGTTTTTTTTAAAAAATATAATCGATGGGTCAAGTGTTTCACAAAAAGATAATATACATCAAAGAGAAACTTTAATATATATTTATTGAAATAAGTTGATTACTTTACCTCCTACGTATATGGCAGTAAAATCTAAATATTATTGTGTTTATCATCAAATATATGGGCAACATACAAATAACTATTGGACCATAAAAAAAGAAAATATTTAAAAGTATTTAACATACCTAATAAATAGGTTCCTAATAAGAATTTTTTTTAAGCAATATGATCTTAAAAAAACAAATGGTACATATGTGGTCTCAAAGGATTCAAACACTATACCTAATTCATAAATAGGTAAAGGTGATAAATGTAAAAACACAAATAATATGATTATGTTTTGAAATCAAAAATCAAAAGAATATACTATTTCTCTAACTAGTAATCATGTAATGTTACTGAATCATTAAATAGTTACAAATAAGATGCAAACTCTTAATAATGATACACATATATAAGAGAAACACAAATAAGAAGAAAAAAATTACAACATATAGTGTTATTTTTTTTACAAATTATTATATAAAATTTGATAGGAATGACATGTTAAAATTACAAATCCATGAAGAATATTATTATTATTATTATTATTATTATTATTATTATTATTATTATTATTATTATTATTATTATTATTATTATTATTATTATCAAACTGATGAAGAATACGAATTAATAAATGATATAAAAAAATACTTCGCTGACAATGGACATGACTCATGGTTTATATATATAGGACATACATATACACATCCCACTAATGATTTATTTTATTGGTGTAAATCGATTTCATTGTATATAGTTTCTTTACATTTTTTTATTTCTTCTATATAAATACAAATCAAAATATAACTTAAAGAATATAAAAAATAATATAATTCAATATTTAAATATTACATACATACATACATACATACATACATACATAAATACATACATCCATACATACATACATACATACATACATACATACATACATACATACAAACATACATACATACATACATACATACGTACGTACGTACATACATACATACACATTCTAAAGGGGGTTGGTAGTAGAATAGGGATGAAAAATCATAGTTTGTATTTGTATGAAAAGTTTTCATTTCATACCATTTTATATGTAATATACTATTTTTGTTTGTGTGTGACTCTCTTTATGTATCAAAAGTATTTGAAACGTGAAGATTATTATTCAAAATTATAGTGAATTACTAGAACATGAAACAAAAAAGTCTTTATAAATATCTAAAAATATTGCTCATTTGTACCGAAAAAGGTTTTGAAATATCGAGATCAATATAAAGATCCAAAAATGGTTTTTATTTTATGTTTCCTTATGTTCCTTGTATTGATATGTTCTATGTATGTATAATCTATTTATTATGAAAACAATTATTTTTTTGAGTTGATTTTATTTATGATTCATGATAATGTTTGTTCTATACCATGCTTGGATGAATATAAAATTCTAGTGCAATATTATCTATACTATTTCTATTTAATATGCAATGCACAACTATCCCCCATTAGCATGTTATGATGGGTATTCCACTAACCTCTACTAACAATGGTAAGGTGAGTGTGAAGAATTAAAACATGTAACAATGGATATCGAGATAGAGAGACATAGAGAGATGGCTTGATGAATGAATTCACATTTTTTTATAAGAAGTAGAAAAAATAATAGGAAGTTAAACAATGTACTTATTCATGAGTATATATATGTTGAAATATATGAGGCTTTCTGGTGCAAATTTGTTGGACTACTATTTTCATGGTTATAAATATAAGAATACTATTATTTTCATCCAAATAGGATAGACTTTCTAGTTTGGATATAATAGAGACTAGAAAACCTATGAAAATTAGACAATGACTAGACTGGTGTGATAGACCATTAGATAAAAATTACCATAGATAGATACATCACTAGATATTTTTTATAGGGATATATTTCATTCAAAGTTGCATAGGACATATTTATGAGAGGAATTAGGGGTAAATTTTTATAATGACTACCTATTCCTATAAAAATGTTGGTTGTAAAAAATGAAATGGTGCTTACCCCTACCAACATGGAGTAGCCATTTTGGGCATTATGGGGATGTGTGTGATGATGGATTAAATGATGAATAACTATAAAGGGAAGATTGAACCTATACCCAAAATATGGAGCACACATAGAAGTAAAGTGGAAATTGAATTCTAGATTTGGAGTGAGACCTATAACAACAGAGAAGATGCAAGAGATAGAATAGTCCTAACATATATATGATTATAAGTAGAGTATATAGTGTATAAAAGTGTGAAGGAATGGGAACTAACAGGCAAACAAAATAATATGGAGGAAATGAGGATAAATAAAGGAGTAGGTCTAACAAAAGTAAAAAATCATGTGATAATGCACATAGAGGTAAAGATGTTGAATAAATGGAAGAAAGTGGAAGGGTAGAATAAGAATGAGTAGACTTATTAGAAGGTAATTTTAGATCACAAATCGAAGGGATGATATTATTTGTATAAGATAAGGACAAGTATTTAAAATAAGTTATGCAAAATTTTAGGATGAAATTAGGTTCAAGTTATAGTATAGTAGAAGTTGTAGACATGGATCATTCACTTCAAGGTTGCACATCCCATGTGCCTAATTTATCATAAAATAAGAATAACAATTTAAAACGTTAGTAGACATAGCACTTGGTTTGATAATTGTAAAAATAATTTTTTGAATTATATTGTGTAAAATAAGTAAGTTATAGATAGGAAGCCACTAACTAAGACAAGATTTTAAGTTTCACCAAAAATTAAGACTTTTCCCAAGTCAAGTCTACCACCACCACCACCAATTTCAAGTGTTAATACTATGAGTGTGGATCCAATTCTAGTTATTTTTATCACATTCTCACCATATGATGGGTCTACTAACCTTGATTAGTATTTTATAAATTTTGAGATGAAGTGGTAGATCAAAAATGTAACTATAGAGAAAGTGAAGAAGTCTAATCTCATAGAATATTTAACAGGATGAGCTCTAGATTTCAATTCAAAAAATATACATCTAGACTAAATTTTTATTTTGTTAAAGAACAATTAGTAGGTGATTTCAAATTACATAATTTTGTTACTCAAATGATCTACTAATTGAATGATATATTTTAGAAATGAGGCATATCTATGTATGATTACAATCACAGATTTTTCACATGTAATGAATATGGTAGGTCTTTTGTTTTAGGATAAATATAAGTCCATCTACTTCATTAGAGGCCTTAAACCTTGAATTATGTTTTGAATTACTCAAACTCAAGTTGATAAATAGGTAGAAAATTGGGCAGTTGCACTAAGTGTGGAATAAATATAGTATTTTGGAGATATGCCACTTTGAAGACAAATGCAAAAATTATTGATGTATTTCACAAGATGGAGGAGTTACAGCAAAGTAATAGGACCAAGTTAGGCCTTTCTCACATATAAAGTGGGAAAGAGGGTAACCACATAAATGGTTGCCTTATCCACCTCCATATCCATAATAATAAAATTTATAGATTGTTGCATTTCCACAATATCAGTAAACACGATGGACTCTATCTTATCCCCAATAAATGTATGGTGGATATGATGAACAAAAAAATAAATATCGGGATCCCCTTAAAACTAAGGATAATATGAGGGAAATCAATAGATAGGTTAGGGCTTATAACAATGATAAGGTGGGTATAGAGGAGTATACTAAGGTGGATACTATGTGGGTCATAGTGAGGGAAAATGATAGGAATTATAACCAATTATCTTATATTTATGTGCACGTATAACCACTTCGCATGTAATTTTCCCACTAATACTCAAAAGTAAATGTATTGTGTTTATTTCATAGTTTAATATGAACACCACATAGATGATTGTAAAAATTTATAAAATTAGTAGAGACAAAATCATGTTCATAACGTGAATTTCATTAATTATCACCCTAGCGATCCTATAATTCTACAAGTAGTAACATGACAGCAACATGTATAACAAATATTATCTCCTTTGGAGTTGTAATAGGAACAAAGAATATGAATGTTCCAATATAACAAATATCATGATCTTATAAAAAAGAGGGGTTTGATGTACTAAATAATGTAGATTCTGTAAATAATCAACATTATGTTGTGTCAAAAGGTGATACTCTAGGTATAGATGCACATATGTGTGGGACAATTATGCACATCATTTGATAGGATGGGTTGGTCACTACTTTTACAGATCTTCTAAAACACATAAGTACTATATGAAATGAATATATATTGCAAAATATTACATAATATTATGCATAACATTTTAGAGTGCACATAGAGAGGTCAACATAGCATGGACAAGGTAATATGGTTTCTGAAAACTACATACCATTGGGATGTTGGTTCTCATATGTATATTAAGATTAAATTTTGAAACACCATCAATATGATCTCTCAATCTACATGGAAGGGTATTGGACATCCAACATCAGTTATATAGGATCATCACTAATTTTAGCTTACAGGAGCATAAGATAGGGATATATTTAGTAAATAATAATAATCCATATTGATATTCAGAGATAGGGAATAAATTTTATGGCCAGATGGTTCTATTCACATTTTGTAATGGTATAATACAATCATTTCTATTAAGAAGACCTTTATAGATGAAAGTCAAAATTTTAGGTAAATTATCATAAATTATAAAGGATTATACTAACAACTAAATAGTAGCATTGAATATATAACCATCATAAACAAAATCATGATAGTTTGTTGATTTGATTTATTTAGTATTCAATGTGAAAGAAAGGAAATCCAGTACCAAGTTTTAGATATTACTTTTTCTTGTGCTAGGGTTTTTTTTTTCAAATTTAGATTGGAGAGAATTTTAGGATCCTTGGAATTCCATTTGTTTTTCAATTCAATCCATATGACTTGTGAAATTATGTTGTACAAAAACTTCAAAAATTATTTAATTATCATATATACAAATTACTCTCTTTATCTGGTAAATTTCATGTTTGTTTCAAGTTGTTGACTATTCCTCACACTTATTATTTCTCTTTTTGGGAACCTTACGATTTTATCTATGTCAAATTTTAGATAATTTTTAGGGACTTACTTTGATCCAATTTTGAATTCAATAGAGGATTCCACAATGTTTCCTTATATATTTGTTGTAAACCAGAATCTCTAGGAGGCCTAGGTTTTCTAGATATAAAAATCAAAGGTCATGCCTTGTGTCCCGAATGAATCACATATCCCTTGGAAGCCAATACTTGGTAGTGAGGCGACCACTTAACATGCATTTTGTGGTCCCTTCTAAAAGTTATTGGGTCAAATTTCTTCTTTGAAACTAATTATTTATAAACTACATGGTGGTTTTTCCCTTCATTTTGGACCTATTACCATGTTTCCATATACCACAACACTCTTCGATATGACTACCATCATCTTAAAATCAGACCAAAAGCATTAGCTTACTAAATCCCTATCTTTTACTATCATGGATATCTTAAATAAGTATATCATAGAGATATTGAATATATTAGTGATGATGTGCATATAAATTAGATTTGTCACATAGGTTAAATAGGTGTCGTAAGAGTGATATCTCTCAATTTCTTTTAGATATATTTATTCAAGATATATATGTTGGTAGTAGTTTTATATTAAGGTAAAACAATGGGTGTTGATAGGTCCCTCAACCTAGGATAGAGGAGAGAAAATATATATCAAAGAATGATTTCACGACATCTCTACCAGCAGTAGCCAAGAACAAAAAACACAAAATAGGTAGGGTCTACCAACTAGATAAAATAATAAAGCCTATGATATAAGAAAAAACAAGAACAATAACAATAACAATAACAATAAAATGAGAAAAGTCGTAAACAAGAAAAAAAAACTAAAGATACTACTAACACCATGATAAAACTTTTTTCTTTTTGAGATCGAAGGGTCATGTTTAGTGGTTCTTACCCTTCTTGCCTTTTCCTTTCCTTTTGTAACTCACCATTGTCCATTCACCTCCTTCACCTAGAGTAGGCAAAATAGGAATGAACAGTTCTAAAGCATCTCTTGAAGAGTGATTCAATAATGGAGTCCTTGCTAGTAGAACTTCTCCTCCATCAATAGGCCTTGATGGAGACTAAGCCTTTGATACCTCACCAAAATCCTTAACCACAATCTCCCTACATAGAGATAAAAATTCCACAGGTGTTTTCAATACAAAGTATGGTATTTAGCTTTCATCTTCATCAAGATTTGTTTCCACCTCAATGTTTTTCAGACTTTTCACTACTTCTGTCACTACCTTTGGTTCGTATATTCTCTAATTCTGCATCTTTCCACCACGTATTTCCTCTTTTATGTTTTATGCTTGGAGAATCATTAACCAAGTGTCGCATAAGAAAACATCCCTGGGATCTGAAAGGAAGGCATCCATACTCTATAGGATGAACCCAGGTTCTATTCTTCACAACCAGCTCCATCTAGGCCTAGAGTTCCTTGGAAAAATTAAAATATACAAGAAATTTGGCATAGGTGGAATGGCCCATTTCTTCTGATAAATCCTCATACCAAAATTTCCCAACAACACTGCAAATGGCTTTAAAAACAATAATGTTACCAAACTATAAGAGTATTTTTGGTAATAAAATCTAGATTGGTTTTATATTGAACACTTCAATATGAGGAATAAAATTTTGGGTGCCAGGGTTTTGACAACAACATATGCTTGTCCCAATCCTAGGAATAATTAAAAACAGTCTCTTTGTTTCTATTAGAAGCAAAAATAACAATTAAAATACCTCTAGTATAGGGTCGGATTTCAATCCTATCTTCAAGTAGAGTTTGCTAGTTGTTAGTGATCCAGCCATAGATATCCCAAAGGCTAGGCCTAAAACCCTCAAACTTCCATATCATTCCATGTCTGCCTAAAAACTCTTCTAATTTTATGATCTTATCTAGCACCCTGTTTTCATAAAATAATA
Source organism: Torreya grandis (assembly GCA_037957365.1). Taxonomy (NCBI): domain Eukaryota; kingdom Viridiplantae; phylum Streptophyta; class Pinopsida; order Cupressales; family Taxaceae; genus Torreya; species Torreya grandis. Next base: position 913,568 of record JARHVA010005700.1, read on the forward strand.
TAGGAATAGATTTAGCCGGAGTGAAAAAACCATACCCTTATTTGAAGCTTCTTCTGCATATGAAGGGCGCAGACCTGTAGACTGCCGCTTCCCAACCGTTGCTGCTGCCTCCATCAACATATGGTCACGACTGACTGGGTGGGTACTTCCCTTAATGCTTCCGGCCAATGAAGAAAATGCTGGTGGAGATTTTCTCCATGGACCTGTATGCAAGGAAACAGGGTTCAAATACCCTCTTTTTAATTCTCAGAACTAGTTTGGACACCTCTGACAGGAATGAAGACCCCTTATGCATTTAAGCATTTACCTTCACCTGCAACGCCATCCTGCATTTCCCCTCTGACAGGATCTACAACCGCCACCGAGCCAATATCCTCCCTTTCACCATCGCTTAGGATTTTTGAACGCGACAGAGGGCCTTCCACCATAATTACGAAATACACGCTCCCTATAGAATAAAGGGATCCTTGGCATTGTCCAGATTAAATCCATTGATAATAAATGAAAGATCTCATATTCATCTAAATAAATAATATGTATTAAATAAAGTTCAAATTGATGACGTATTACAATTTTTTTAAATACATAATATAAATTAATATATAATTCTAATTAACGAAGCATTTCAGTAACCCAAACATAACATATTTATTGATATAGATCAATATGAAATTTGAAATTAATAAACATTTCATATTCAACTAAATGAATAAAACTTAGTTACATGGTTGATCTAGTGGAACGATTAATTTTGAAAAAGAAAAAATTATATTTAAAATACTATCAATTTGTTGATATATGTGTAAGATCATAAAACAATCATTGTAATTGGAAAGGATGTAAAATTTCATATATATATTTTAAAATACATAATTGATATGCAATAAGGAGAATGTAAGACGAAAGCAATATATAATGAGTTAGAAGAGGGAGTGTGGAAAAAGAAATACATATTTAATTGGGAGACGTAATTAGAATACCTTGATTAGTGTGATAAATTCAAATAGAAAAAAAAGGAAGAGAGACATTAAATTAGGCATATTGAGGGTTTGTATTTTTCAGGTCTAATATAAATCTAATCAAAATTTTAAGAAGAAACATATATAATATTAAATCAAGAAAAGAAAGTAAAAAATAAAATAAAACATATAAAATATGTCATATAATATATTAATAGTTTTGATATATAGTAAAATACGAGATATTATTTCAATTTAAAAGTTACAATAAGAAGAGGTGTTTTTATAATATAAAATTAAGAAGTAGAAATAGAAATATTATTTAGTGTCCTATAAAAAAATTAAAATATTTCATACATTTATGTGTTGAATCCCTCATGGTTATATGAAACAAACAAAAAGTATATATAACTAACATTGTCTAAGAAATAAACTTAGGTTCCATTGACATATATATGAAAGGAAAATAGAGAATGTAAATTTGTCAAAGCAACATTATATTCTGAAAATATACATTGCTATATTATAAAAGGTAATCTAGATTTGAGAATATGAAAAACCATTTTTTAGTCAATGCATTACTCTAAAGAAGAGATTACCATTTCATATTATGTTAACACCATCTTTTTTGCAACAATGAAGATGAATATATCTAGATGGAATTTATCTACTATGCTAATAACTTATGTAAACAAGTAGATTCAGTGTTATAGTGCGCACATTATAACTTTTATTTGTCTTCTTGTAATATTAAGAAATGAAGCAAAAACTAGATTTGATTTCTATTCTCATAGAGATGAGAATTATAGAAACAAAACTATAATGTTGTGTTCGATCAGACATAGTTTTTTTTTAAATATGTACTTACATTATTTAATTGTATTAATATCTTTGTTTTCGCATGATAATATAGTCTAGACATATATCATATTTGAATGAATATAGGAAATGAAACTTACACTATTATTTATTCAAGATGATAAATAAACTAAAAGATATTGTCATCATTTATTTTTAATAGAAATATTGTTAAACGATTAATGCATTTCAACATCTTTTCTTTATAGATGAAAGGATCATTCATTTAAAATTTTAAATAAAGATATTAGAGTTGTCTTATTTATTCTTAAGATTAAATATAATATTCTTAAAATTAAAAAATCAAGTTTTAATTTAAAAAATATTAAAATTGTCAGTTTGTATATTTTAATAAATTTATATTATAACAACATAGATTGCTGTTTTAAAGAATTGAATAAACTATATTAACATTTTTAAATATATATATTAATGAACCATAATAAATTAAAACATGAATTCTAATTCATCTGTTGCTTTTTATTTGCCTTACATAAGTCATAATGGCCCAACCCAACCCATATTTTTTACGATTTCTGAGCAGTCTATTTAGTTTGTGAAATCGATCGTATAAAATATTCTATATACCACTTAGCCTTGAGCACCTGAAGTAAAGATCACCTCAACCTAAAATTCTTTGCCTCGGCATAAATATTTGATTTGATTAGCTTTGAACATGTCAATCAATGTTTTGTTCGCCCCGCGAACACCGAGCTAAGGGATGGAGCTTTTATCAACCCGTCTAGAATTCTTTTTCAAGCATCTACAGATCTCCCATGTTGGAATTTACTATTATAGGTAGAAATATGAGTGGGTTTTCAAGGATTTAAGCCTAGTTCATTCGTTATTGAACATCCTTAAAGGTTTTCATGCTTTATTTGTTTAAAGCCTCACGACGTCATTTCCATTTAGACTTATCCGTTTTATGATTAATCCCTTTTCTTGGGACTTGACAAGCCTTATCACTTTAATTTTACTTTATGAGACAACTTATAAATTATTGATGTAATCTTTTCATAGGTTGGGACACGTCTTATTTCGGATTTGGTCAGAATTTCTTAGTCTTGGACTCAACACAAAATTCCTTTATGACTCATGAATTCACGAAGCTATTAGATCATGACACAGAGTGAGATGCGACTAAATCACATCCTTGCAAGGCTCAGACCCCTTCAAACTTAGATATAAATGCAAAGTTATAAATTCATGGATTAACAACACGTGGTGAGATGCGCCTGCTTCACATCAATGTAAAGCTAAGATAGTTGAAATCTTATGAGCGACTGCTGAGCCATGACTCTGCAAAAACTTTACATGTATTTGACAGAAATTGCCTCATAGACCTGTAGATTAAATCTCCTTTTGTTTTCACGAAGCATTGTAGAGTTTTGTAATTTAACCATCTGACTATTATACCAAGCCAAAAGCATTTTTTAAGAGTTTTGACAAGTTTTAAAGTCTCAAAGAAATGCAGGAAAGTGTCATGTACCATTGACTAAGGGCTTCAACATCTTGTCACTTGTAAGGTGGTGAGGGTGTCATAAAATCTCAAAGAAATGCAAGAAAGCGTCATCTACTATTGAAAAAGGGCTTCAACATCTCACAACTTGCAAGGTGGTGAAGGTGTGGGAATGTGTAGATAGTCAGACCCATGTCTAATCACTAGGTGAGAAGATGGTGACACGTAAATGACAATCAAGAATGAAACACATTGCTAAGTTGAATGTTGCATCTCAATGTGATTGTCACAAGTGACATAATCCAATGGGTTCGGTTCTTTGATTTTGAATAACATTGTGGGTAGGATGTGGACCAAGTACCTTTTGTGTTTAAAGCTTTTTAAGATGTCAACTCAATCTGTGTGATTGGCAAAGGTCAACCAACTACAATTAATTTTAAATTAAGACACTTAATTTTATGTGGGGTCCAAGTACTAATGCATTATTATAGTATCGATTAAGATTATAATCAAGTCGTACTTTAGGCAAATAATTAATTGTTTAATAAATTTGGATGATTATTACGTCATTTTATAAATAAAGTAATAACATGACTTATTTAGGATTTCATTTGATATAGTATGAAGTTAAATTTATAAGTTTTGTGTGTGTGTGTGTGTGAAATGCAATGATGGGTTCTATTTTAGTTATGGAGCATCTAAAATAATATTTTGTTTTGTGATTTTATAATTTATAGGGTTTGGGATTATGAACTAGCATGAACAAGTGTTATCGTAACTTGTCCAACTCATCCATATAAATCAAATAGGATAAATTATAAAAAATATTGTGAGATACTATTGTACAAACATTAATATACATTATATATGTAAATATTATTTAACACTTTGTTTATCTTATTTTATCATTTAAAAATAAATAAATAACTAATTTTAAAATTACACACGAAGGTGCTACATTAAGTTTTCTATGATATTAACTAATAACTTACCATACCCTAACTATTATAAATTGTAAACTCTTAAGCAGATGTATAAGAAATCAAAGATTGGACAGCCAAACAAAATGCCTCTTTTGAGATAAAATGTGCAACAAAATCTATGATACATTTGATTGATTTCTTTTAAGCTAAACAATGTTTGTATTAAGTAAAGCAGAGCCCATCCAAAACCATAAAATTTGTAACTTTGGATATCTCTGTCTTTGACCATTAAGAAAAACAACTATTAAATTTGGTCATAAAAAAATACTGGCTAAAATATCCTATGATATGTTTTCATATGGGAGGAACAAAAATAGCCCCCATAAAAATAAAAATAAAAATCCTCATTACCCCATTTGGAGTTGCCAGTTACAATTACAGCTGCTAACATATTGATTATTTTCAAATTAAAAGAAGACATTCCAATATGAAAGGGATGAAATGCTTTCAAAAATGGCAAGCATTTAAACTGCATATTATTAGCATATTCAATTCATATGAAAATAAAACATCATCAGACAATAAAAAAATAAAAAAAATCTCAAAAAAATCCTGAATAAGGGCAGAAAATGTCATCTATTAATAACAGTCGTGAGGAGAAACGAAAAAAAAAATAGAGCTAATAGGCTTGCTTACAATTCGAAAACCGCTTTATAAACGGATTTAAAGTATGTTTTATTTTTAATTGTCTTCACTATTAGTGAGATTTGAATTTCAATTATTTGTAAAATAAAATAAATAAATATATTCTACTGAATAGAGTTTTTAAATAAACTGTGTAAGACTATTTTATGGATGCCTTTCAGATATATCATTAAAAAATAAAATAAAAACTTCTACCGGAATAACAGTTTACTTATTATAATGGATCACAAGTTGTAATCCGAATTTACTAGAAACCATATTTATCATTTTATGGACTGTATGCTTATAAATTCAAATGTTTAATTCTATACTTTAATAAGCAAGACCGAAAAAAAACTAAGAAATACAAATAACATTAGTAGCTGCTACAGGTAGAGGAGACAATCTCAAAATATTATATCAAGGGAAATTCAATTATTTCAGTAAAATCATGGTAATCGGTGGACGGATTAATAGTCTTGTGAGATGGACCCTCTAACAACCCATTTCAGCAATTTCCCCACCACACCTGTAATGAGTATCCATGCACGTCACCTGTAAACACCACTCCTCCCTGTCAAGTGAAAGCACTGTTAACCATGGAATAACCATTGCAAAACCATCTATTGGGAGAGAAAGGGTAATTTTTTGGGGTCTAGATTATAAATCCATCGTTTCTGTTATTGATGTCATATAAAATTCTTTCTATCTTTCATTATGTAGCATCTAAAATGGACTACTCAAAACCCGACTTGTTGATTTGAACGACAGATGTGGTTGGGGTCGAAAGCTTGACGCCCAGTTCTTGGGGTGGTTAGACTTTGGCCTTGAAAGCATTATTTTTAACTATATCTATGATGGGGTCTGTGACGATTGGCTTAAGTAACCATGTAACCCAACTATTATACAGATCTATGCCGGCCGCTGATTTTTTTGTAAACTTCCAGCAGCTTCTAGTGGTGCGGGGTTGTGTAGAGGTTGGCCGTGAGCCAGCAGAGGGGGAGGGAGAGAGGAGGGGAAGAGAGGGATTTGGGAGAGAGGAGGGCTGAAATTTTCCCATGCTAACTTATGTACATATTATTCACAAGATACCTTTCATCTAAATTTAAAATTTTAATATTAAAAAAACTAAGCGATCTGTTTGAATATAATACTTATAAATTTTTATTTAAAATATTTCATTATAAAAAATAAAATAAAAAAAATCTATAAAACTATTAAACCTGAGTGAGAATTTTCAGCAAGACCCCTTCTATAAGACGCATCTTTGGAAAATTGAATTTATCATAATAAACATTAAACCAAAGGATATTTGGTTGTTATTTACCACCTAAGATTTAATAACACCTACGGAATATTAAATACACAAATATGAAATTTATGTAACAGTGCAAATGATTTGGAAAATTGAAGTGTTCAAGTATTATGGCTAATCGATAAGCCCTTGTATCATACAACCAAGCTTTTTTATAAAAAAATTCAAGCCATGAAGATCCCTGGACACACCTAAGCGACCAAGAATTGTTAATTAGATAAACATAAAATAAGCAATTTATTTCAAGCTTGTAAATGAGAATCATGAAAATGAAGTCTTATACATGCTTTAGTATAATTTATTTGGACCAAACTTTTATATTTTTCCAACAAGATTCCATGCAAGACGAGGGGTTATAATAAATCCAGCTTGGTTTTAGCAAATTATGCTAGTTACATTTTGTTCTAATGCCCATTCAGATAGTAGAAAAGGAAGAGGACATATGATAGGATCATTCAAAAATGGGTGAACCGAGGCGACCGTTTGTCTATTACAGAGATAATCAATAAATTATTTATGCCAAGCGTGTCATTGATCATCACCAACTTCAACCGTTAAATATAACGCTAAGCTTACGTTCGTTTCTGTAACTTTTTGTGACCAAACATTAATATTTTTCCAACGAGTTTCCACACACGATGAGGAGTTGCGCTGAATGGAAACTCCGCACTCGAAAAAATGGGTGGCTCTTCCTCTGTCATCGGCTACCAACTTCTCCTGCCCGTCCACGAATACAGAGAGCTTCCCATGATCTGTGTAGTGTATAACGTTCAAATGAGTCGACTTATCATACAAATCAGAAGCCACCACCTCGGCATTATAGCGCTTCAGTTGTCCATCGTACACGTGCAACATTAACGACTTCGCGTTTTCGATTCCCCCAAAAACTTGCATTACGGAAACTTCGGTCGTCCCCCGCGGCACATACATATCGCCCTGGAATTGACACACACCGCTTGTATAGTCATAACCCTGCCAAATCACCCAATCAATATATAAATTAACAAATTGTGAGATGAGACGATGGAATGGCATAGAAAACACTAAACCTGATGCAGATTTCTGTCCTGGGAGCAGTGTTGCTGTTAAATAAATGAGGTTTGTCATTTTTGTAAACCCAAGGAGAGTGGACGCCATCAACGAAGCTGTAACGCTCGCTCTCCACCTTATCGTAAGGTTTCTGTATTTCAAAACTTGCCGCACTTATTTTCTGCGGAATAAAGCCGTCGGTTGGATTTGCACTCGCATATCCATATCCGTGTGCCATCCAAATGACAAGACCGCCAAAAATTCCCAATATGCTCGCCATTAGGCCACTCGAAGAAACGAAGAAAGCAATAAGAATCCCTGCTAATTTAAAGACACAGTTACTCCGGTCTATACTATCCGACGCACACGCGTGAAGAAAGTTTTATAACGACTTATCGATTGCGTTCGCTTAGCCCCGACTTCTTCCATTTCCAAAAAAGTTATTTGATTTGGCAGTGCGTCCATTTGTGTAATTTCTACAAATTATATAAGACTAGATTACAAAATTCATCAAAGACTTGGACAGCAGGGATTAGCTGGTCTATCCAAGTGCCATCATATATTTGCCATTGTCATTGCCTGCGCTCCCTGTTTATTAATTTTAGTTTAAAAAAAGGATAAACCACAATGATCATCGACAAAGCCGGCTCACGGACGCAAAAGCCAGTTATATATTTTAGTTAAAAAAAGGATAAACCGCAATGATAATCGGAACCCGGGACTAAATTTGATGGCCGGATGGCTGTATTCAAGTTTTTTAATGGTTTTATACAATCATTTTTCAATTAGGAAGACTGTAATAGATGAAAGTTGAAATTTTAGGTAAACTGTCGTAAACAGTAAAGGATTATACCAGCATTTGAAGGGAAGCATTGAATAGGTAACCCTGATTTTAAAAAAAAAAATGAGAGGCCATTAATTGGAGCACTAGAGTCTTCAATGCGCAGGAAATCCAATACCGAGTTTTAGATATCGCTTTTTCTTGTGCTTGGGGATTTTCAAATTCAGCGTGGTGAGTAATTTAAGTTCCGTCGCATTCCATTTATTATTCTGTTCAGTCCATTTGATTTGTGCAATTATGTTGTTCAAAGTATTGAGAAATTGTTTAATTATTATATTTTTAAAAAGAAAAAAATAATCAAGGAAATTTCATGTTTGTTTTAAGGTGTTGGTTATTACTCATATTTAATACTTTTTTTTGTTGGGAACTTTTCAATATTATTTATGTCAAATTTTAGATAATTTAGAGGAAATTTTTCTAAGTCCAGTTTTAAAGGTAATAAAGGATTCTACAAAGTTGCTGAATATATTTATTACCAGTCAAAAGTTCTAGAAAGCCTCGGTCTTCTAGATATTGAAATCTAAAGTCATGCTTTGTGTCCTAGATGAATTATATATACGTTGAAAGATAGTATTTAGTAATGTGGTGACAACTTAACTTGCATTTTGTAGTCCCTTCTAACAATTATTGAGTCACTCATTTTCTTTGCACCTGATTATTTACTAACCACTCAATGGGTTGTCCCTTAATTTTGCACCTATTATGATGTTTCCATATACCACAACACTCTTGCATGTGGTTACCATCATCTTACAAACTAACTATAAGTATTAGTTCACTAAATCTCCACTTATTATTAATATAAATATCATAAATAACAATAATGAAATATTTATATTATATTTGTGATATAAATTAAATGAATATTACAAAAAATATATTTCAAATATTTATACTAATAATATTTGCAAATATAACATTATACCAAAAAATCATTTGATAATTAATGAAATATATCATATTCATCTAAATAAATAATATTTAATACATAAAAATAAAATTAATAAAATATTTTATATTTATATAAACACATAATATACATTCATATACAATTCTAATTAACAATGCATTTCATATTTATTTAAATGCATATTATGGATTAACATGAAATTCCAATTTAAGAAACATTTCATAATCAACTAAATGCATAAAAGTTAGTTGCATGGTTTACTGATCTAGTGGAAGGGCTCACTTTTAAATAGAGAAATATATTTCAAATAATATCAATTTTTTCATACATGTTTAAAATTATAAAACAATCATTGTAATTTGAAGGATGTCAAATTGCATATATGTATTGTAGCACACATAATGGATATGCAATAAGGAGAGTGTAAGAGAAAAGTGAAATATAATGAGTTAGAAGAGAAAGTGTGTGGGAAAAGAAATGAATATTTAATTGGGAGACACAATTAGAAGGCTTTGATTAGTGTGATGAATGTAAATAAAAAGGAAAGGAAGAGAGACATTAAACTAAGTACATTGATGATTTATATTTTTCATGTTTAATATAAATTTTATCAAAATGTTAAGAAGAAATACAATTAATTATTGTAATATATGTAAGTAAAGTAAAATAAAAAATAAAGAGTATAAAGAATTGTCATATAGTATATAAATGACTTGGATATATAGTAAAATAAAAAATATTATATAGTTAAGAAGTTTTATTAGGTGGAAATGTTAATAATAGAAAATTAGAAGATTGAAATACAAATAAAGAATTTGTTTAGTATCCTATGATAAAATAGGATATTTTATACATTTATAATTTGAATATCTCAGGGTTTTATGAAATAACTAAAACATATATATCATTAACATTGTCCAAAAAAGAAACATAGGTTCCATTGCCATAGGAAAATATAAGATTTAAATTTGTTAAAGTAACATTCTATTGTGAAAATATACATTGCCATTCTATAACAAGATAATTCAGATTTTAGAAGATGAAAAACTATTTTTGGTTAGGGTATTATTTTGAAGGAGAGATTGATGTTTAATATCATGTCAACACTACCTTTTCTCAACAATGAACATAAATAAATCTAGCTCAAATTTTAATATTATGTTAAGAACTTGTATAATAATTTAGAGAGAAACTAATTAAAAATAATTTTTGAAATAAAATGAAATAAATACATGTGTATGTATGTGTGAGTGAGATATCAAAACTTTAAATGTATGAGAACGTGATTGTAATAAGTGTAAAGGATATAAATAGTCATTTTCAAGCAAGTAGGATTTATTACCTTGAGAATATTTGTAACAATATATTTGATGAGAGTTTTGTTGAGAGAAGTTGAGATCCATAATTAATAAAACTATTTAATCTATATGACAAATATAACTATAATTACTATAAAATACACAACCATAAGAATTTAATAAACATAAATTCACATAAATATAAAAAAATAAATTGTATCCAATATGAAATGCTTCCAAATGTATTCCCTCCATCAATAATGTAAAACTTATTATAAACATGTAATTTATAGATACTAAAAATACAATCATATGATGAAATATAATCATACTATTGTATAGACCTAAATTTTTTGATTAGAGAGTTTAACATAAACAAATGGGATACTAAAGAATTTAAATTGTTTGTCACATTGAATTGAAAATAACTTTTACACAAGAAAAATCAACATCTAAAAGTAGTATTTTATTTCTTTTCATGTATATTTAAGACTGAAGTGTTTCAAGCAAAGAGTAAATCTGACAATAAATCTTTCTTATCATAACTTTTTTAATACAATTATTTATTTGATATTACCTTTCAATTACTGATATAAATTATATTAAAAAATAAAAATAAAACTAATATATATAATTATCACAATCGTTTTTAATTTTATAGGGTTTACCTAAATTTTCAAAAATTCAGCTTGCGTCTAATACGATTTCCTTTTTTTTTTTTTAAAAATCGATTGTATCATACGATTAAAAACGTAAACAGAGTCATACGGACATAAATTTACTTCCTGCCTCCAATTATGATTACTGCTTATTCTTTCTGATTAAAATATATCACTGGCTTGTGCGTCCGTTAGCCGGCTTTGGCGATGATCAGGGATATGACGGCCCTTGTAGACACCAGCTATTCCCTGCTGTCCAAGTGTTTGATTTGTTTAAAATCTGATGTGATATAATATTTAGAAATAGCACAAACGGACAAATTGTCAAATCAATGAACTTTCCTAGCCATGGAAGACGTCAGCACTAAGCGAAAACAATCGATAAGTCGTTTGAAAGTGTATAGACCGGAGTAACTCTCTGTTAAAATTAGCATTGCATTCTTAATTTCTTCAAGTGGAATGATGGCGAGAATGTTAGGAATTTTGGGTGGTCTTTTTATTTGGATGGCACACGGATATGGATATGCAAGTGCAAATCCAACCGACGGCTTTACTCCCAAGAAATTAACTAGGGCAAATTTTGTAATTCAGAAGCCATATGATAAGGAGGAAAGCCAGCGTTACAGCTTCGTTGATGGCGTCCACTCTCTTTGGGTTTACAAACATGATAAACCTCATTCAATTTACAGCCACACCGCTCCCAGGACAGAAATCGGCATCAAGGTACGTTTTTTCAATGCCATTGCCTGCGCTCCCTGTTTCTTAATTTGTATATTGATTGTGTGGTTTGGCAGGGTTACGACTATACAAACGGAGTGTGGCAATTCGAGGGCGATATGTATGTCCCGCGGGGAACGACGGGAGTCTCTCTCATGCAAATTTTTGGAGGAATCGAACACGCGACGTCGTTAATGTTGCATGTTTATGATGGACAACTGAAGCGCTATAACGCCGAGGTGGTGGCTTCTGATGTGTATGATAAGTGGATTCATTTGAACGTTATCCATGAAGCGGATCAAGGGAAGATCTATGTGTTTGTAGATGGGCAGCAGAAATTGGTTGCCGATGACAGGGGAAGAACCACCCACTCTTTTAAGTGTGGAGTGTACGCGCAACGCAATCCCTCATCTTGTATGGAATCTCGTTGGAAAAATATCAAAGTTTGGTCCAAATGAATTATATAAACGCAATCCGATTCATTTTCATGATTATCAGGACAAGCTTCGAAATAAACGGCTTTTTTTTATATAAACGCATGTATCCATGATTATCAGTGACAAGCTTGGAAAAAAACTGCTTTTTTTATAATCGTCTCCAAATTTTTCGTGGCCTCCTAAAATTTCCCCTTTCTCATACAAACGCATGTGTCTGTTCATAGGCTGATTAACTCTACTATTTTTCCATTTCTCCCCATGGATATTTTTTAATTATTCAAGTAGTTTTAGATTATTTTCTTATAGTTTTACACATGGTTTCTAAAGATTCTTTGTTGTACTTATATTTTGATATGATTTCAATATGTTAATCATGTGTAGTTTAGATGCTTACCATCTTTGAAATTGTTCCGTCCACTTCCCAATGAAAAGTCTTCTTTTGTTCTGAAAATTATCAGTAAATATGCAGGTCCAAATGGAGTCATGAAGAAGCATTTTTATATATTTATTTATTAGTATCATTTTATAAAATTGCGCTATTTTTGATCTTCTGGCATGAAAACATATCGTAAAATATTTAGCTTTGGTTTTCTATGATCAATTTCAAGAATTGTTCTTGTTAATGCTCAAAGACCAAGACATCTAAAGTTGCAAATTTTATGGTTACCGTATGCTTTTTTAAGGGCTCTGCAATATTTAATACAAACATCGTTTATCTTTACAAAATCAATCATATGTATTGTAAATTCTTATGCACCTTCTGTCTCTGACGAGGCATAATGTTTAGATGTCCAATCCTTGATCTCCCCTTCATCTGCCTAAGAGTCTCAAACAGTTGGGGCACTATGGGTGGAACCTGTCATTTGGTAAAATCATTCAGCACAATATCGGTGGAAATTCAAGGGGACGGTAGGAGTTATCTCCAACTTGTTCACCACAAATGCCACTCAGACATGATCAAAACCTGAATTATGAAATCATCCGCAATCATAAAATGGTCTGGTGTAGACCAAATACCTCCCTGTCTTTTCTTCTGTTACAACAAGTAAATTGCTGTCCAATGTCCATCAAATTGTTTAGTTCAATTAAGAAAAGAATTTGTTGTATTTTTGTCAATCCTTTTCAGGCCACATTTACACTTCTAATGTAAGAGGGCTGTATTAGAATGGAATATTTATGTGATTCAAAGTTGCTAATCCGGTTCTCCCACAATATGTTTTGGTTCCTAACTGGACCATGACTGCTAACGTACAAGAGATCTCTTCCAGCTATAAATAACTGTTTTTAGGACTGGTGATCGAAGGACCCTTTTAATAGTGGACTGCTAACTCTTTGATATGTTAGCCATAGATATTCTTTTGTGCAATTTTAAGGCAGGACGATCTACAATTGGGAGATCTGATCTCATTTGGAGTAAGCTACTATATTCTTTCTATTTGTGTAAATCTGTGTTTTTTGTGGTTCCTTATAGCAAATTTGGGTCACCCATCTTATTTTAAGTTTATTGTATACCAACTACCCAGTGGTTTTCCCCTTCATTTTGTCCTTCTTTCCAAGTTTATATATACCACAACACTCTTGGGTATGGTTGCCATCATCTTACAACCTGAACATGAGCATGAGTTCACTGAATCCCTACCTACCATTAGCATAGATATCTTAAATATATATATCTAAAAGAGACCCAAGATATCTGTTATGAGGCATCTATATTAGATTTTTCACATAGAGTAAATAGTGCTTCAGGTATTATATCTTTCACCATATTTTAGATACATGTATTTCAGATATCTATGATAGTAATATTTACAAGTGTAACATTATAATTTTTTTTTTCCCCAAAATTAATGAATTATTTCGTAATCATTCAAATGCATAATATATATCACCTGAAATTAAAATTAATGAACCATTGAATTACTTTAAATATGGATCAACATGAAGTTCCAATTAACAACACATTGATTATTTATTGAAATGCATAATATACATCAACATGAAATTCCAATTTAAGAAGCATTTCATATTCAGCTAAATGCATGAAGCTGAGTTGCATGGTTTAGTGATCTATTGGAAGCTATAATGTTTAAATACAGAAATATGTTTAAAATAGTATCATTTTGTTCATACATGTCTAAGATCATAAAACAATCATTGTAATGGGAAGCGAAGTAAAATTGCATATATGTATCTTTACACACATATTGGACATGCAATAAGAAGAATGTGAGATGAAAGTGAGATACAATGAGAGAGAAGAGGTGGTATATGGGAAGGGGAAATCAATATTTACTATGGAGATGTAATCAGAAAGACATTGATTAGTGAGATGGATGCAAATAGAAAAGGAAGAGAAACATCAAACAAGGCATATTAAGGGTTTGTATTCTTCAAATATGAATTTCATCAACATTCTATGAGAAAATATTATTAAATGTTCTACAAATGTAATATATTCAAAAAAGTTAGTGGTAGGAGGTGTTAATAATATAAATTTAAAAGGTAAAAATTCAAAAAGGGTATTATTTAGTATCCTTTGAATAAACATGATATGCCATATGTTAATAGAGTGAATCCAAAATGGATCTCTCTCTCTCTCTCTCTCTCTCTCTCTCTCTCTCTCTCTCTCTCTCTCTCTCTCTCTCTCTCTCTCTCTCTCTCTCTCTCTCTCTCTCTCTCTCTCTCTCTCTCTCTCTCTCTCTCTCTCTCTGTGTGTGTGTGTGTGTGTGTGTGTGTGTGTGTGTGTGTGTGTGTGCACGCACACACACACATGATATAATTTTAGATTACATTAGTAGTCACAAAACCCAATGTTAGAACATTAGAATCATTCATGGGAGACTACAAGCCCAATAGGAAAAACTGATGACTCCATGATCACATGGTAGTTTATACCTTGCTCACAACCAACCCAAAAGGACTTAAATTTTCTTAAAAAGGTTGGGCAAAACTTTTTTCTCACCTAAAATTTATGTAAAGTGAAGAATAGTTTTGTGAGCAAGACTTTAAATTTTCATAACCTTCATCGTAAAACTCCTTTTTAGGTTTTCTTTAAAAGTGTGAGTTTTCTTATAACTCTTTGTGTTGGTGATATTTGTGTGCCTTGTAAAATTAATTCTATATAGTTTCAAGGGGGTTTGATATACTTATCTTTCTAGCACTCTCACTTTAACCCATACCTACTTACTATAATGGGTAAGTCTCAAGTTATGTATCTTAATTTATTCAATTACCATGATTAGAATGTCAAAATATACATCTACATGAGGAGTAAAGACTTACAATACATTACTATGGTTACAAAAATAAAACTGACATTCGATGCTGAGAAGGTGAAGTGGTACAACAAAAGTGACAAAGCCTATGGTTTATTATATTTGTCTATTTTCCCAATTTTGTCTTTTATATTCGATCTATAATTAGTCATAATCAAGTGTAGACCAAATTAAAAACACTCTTTGGGAAGTAGGACATAATGAGAGAACATGATTTGGAGAATGAACTCATCAATTTAAGTCCAACCAACTTTGACACTATACATGACTTCTTCACAAAATTCGAATCACTCAAGTTGTAGTTCAAACTATGTGCCATATGAAAAAGGATGATCAATTGACTCTTTACATCCTTTCCAAATTGGGTTCAAATTTTTCTATCTTCATTTCTACCTTCCACACCACCAAGCATGCCATTAGAGCTACATGGATCATGCCATTGTTAGATGATTTTATTATTGACTTGACTCAAGAGAAAGATAAGCTTATTCAAATGGGTATACTAAAGTACTCCAACTCACATGCCTTAATTACGAGTCATGACAAATAAAATGTTTCTAGTAACAAGGAGAACAAAGAGAATAAGAAATAACTATAATAAAGAAAGAGTCAAAAAATTGATATTAAGTTAAGATCATCAAAAGAGTGCTCCTCTTAAGATGAGAAACCCAAGAAAGAGTGACTCACATGTGCCTACTATAAGGAATCTAGGCATGATGAAACCATGTGCAATAAGAAACAAATTAGCCAACTAAAAAATATGTTTAAGAATCACAATATTAGTGTCTCTAGTTATACCAATCATAGTTTAGTAGCACAAGAGTCTTATAAGGATAAAACTAATAGAAAAGCTAAAGATAATGGAAAATCACTTCTTACAGTTGTGTTCCATCCTTACATAAGGGTAATTTATTATGGTTCTTCACACCACATGAATTCATCACATTATATTTTCTCATTCATATAGCCTTATTTTATGCCTTTAATATTATTGAGTGATGATACTTCCACAAAATTTAGTGGGAGATGATATGTTGAAGTGAATGTTAATACATTTCAAATTGTTTTATGTGTTCCCTCATTATCAAGTAATCTCATATATCTTTATCAGATCACTCACATTGGTTTGGAAAGAGAGCTGAGTTTACCCCTAATTTTATGGTTATTAGGGAAGTAGATAGTTGATCCATAGTTGAATTTGGTAAAGCAAATCAACAATCATGATTGTATACTTTCTCACATTTTTCTCTTGCTTAACCCTCTACTGCATTTCTCACTCATTCAGATGAGGTGAGTAAATTATTTCATGAGCTATTCAACCATCTCAATTATTGCTACCTGGATCAACTCATTAGTGATGACATGATTTCAAGGTTTTCATGTGTTCATTTTTTAGGTGTTTACCAGGGTTTCACATTTGGTAAGCACCCAAAAGAGATGTATGACAAAGGCAAATCATAAGGAGTTGCATAAATATTGGATATAATTAATAGTTACATTGTTGGTCCATTTATAGCTCCTTCATTCAACATGAATAAATACATGCATACTTTCATATATGAATTTTCAATGTGTACTTGGGTGTACTTTCTTAAGTAGAAATTTGAGATCTTTGATCATATTTACAACATTAAGGTGCTTGTATAAAAATAATTAGCTAAATCCATCAATATTTTACTCAACAATAATGGTGATGAGTATGCCAGTAACCATTTTGAATAATTTTACACATCATATGATATTGAACTACAATGTACAATTCTATATGGTCGTTAGTAAAATAGTGTTATAGAGCGAAAGAACATGTCCTTGAAGGAAATGTCCAATTGTGTGCTACATTCCAAGTCTCTTTCACCTCAATATTCGGTTGAGGCCATCAATAATTCTTGTTATATCCAAAATTGAGTTCTTCATAAAGCATTGAATGGAGTCAATCTTTTTAAAACTTGGAGTGATTAAAAACATATAGTTAAGAACATTCGAGTGTTTGGATCCCCTATTATGGCCTACACTATGAAAAATAAATATAAGTCAATATAATCTTATTTTCAACCATATATATATATTTGGATACCCTTAGGGTGATAAGGAATATAGGATTCTCAATCCCACCACTCATGAGTTGTTCATTAAGAGAAGACTTTATTTTTAAGAGGTTACTCTAGACTCCACACTTGAAACTTATCCCTCTTCCTTAGATGCACTTGGATGTCATGATAATTGTTTTAACTCATTTACACTTGATCAACTTCATGATGATCTATATTATTCATCTAAATATGATAATGAGATTAGTGATAAGGAATCACCTCCTCATTCTTCCATAATATCTTCAAAGGATGATGAATATCCTCCTATCTCTTTGAGTACTAATCCTCTTTGGGATAGATAGACACTTCAAAGTGTCATCCATTGGGTTGCATATACATTAGGTACTATGTAAACACATTCATAATCATATAATGACCGATATGTATTCACTGCATCTACTTCTAATCCATAATCATTTTGTGAGACATCAGTCACTCTTGAGTGGGATACTAGTATAGAAGAGGAGTATGGTTCCTTATTGAGGAATAACACTTAGGATTTAATCCCTCTTCATAATGGAATAAGTCTTGTTTGATGTAAGTGGATCTACATAATAAAATTTTATTATATAGGTATCTAGATAATTTTACAGTGTATTTGGTAGAAAAGATTTTTTCTTAGGTACCTAGCATTGACTATACCAAGATGTTTGGCCCAATTTAAAAAATAAACTAAATCTGACTCACTCTCACCATTATTGTATCACATCATTCGAATGCTTATCAGATACATGTGAAGAGTGTTTTTCTAGATAATGGTCCCAAAGGGGAAATTTACATAGATAAACCACAAATACTTGTGTAATATTCTTCCTTAGTTTGTAAATTTTAGAAATATATCTAAGTCTTTAAAAAAGCTCCTCGAGCTTCAAATGCAAAGATGGACTCCATTTATTCTTTTAGTTGGTTTCAATAGATGTCATTTTGTTTTGAATGTCTATATTGTATGGTAAAATGATTCACTATTGATTATAGTTTTTTTTATGGATGACTTATTGATCACACAAATTTCTTCACCTACCATTATATCAATGAAAACTAATTTGACTGAAAGGTTCTTAATGACTGATTTTAGCTTATTAAATTACTCCCTTAGGATTGAAATTTCTCAAACTCTAGGATCATGATTGAACAATCTAAGTATGCTATTTATTTTATTACAAGGTTTAACATGGTTGATTATGAGATAACTCTAACTACACTTCTATCTGGTGTAAATCTTGAGGCTAATTTTCCTTTTGTTTTGGTTTATCTTACTTCATATTGAAAACTTATTATAAATCTCATCTATCTTATGCACACTAGAATTGATATTTCATATTCAATGGTCATGGTCTCTAGATTTACATATAAATCACATGAACTACACTAGAAAATGGCTATGAAGATTTTCCACTACATTTATGGTACTCATAATTTTTAAATTCACTATGGAGTAGACATTGATATTCACTTGATTGGTGATATAGATTTAGACTAGGATGGAGATATTCATAATCATAAATATACTCCAAGATATAGTATTTCCTTTGGTTTAGGACCACTTATTTTATCAAGTAAGAAGCATGATGTTATTGCTTTATCTTATAAAAAGGAATAATATATATGAGTTGTTAATGCTGCCACTAAATCTATTTGTCTTTAGGGGATTTTTAATAAGTTTGGCATCTAGTTTTGATGACCAATAATCATCATTTTAATCAACCAAAGAACAATCCACATTTTTAGGAATATGGTCCTCCATCAATAAACCAAACCATATTTAGATTCACATGTACATCATTTGGTAACTTATTCATGAGAAAGTCATTGAAGTCCACTAGATTTAGATTGTGGATAAAATTACTAATATATTCACCAAACTCCAAACTAATATCAAATATCCTCCTTTGTGAGATCTTCTTGGGGATTGGGAAGCTTTCTCTTCCTCTATTATGGGTCTTTTCTATGTACTTGGGTACCTCATCAGGCCTCTGTGATGGGACTTAATTCTACCACCCACATAAGCTATGCTTAAGGGGGTGTTAGTGTAGGTTTTTATCCCATTTAATGTATTTTCCATACACATTTTTATTTATCTTTCTTAGGTTTATTTTTAGATCATTAGTCAAGATAATCCAACATTTATGAGGATTTGTGATCATTTAAATCCTCCACTTGTACATGCATCTTTCTTAAATTTTTTTTAGCTAATAATCAATTGATGAATTTTTGATTCTTATTTTTAGCTCATGTTTTATTTCTCTTCTAAAATGGGTAATTTCTTCATGTATTCTTTCATATCTAGACATGATCCCTGATTTTGTCCCACTATGATAACTTCAACATCATGAAATCACCTATTATTATCTTCATTAATTGTATAAACCCATTTAGATTTTAAATGGGTTGTTCTTTTCTCCCTACTTTTTCCACTAATGAAGATCATGGTGTAATTATTCCTAATACCCAACTAGATATATCCATTCTAAATTTTTTAAAATTACTCAAACTGAAGATCTAGATGAATCCCATATCTTTAAAAACCTATATGATAATAATATTTAGACTCCTAATCTAATTTCTAATTTATATAAACTTCCCTAATTCACCATTGGATAAATTGATACTAACTATGGAAACACCTCTATATGTAATCCTTCTATCACTGATCCAAGTAATGCTACTCCTACCAATAAAAGGACTCCGCCACCTCCTAATAATCCAAACCAACCAATTGATTTAACCCAAATTCTTGCATAAATAATTTAAAAAATGAATGATATGTAAATGAAAAATACCTCTCAAATGTTGTGAATGAAAAATCATATCCTACAAATGGTAATTCAACATCCCATCATCTTCTCCCAACACAATAATAAAATTTTTCCTTCTCTCTAAGATATAAATGGGAACTTCATTCCTCAACCTCTTATGAATTACAAAATTAATCAACATATTCAAAATAAACCTTTATCTCCCTTTATTGTATCTTTAGAAAACATAAACATTTATCCAACTATTACATATTATGGGACTAAGGATCCAACTATTTTCCTCAAATATTTTGATAATATTTACAAAAAATGGTTCAATTCCAATACATTTGCTACTACTAAACTTATAATTAAAAATTTAATGGATATGTTCTATAATGGTATAACCAACTCCCTAAATAGTCCATTTTACAACTAGAATATATAGTCAATGAATTTCAGCACATCAAACTTCTAAAAAAAATTCCTTGGTTATTTCATCAATGCCACGAAATTACTTAAAGAACCTAACCATATATTTATAAAATGATGAAAAATTTTATTTTAAAAGTCGTATCATAACATGAGTGATGATAACCTCTTCAAACTCATCATCACTACAATAAAACCTTCTCCTTGATAAAAGGTTCATCTTTTCTCTTGACAAATGTTAGAAAATGTTTCTGATTGATAAAAAAGACAATATTTTCTCTTGACTTAATATGAACATTATGATAGTCTCATTAACGACTATTTAAAAACATCAAATAATAAAATCATTATTACCAATTCTAATTTAAAGACTCCTCAAATAAAAATTGAAGTAAACCAATCAGATATTCAAATCCCCTCCCAACAATCTGTAAATGTTTTAAAAAGGAATAATTTTTTACCTCCATTGAAACCATTCACTCACACTACTAACACTTTTCCCTCATAGTTTGATCGTAACAAAAAAAATTTGCTTTGTGTTATATTGGTAACTCTTGTGAAACATGTCCTACTCTAAAAAAAATTATAATTTCCTTCATTTTATGAGATGATTTTAACCATGATGCTATGATCAAGGATCTTCACTTTTTATTACTTTAAATAGTATCAAAAGATAAATTGTTCTAACTCTACCAATTATAAATATCAAAAATAGTGTTTCAATGTCAATACACAACATAGGATTGAAATATTTATTTTATTTATTCTAATTATGATCAATATTATTATAATAATCAATATGCAAATGTGGATATATTTGATTATCATCGTAATCCTTTTCACAAAGGTCATGTCACTAAACCAATGAATCCAATTGACAAGGAATAACTTTTAAAAGATATTACAACTACTCTTTTATCATCTTCAGAACTAACCACTATTGAGGAGTCATCATCGCATGTGCAACATCAACCCTATTCCTCCATTATTACAAATCTCACCATCTCTAATCAACATAAGACTCATGATAATTCCATTTCTGAACCTCTTTTGAATTTTTTGGATGAACTTAATTGTATGCCTTTAAAAAATCAACTCATGGATTAGTGAAAACTCCTCCTTGTCATGACAAGTTTCTAATGGAATAACTGTAAGACATTGAGAAACAATAACATAATGGTTATTATATACATTATTTATATTTTTATGGTCCCCCACCTACAAACATTCACTACATGTAAATAATTCATTCTTCCACAAAACTCACCATCAAATTACCTGAAGATGATATGATTAATGATGAAATTATTTTTAGAGGCGATGATCCACCACTCTTTATTAAAATTAAAATCAATAATACAATAATCATAAAATTATTGGTAGATAAAGTTTCAATCATTATTGTTACTTCTCATTGGCTCATCCACCAAATATCGAACTCCAAAGAAAAACTTAAAACAAATTCACCTTATTTTTTTTTTAGATTTGATAAAACCAACTCGTAACCACTTGGTTTTATTTGGATTTGCCTCTCAATTTGAAGCAGACTGATGGTTCTTTATCTTCCTTTATCTGATCACATTATTTTAGGACATCCATGGGCTCGTCATATGAGAGCTATTCTATCTTTTGGTATCTAATGTATCAAATTTATCCATAATGGAAAATGTTAAAAACATGAATCAGATCCAAACCTTTAGAGAATAAAACATATCAATCCTAAATATTAATTACACATTCCTAAAATTTATCATATATATAGTCCTCATATACCTAAATTCATCTACATGCATTATGGTTTACATGTCACTCTTGCAAACTATGACAACAATGAACCCAATGAATTACAAACCATTTATAATAACACTCGATCATCTACCTATACATAAAAAAGGATCCTTTCTTATTTGATTCCATGATATGGCACTTTTCATTTAATGGATAATATTTTAGATAATCCTTTCTCATGCAAAAAATATGAATCTTCTTACATCGTGGGTGATTTTAATTATAATGAATGTGGAGTATCAAAACTCTTGTTAGATCATTTAGACATGTCACCTCATAATTTTAGTAATGTATATATACCCACTAATTATATCCATACTCAAACTGATACATGTACTATTTATCCATCTTATGATGATGCCTAAAATATGGCCCAAGACTAGTCACGAGACTTAAATGTAATATGTTATCAAAATACATTAGATAAAATACATGACTTCAACCATGATGTTCATGTCATTCATATATCATCTGATATTGAATTAAAATATTATGTTGTGTACCTCCTACAAGTACACCTTTAAAAGATACTCCATGGGTTATCTAATAAATATTTAAACCCACAACATCTAATGGTATTGATCAGATCGATATCATTCAATCCCATTATTAATATATAAACATTATTTAGTAGATCAATAGTATTCACAATGTTTCTCATTTTTTAAACCATATTTACCACCCTAACATAGCTTAATAATCAGTCCCCAACTGAATTAACCACATCCAATATCTATATGATACAATTATTTATGACTCCTCACTTCAAATAGCCTTTATCTATAAATACTAGGTAATTAACCATGTTCATGTTATTTTTCAACCCACAAAAGTTTCACCCAAAACTATTGTTGTTGAATATACTAACCATCCTAATATAATTAAAATATATTTTCTACCTTTTTCTTAACATCCTCATAGTCTTTAGATGCTAAGAACACTACTACGAAACTAATACATTTTTAGTTTGATAAGTAAGGTAAATAAATTCTAAACTTTGAATTAGTTATATAATACTAGGGACCTCTTTCAATGCTTCATAAGGATTAAATGATATTATAATTACTTTATACTCACGAGCCAAAACTCTCATGACAACGTGACAAGATTTGTTATTTTTCATAGAAAGGATTCTTGCTTCAATAATTTTATCTCTAGTATTGATCCCATAATATATCTTATTTTCAATATTCCTCTAGATCCATAGTATTTATAAGATGGAAATGCCATGTTTATCATAAAAACTATTCGAATCAATTATGGTACCATGGACACACTACGACCCATTCTCATTTATTAACCAAATTCATCTTAGTGAACTTGATAATAACAATCTCTTCTTTGACAAATACCATGAATATTTTATCTAGTCGTATGAGGACATGCTTAGTATTTATTCTAATATTATGGTTCATAACATCATCACTTATCCTGACATAAAAATTATGCATCAAAAGAAACATAAATTCCCTCTTGAGATATATACCTTATGTCATAAGTGAACTATCAAACTTTTGAATGCTAATTTTATAAAACTTGTATATTACCTAGAATGGGTCTCCAAAAATTATTTATGTTCATAATAAAGTCACTATGGTTACCCACATATTTATATATTTTTATAATCTTTACTTAGCTTGTCCCAAAGACCATTTGTATTTGCCATTATTCTATGTCATTGTTGATTATAGGGGTAGATATGAAATCCTATCTCTCATGGATGGTTTTTTAATCTATAGCTAGATTCATATTAATTTTTAATGTCAACATAAAACAACCTTCATTCCCAAATTGTAAACTTCTTATTATTTTGAAATGCACTTCATGCCTCAAAAATGCTAGAGCTACTTATAAACGTGCAATGTCTCTTATTTTTTATGACCTCATTCATAAAAAGCTAAAAATTATTTAGATGATATTAATTCCAAATTAAGGCATCATTCAGATCATCTATTTGACCTTGTTATCATTTGTGATCAATTCATCAAATATAAATTTATACGTAATACATACAAATTTTACTTTTGGAAAAATCTTATGATTTTTAGTGCCCTTTAGAAGGATTTATGTAGATTCCACAATAATCAAATTTATATTCAACATGCATATCCCTTGTTCCATTCTAGATATAGGAACATATATTAGTAAACTCAAGGAAATATAATGATGTATTCTTGACATGGATTGTCACATCTAATCAATAAATTTAATCCTTTAAAAGCATATCATTCTTGAATGGACAAATGCATGTCAAAAATTCTTTTGATAACAAGAAGGAATCATTACTTCATTATCTTACTCTTTAACCTCATTCAAATGAAAACCCATTCATATTATATGCTTGATATACCCTTATAATATTTAGTTCAATTCTGTCTAAAAAATATGACACAATTTGATAAAATGGCATCGATTATATTAGTCAAGATTTAATAGATTATGAAACATGATATAAAGAATTTGAACCTAATTGCATCATTATCTATTTATCCACTAAAATGATTTGACATTACATATTTTATTAAACTAATTATGTTATTATAATTTTTTATCCACTTCACCACTTATTTTCCAAACCTTTATTACTTGGATATATAATTATAAAATGGACGGTACTATTAATTAAATTTAACTTAAAAATTGTCTTGTAAATATTGTTTAAGGGATAAGTGATCACTAATCAACTTATTTCCATACCTACACCAAAGTAAAATCTCCTTCATGATATTCTTCCTAATGAATATATCCATTATATTGAATGTCTTAATTAAGCAATTTCACTTACATATTATTTTCATGATTTGCTCATTGATATTGAAGCACAATCCCTTAAAGAACGAGATACCTCTAAACCCAAATCAAAAATCATAATTGGAGGATTAACCAAAGTTTTAATTTATTTGCATTAGTAAACATTGACACTTTATTTTAGGGTTAAAGCATAATACTTTGTCCTACTATTTGGTATAAAGGGGCCAATAAAAATTAAAAGTGTGAATATTTCTCATTTTTTATAAACAATAATGACTTAACCGTATAAAATGTGAAAATGGTGTAAACTAATGAAATGTTTAATTTTACATGTATATTACATTTATTATTATTTTGAAAAAATAAAAAATATATTTTTTAGTACCTAAATATACATTGTGTATGTTTCATGTACAAAAATTTGTATTGAGTACTTGATTTCCTCATAATTTTCAATATTTTTTGCAAAGAGGTCTTAGAAACATGGACATAGTGCAAGATTAATCTTTTATAATTTTTTGATTAAAATTAATTTTTAATTAACTTTTAATGATCAAGACAATGAATATCAATGCTTATGTCTTCTCCTCAGAATGTGTGTGTGTGTGTGTGTGTGTGTGTGTGTGTGTGTGTGTGTGTGTGTGTGTGTGTGTGTGTGTGTTTGTGTGAAAATAGACTAATTTTTTCACCATTTTAGCAAGGACATTGAAGTCGAGTGCATTGATATTTTTCAATTTTTTTGGCCATAGTCTCCTATTTTTCCTAGTGCCTCAAATATATGGTACTTTATTTTATAAATATATATATTTTACTAAATAAATAAAAATGGATATTAAATATTATTAAAATTTATAAAAAATAGTATTATTATAAAGCTCATAAAAATAACTATTTATGTGTAGATCCACATGTTTTTATTTTATTTTTTCATCCTAGTACATGACATCAAAAGTGGCAATTTTAGGCTAATAATAGCTTTCCACTTGAATAAGTAAGGATTTAAATGGTGGTAAATTTAAAACAAATTACATGAAATGACACATAAATTTTACACACCATATCACCCTTAGTGATTGGTCAAATTGAAACCACTAAAAATTTCTCAACAAAAAATTTAAAAAGACTATTAGATATTCTTGCTTTGACTGGTACCTAAATATCTATCATGCACTTTCATATTATCATACTACCATGATGACAACTCCCTTATGGTTAGTATATGGCTTTGATGCTATCTTACAACTATAAGTTGAGTTACCCTCCATGTGTATTTATATTCAAGGTACATTCTTAATGAAGAACATCATGAATCATTTTTCCTCGATGAGTGATGTATGGTCAAGTTGTTCCCCAAAAATATCATTCATTTTTGGGACAAAATTTGAACTATTTTGGTCCTACAGACCAAAATTGTCTCTTCCCTTTTCAAAATTTGTCTTGGGCATTCAAATTCCTCATTTTTCAAGCTTTTCAAAAATCTACGGACTCTGCAGGCTTCAATCTATGGACTCTGAAGGATTGAATCTATGGACCTACAAGAAGAGAAAATCTACGAATTCGTCAAGAAGAGAAAATCTATCGACTTTGTAGACCAAGTGCAATGGGATTTACAGGTTGATTTCTACAGACTTAATTTCTACGGACTCTGCAAGCAGGTTCATTTCTACAAGTTCAACGGGCTTCACGACTTCTACAGGCGGGTTCAATCAAAAGAATCAGTTTCTAACACTTGGTCATTTTCAAGATTGGTTTAGTGCCTTGGTTCAAACAAAAATCTCCATCGGCAAGCATCAACAATAGGTTCAATGTATTTGGTTCAATGGTTGGTTCAACATCAAATGGTTCATCAGGCGGTTCAAGGCTTTGTTTAAACCGTTGAACCAAAAATTGGTTAAACAGTTGGTTCATCATCTTTTGGTTCAATGGTTAGTTCATCACTTTAGTTCAATCAAATGAACCATCGGTTTGAACCATTTTGGTTCAAAGCCTTGGTTCAACGAAGAGGTTCAAAGCCTTGGTTCAACAAAGAGGTTTAATGTCTTGTGGTTCAATAGAGTGGCTCATCAACTTGGTTCATTCAATTAAACCATCGAATTGAACCATTTTTGTTCAAATCCTTGGTTCAATGAAGAGGTTCAAAGCCTTCTTTCAATGTTTGGTTCAACCAAGCGGTTCAACACCTTGGTTCAATAGCTTATTTCAAAGGAGCGATCTAATGTAAAATTTCAAAGAGCCTCCCAAAGGATAAGTTCCCTTGCGGAGGGCACTTGGTCGACAAAAACACCCTTCAAAAGGGTCATTTTCAAAGAAGGCTGCAAAGGTAAACTCCTTCAAAAATTTTGTTTAAGGTAGACAGTCATATATCTTTTAGACTTTTGTCTAAAGGAATTCCTTTGGACAAAAAGTCTGAAAGAATTCAAGAACTGGCCACAGGCACAGGAAAACCTGAAGGATTTGATAGAGGCAAAGAAATTTCTATGGACTTTTTATCCACGAGAAATT
Organism: Torreya grandis; assembly: GCA_037957365.1. Lineage (NCBI taxonomy): Eukaryota > Viridiplantae > Streptophyta > Pinopsida > Cupressales > Taxaceae > Torreya > Torreya grandis. The sequence continues at coordinate 941,230 of JARHVA010005700.1, forward strand.
TCCATGGATTTTTTTGTCCACAGGAATTTGTCCCTAGACTTTTTGTCTATGGGAATTTGCCCACAGAGAAAGCCCAAAGAAAATACCCATTGGAATTGTCTACAATAAAGCCCAATGAATAGTCCACTAAAGAAAAGGCTGTCAAAGGACCCCAAAGGGTGGGTGCCCTTGCAGGGGACTCTCGACTGACAAATTAAAGGATACTTCACTAAAGTCGAAGGGTAAACTTCCCTTCAGGAAGACATGAAATAAGAAATTAGGTCATTTTTTAAGGCCCAAAAGGGCAAGTTTAATCTGGGAAAGTGCCAAATAGAAAAGCTGAAGAAGGACCAAGGGGTGATGCGCTCGAAGATGTCAAATTCAAGACAACAAACTAGCCGTTGATCCTTTGAATCTACAAACCTGAATATATTCACAAAATTTAAGGCCAAGGCTAGTAGAAAGTGAGGAAGGAATAAAATAGCAAATTAAATCCAAAACCAGATTCAATTAACCAAAAAAGAAGGAAGGATCAGATCGCCAGGTGGACATTTAAAGTTGTAAACTTTAAATAAGCATGACTTGTTTAGCTGCATTAAGAAAAATAAATGGGTAGATGCCCCTAATTTCTGGCCTATCTTCCTAATAGTTTTCAATGCAACATGATGTGTTACTATTCTTGAGTCCTTCTTAAAGTGGCTATATAAGGGACTCTCTTCTATTTTAAAAGGGTCTCTTTTTTGACAATCAAAATGAAACTCTACCCAAATTGAAACGCACTTCTGAGACTTTGAGCTTACTTTATTGATCATATTTTGTTATTGAAATAAGAAAGGAAGTGATTTTTCAGACTTTGTGCTGTGATATCTTTGTTGTTGGGGAAAATTTTCTTATGTATTTTTCCTTGATATATTCTCTATTCTTTTAATTCAACAAGTAGGATTAGTGAAATTAGTCAAGGGTTCCTAAAGAGTCAACTGTGGAGAGACTTTGTGCCCCATAATTGCCTTTTAGTGTGTCTTCTTTTCAAATCTGAGTAAAGGACTTTGGAAAGACTTTGTGCCCTCATTGTCCTTCATATCTTACTCTTGAGTGATTTAGGTGGAGACTTTGTACTACATCTTGATTTGCTGGTTATTACATCCTTTGCTACATTTTGTTGTTACTACTAGGAGTATTTTTGTGGTTTGCTAAATAGTACTTATGAAAGAGAGTTGGATGGTTTGTCTTACCTTTGAGTATTATTTTATGTTTATATATATATATATATATATATATATATATATATATATATATATATATATATATATATATATATATATATATAGCATACCTTAAGGAACCTCCCCTTGATGAGAGAGATCAGTCTCCTTTTGATGTGGTAAATCTACACATTTGGATGACTAATCTTCCTAGTTTGGCTGATTAGACCTATTTTGTTTATCAATACGTTGATCGACAAAATATTCAACCAATAGTTTTTGGTGACTCTATTGGGGATATAAAATCCATTATCTATTTATAATCTATCCATTCATCTCCACACTAACTGGGAAAGAACACATAGTTTAAAGCCTCAAGCTTTAACTGAAGCAAGGTCAATTCTTTTCCATTTCTATTTCACAATCTGGCAGATTCAAGGTATACACAAAGCTAAAGGGCTAAAGGTAATGTTGACCCTGTATTCGAGTTGGTACAACAAAGTGATTTTGATCTATTTCCTTCACCATCTCATCTCCAATGAACCAAGATTTTTCCTCCTACTAAATTTAGATCTCCATTGCCAGGTGAAGTATCTACTTTTGTTGTTGATAAAGCCTTGCCAATAATTACCCCTCTAAGATTTGTTATCCCTCCTTTTCATAATCCTACAATGGCAGTTCAAGGCCCCTGGGGTAATGTTTTTGGTCCTCTCAATCTTACTCCACCTCTACATGAGCTTCCATGTAGTTCAATGAATAATTTCCCCACATTATATGGTGATGGGAAAGTTTGTCCTGATGAACACATTGCAGCCTTCAACATAGCTTGTGGAATAATCAAAGTAGAATTTGAAAATGTAACAGTCAAGATTTTTATAGAAACATTACAAGGTGCTGCTACATATTGGTTTTATCATTTATAGGCTCAGTCAGTGACTGATTGGAATACTCTCAAAGCTAAGTTTGAAGCTAGATTCAAACCTATAGAAGATGCACATACACTTCTGGCTCAACTTACATAGATGAAGAAAGAGCCTCATGAACCAATGAGGGACTTCATAGCCAAATTTGGCAAACTAAGGAATAGAATCCCTATAATTACTTGACCTATAGTTGAGAATCTCAAATGCTTTTTCATTAATTCTTAGCTACCTAAAGTAAGTTTTCTCTTGAGACGTGCTGGTCAAATAGATCTTGCTACAATTCAACTTTTGGCCACTGAGGTAGAAGATGATCTCATCTTAGTAGGGAAGATAAAAAGAGATCCAAATAGAAATAGACCTTCATCATCTTCTGAATATGCATCTACAGGCACAATAGATCCAATGGTGCAAAAATTGGCAAATGAGTTGCTTGCTCTCAAAAAGTAAATAGCTCAAGGAATGTCTTCTGTTCCATATAGAAGGACATTCCCAAATTAGTCATATCAGGGCAATGCTACCAGGAATCAAGGGAAATAGAATCACCTTCCTCCCCCACAAGGGAAACTTGCCCTAGAAGCTCCTCCAACCAATTCAGTAATGGGATATCTTGAAGCAAAATCAGAGTTCTCTTTCTAGCCTAAAATGAATCAAGAAAATGACACTGATATCCTTGAAGACAATCAAGAAGAATCAGCTAGTGACTCCCATATTGGTTTCTTGAACTACCAAGATGAACCAAGAAACAAAAGAGAAGCTTTTGATAGATCATATGCAGTGTTTACCAGGTCAAAAAACCAATCAGTCCAGCAGGCTGATAAAGAGAAGACAGAAGAGCAACCGCAGCCAGTAGTTATGATTGCTAAGTGTGGAACCACTCTACCTTTTTAGTCAAAGGATCTAGTAATTGCCCAAAAGGAAAATACATCAATTTCACCTTCCCCTTCTACTTCAATCTCAAAAACCAGCCCACCTCCCATCCCTCCTAAAACATAGAAAGTTGAAGTACCTTTCTCTATACCTAGCTCAATTCAGCCATTTGACATAATCGATCATGTTAAAAAGATAAAAATACAAATGTCTAATTTTGAATATTTGCAGTCCAATCCATATCAATTGAATAAGCTGGTCCAATATGTCAAAAACCAAATCATCCCTATAGGACAAAAGACTAACAAGGTAATTCTTGATCCTCCAAAGAACATGCCTATTCCAAATAATCTGGTCATTACTCCCCCAGCTATTCTTGGAAAAATTTAATGGCCACAAGTTGAGTAACTGTATTATAGACTTAGGTGCATCTGATAATGTCATGCTTGCTAAAGTAACTGAGTCTCTTGGTCTCACATTGACCAAAACCTTTGGGATATGTTCTTCCATGGAGAACAAGCAAGTACCATTGTTGGGGCAAATCAAAGATGCCCAATATGCATTTGTAGCCTTTTCGGACAAGAGAATCAAGATGACTATCTTGGTATCTGACATTCCAGCATCCTATGGCATTTTTCTTGGATGAAATTTCTACAAGGATATGGGAGGAGAACTAAGCATGGATCTATCTGAGGCAAGGATCCATATACAAGGTGTAATGAAGAGATTGCTCGCTAAAAAGGAAGCAAAATATATGGTCACCCAAAGCTCAGTCCTTGAAGCTCAAATCATTTTTGAATCCACAGGTATGGGTAACTATTTTCTATCCATAGATGAAGTGCATGAAACATCTGATATAATTCTTGAAAGGTTCAACTCAGAAATTAGTTCAACTAGAACAACAGAAGAACTAGTAGGATACAATACAGATGAAGAAGATCCTCTATCTTTGATGAAGGAAAGTCTAATAAAAAATTAGTATCAGATGAGATATATACTTTGGAATTTGATGGTAGTTATTCCTCTACCAGTTTAGGAGCTAGAATTGTTTTGATATCTTCTCAACGAGATATTTTCCCTTCATCTTACAAATTATAGTTTAGTAACACTAAAAATATAGCTGAATATGAATCTATGTTGCTTGGCATGAAGGCTGCTCAAGAAAAAGGCATCAAGTTTCTTCATGCCAAAGGAGATGCTGAATTAGTGGTTTATCAAGTGAGGAACTTATACCAAACCAAGAATGAAAGATTATGCCACTACCGTAACTTGGTTTAGGACCAAATTGAAAGCTTTGATGTTTTCAACATTTTTTCCATACCCAAAGAGTCTAATGATAGAGATGATGCACTTGTTGTTTAAGTAAATCTCTTAGTTCCTCATTCAGATTTCAAAGAAGCTAGGTATATTATTCAGCTAGTCTCTAGACCAAGTGTTCCTGACAATGCAGATCATTGGCAAGTATTCAATGATGATCATCAAATCATTGCTTTCCTAGAATGAAAAGACAAATTTGAACAACTACATTTTGAAGGCAGTGAATCTCAAAAGAATGAATCAGCCTCTGAATCTAGTTCAGATATTAATGAAGAATTTTTACAGCTGAAAGGAAGCAATAATTCTAAAGGCCTTGTTTCTCTTGAGAAGCTATTTGACAAGCATGATAGATTCATCAAACAACAACAAAAAAATTCAAGTTTCTCTCAGGGATTTGATCAAGTAAATCTGACTACTGAAGAAAATCCCAAGATGGTCAATATTGGTAAGTGCTGCACCCCTAAAGAAAGATTCAAGTTCACCTCTTTACTTCATCAATACATGGATGTCTTAGCACATTCTTATGAAGACTTGAAGTCTCTCAGACCAAATGAAATCTGCCATGACATTCCTCTCAAGGCCGACTCAATGCCATACAAGCTTGAGGTAATATATAAGAGGAAGCTTGAGGTTCCACCATTCTTGTTAACTATTAGAATATTTGGTAATAATCTACATAATTATTTACTTGATTTTGGTGCTTAGGCTGACATCATGCCTTTAAGAATTTTTGATAAATTGGGGTTAAATCTAGTTAAATTTTAGAAAGTGATGGTGTAGTTGGATAAGTCAAGAGTGAAGGTGATTTGTGAATTGTTGAATATCCATATGCAGCTACATCATGAGCCTAGAATACATTAGTTCATTGGCATACCTGAGGTGTACTAGACCAATTCCTTGAATGGATACATGTCCACATATTGTTCTCATATGTGGCTACCTTGGTGAAGGATCCCCAATCAGATCAAGGTTGATAGGGAACACAAGATGAAATACATGATTACTGAATATAATTCCAAGAATAAGAAGGTAAATTACCAGTGCTCTAACTTGGTAATTTATAATTTAGAAACCATTAACATGGTTGTAGGTGAAAATATTGAAAAATAAAACAAGGGTCCTTTTATATTGCACTTTGATGGTACACAAGCTAAATAAGGCTTAGGCACTAGAATTTTTCTAACAAATCTCGAAGGTAAACAACATCTAACTTATTATATATTATAATTGTTTTGCACTAATAATTTAGCATAATATGAAGCCCTTATTTTAGCACTTCAATTTCCAATTAAACATAAGGTTAAAGAACTTCTAGTTTATGGTGATTCTATGTTAGTTGTTAATCAAATTAAAATAATATATCAATGCAAAATTTCTTGTTTAAAGAAGTATAAATTTAGAGCATGGGATTTACTTTAGTACTTTGACTCGTTTAATATTGTTTTATTGCCCAAGGAACAAAACTAGTTGGTAGATGTTTTAGCTTCAGCAACAACTAACTCGGTACCTATGAAGGCTTTGAAATTATAGGAATTTACTTTTGAGGTAATTTCATTCACCTTTGTACTAGACAACATCAATCACTTCCTAGTTTTTTATGATGACCAACATATACATGACTTCTTGTGCAATGTTGGTTTATTTGAGTCTCATATCATTGATAAACAAGATGAAATTTCTATAGAAAGTTCAAAATATAATGAAGATGGAGTGATCTAGCTTAAACATAATCAAATTCCTAAGGGCATGATCTCCTTAGAGAGGATGTTTGACCTAGATAAGTAAGGAATTGAAGATAAGCAACCCAAAATGAGTGGGAAATATTATAGATAAGTTAACTTAGGAGATCCTAGTAATGATTAGAATGTCAACTTTGGTCTAGTTTGTACCTATGAAGAGTTGAAGAAAGATGTTGACCTCTTAACAATGTTTAAGGACATTATTTTATGATGGTATGATGACCTCAAGATATTTGATACTAGTTTGATTACTTAGACCATCGGCTTAAAGGAAGCCTCCAAGACTTTTAGGTAGGGACAAAGACCAATAAATCTAGTGTTAGAACCATAAATTTACAAAAAAAGTGAAGAAATTTATTGATGCAAGAATAATCTTTCCTATAAGGCAATCGACATAGGTCACCAATCTTATGCATGTTCAGAAGAAGAATGGATAAATCAGGTTCTATGTTGATTTTTGGAACCTAGTTAGATCCTTAGAGAAGGATAATTACCTCTTGACATCTATGCATGAAGTCATAAAATTGGTAAGTGGCTCTAGAGTTATGTCATTTCTGAATGGATTTTCAGTCTACAATCAAGTCTTGATAAACAATAGCAATAGAATGAAGACCACCTTCAAAACCAAATGGGGAACATTTGCTTACAAATGAATTCCTTTAGGATTAATCAACATAAGAGCAACCTTCCATCAAGTGATGGACCATGTGTTCCATAGATTAATTGGTAAATGCATTATTATCTACATGAATGATCTAATAGGTTTTTCTAAAAATATGGAAGATCACATGATGCATTTAGAACAAGTTTTGTAGAAATCCAAAAGGTATGGCATTTCCTTAAATCCTAATAAGAGTATTTTTTTATAACTGAAGTTAAAATCTTAGGAAATGTGATCACTCAAGAAGATATGACCATAGACCCTAATAGAAAAAATGCAATCTCAAAAGTAGAAGTTCCAAATAGCAAAAAAGAGTTAAAATATTTCATTGGCAAAATCAATTTTTTAAGAAATTTTATTTATGGTTTTTAAAAAATAGTGAGACCACTCAATGTCATGATCAAAAAGATGCAAACATAGAATGGACTACTAAAGTGAATAATTCCTTTCAAGACATCAAGGATTCTATTGTTCAAGATCATATCCTAATAAGTCTTGATTTTAATAAAGATTTATTTCTTTTCTCTTTTGCTTCTAATCATACCATAGTTTTTATCTTAAAACATAAATAAGATGCCAAAGATAACCCCATAGTCATTATGAGTACTAACTTGAAGAATGTTTATCTAAATTATCCTCTTCTAGATAAATAGGTATACGTTTTGGTAAAGGCTATCAATAAGTTCAAACACTACATCTTGAGGAACAATACATATGATATAGTGTCTGATCTAGCTATAAATCTAATGTTGGGACATAATGAGTTTGGGTAAATAAGAGTGAAGTGGATGACCAAGCTTTAATAATATGACTTAGAGATAAAATCCATTGAGTTAGTAAGGGGCAAGGTCTAATCCAACTCATTGCAAACACTGATCCTTGTATTGATGTTTTGTAGGTAGAAGCAAACAAATACTTGGTAGAGATTAGTAAAATGATATTGTTCATTAGATTTTTACACATAATATGTCCTCCATACCTTAAGAGAGAGTAGAAAAGGGCCCATAGACTAAGATCATCCCACTTTATGATCAAAAGAGGAGTCTTATACAGAAAGAACTATGAAGGAATTGAATTAATGTGTGTTTCTCAAGCTAAAGTCACAAATATCATGGATAATTTCCATTTCAAATTGGGGAGTGGTCACCCTTCAGGGCATTCCATTGCACATAAGATATTGACGGTTGGTTATTATTGTCCAACTACATTAAAAAACACACATGCTCATGTGCAAACATGACACTAATGTCAAGTGTTTGATAGAAGAGACGTAAAGGCAACCATACATTTGCAACTAATAATTGAAGAAAATCCAATTGCATAGTGGGGATTCTATTATGGAGTATTAATTAACCTAAATTCCTTGGTGAGACACAACTTTGTAATTACTACCATGAACTATTACAAGATAACATTATCTCTTAGTATAGGATGCCCCTCTCTCTTGCATGAGATAATGGCCTAGCCTTTACATTAGCTGAGTTCACTAAATGGGCCTACGATAACCAGATAGTTATCAATTTTGAATTAAATTACTACCCTCAAGGTAATGTTATTATAGAATCCACTAACAAAAACTTGATAAATTCCCTTAATAAGTCTATATCAAAGACACCAAGAGAATTGAAGTCCTTACTAAAATTTACTCTATGGGCATAAAGGACCAAATACAAGTAAACACTAAAGTTGTCCTCATTCCTTATAGTTTATGGGTAGCAACCTATATTTCTCATCACATTGAATCTACCTACTTATGAATTTATGGTTGAGTACATGGAAGATGATGAAAGAGTGCAGTCCTAGATCTTGAACATCATCTAAATGGAAGATGCACGAGATGAAGCTTTGAAAAAAATTATCAAGCATTCGGATGTTATAAAAATATGGTTTGACAAGGGAGCCAAAATTAAAGAATTTTGAATGTTATACTTAGTCCTACCATAAGACATTGCCTATGAAAAAAAAGGACAACATGACAAGTTCACTCCCCTTTAGATTGGACCCTATCAAGTATTACAGATATTTGGTGAAAACATATTCAGATCAAAGACCTACAAGGGAATGCCTTGGCCTTGCCTATCAATGAGAAATACATGAAGCATTACTTCTCTGCTACTTTATCCCAAATTCTTCAATGATAGTAAAACTTGTTTAGATTTAGAGTAGGTAGGAGTATAATAGGTTTCCTTTCTATTTTGTTTGCTTGTTTTCTTTTCTAGTTTCCTACATTGTGTTCCTGTTTTGTCCTTTCATTCTTTTTCCATTTTCCTTTTCTTTTTTGTTGTGTGTTTAAGTTTAGTAATAAGTCATTTGGAAAAAAAATCTTTGGCTCATTTTGTGTTGATCTAATCATAAAATGGGAAGAAGGGATTGTTGATCTTAAACAATGGTAGTCTAAAGTTTAGAAGCCTCTAGCATTGTTCTAATTTAAAAAAGATAGGTGGGGTAAATTAGAAGTTAGTTTTATCCTAAAAATACTAAGTTATTTTAAGGTTTTAATATAGTTCATATGACTAAGCACTCACTTGAACAATAGTTTTAATCTATGTGGATCATCGTATTGTTACTCAAATTCACTAAATGAATTACCTAGGTAGAACTTGTTATTTGAGAGTGAATAAGATTTAGACTATGTCTTGACACAAGCCTTACACCTATATAATTCTAGTTCCCAACCATTCTGGTTTATGAAATAAGGTATACAAAAAGGAAAATAATATATGATACACCAATGAAGTGAAATCATAAACTACTTCATATTACATGAATGGTGATTTAGGCAATCTCTATCGAGGCTATGGATGCCTAACTAGTAGTATATCAAGGCCTAAAGTGGAGCCAAAGGTATATTTGTCAGGGCTATTGACACTTGGCTAAGAAGCAAAGCAGTGCCCAAGCCATCCCTAATTAAGCAAAACATCATTATATAAAATCCAAACAATTTTTAATCCATTTCATGTCTTGATGTCTTGAATCTTGAATTTATCATTTCTAAACCTAATGGAAATGGTTAATAAACTTCAAATCACACACACAATATGATTGTCTACAAGATTTAAACCTATTTCTAGCTTATGAGCTTTCATTAGTATTGAAAAATAGTTTTGATGACTCAAAATCATAGTGAGATGACTAACTTTTGATTCATCTTTGAACAAAGGATATGGATTCTAACATTTTACAATGTTTCCCTATAGATGTCTACACTTATTGATGCTCAACTACCCCTTATTCCCAGAATGGGGACCCTCCTATCTTAATTCCCAAAATACCTAAGATGCCAAGATTGCTAAGTCATTTGGATGCATATAAATTTGATTTCATACTTCCCAACAATTTTTGGTTAATCATTCATCTTGAAATACATAATTGACATTCAGAAACATTTTAATTATTTTAAGATTTCTTTAATTTTTCATTCAATAATAAATTATTAACCGTAAATTGATTCAAAATGTGCAAACATCTCTTCACCAAGAATGTTCCACCTAGTTATCAACTAACATGAATGCAATAAACATAACATGATCTTATTGGACTAAACTTGTATTGTATTTGAAGTATATACTTACGTAGTTTGCTTTAAACTAGTTTTAATTCACTTGTGATAGGCATTAGATGTTTACCAAAGTCTAACTTAACTTCTCACATGACTTAATAATATGTCAACTTAAAGTTAGTGGTTCATGATGCCTCATAAAATGTTAAAATATAAGAGATATTCTAAAGGAATTCTCACTTCTTAGTCTGTAATGTGCCATCATGGCACTTATCTAAGGCATCATTATTTTCTATCAGAACTTCAAACTACACCATTGGCCAAACTAAATGCACTCCATGCATGACACTTGGAGAAAATATACCAAACCCATGAACCATGTGGTGTTATCTAAAAATCTCATGAATAATTTAGCCTATAGAATTTAAATTCATAGGATACATGTCAAGATCCTAGCCCCTACAAGCCTCTATGCACCCCACTAAAATATATAAGCCCACGAGATGCTACTATGTGTCTCAAGCACTACCATCCAAGTCTAAGTAACCTTTTGAGGTGACACATGTCACCTCAGGATCCATCTAAGATCTACGCATGTCAATACTACATTGCATCTGATTCAAGGCTCATGAGATATTGTAAGGAGAACATGTAGTATTACCTGAGCCATTTGATTAAGGATTGATGGCATAAATCTATCTATAGGTCCCTCAAATAATGATAAGTGGTAGAGGAATGAAGATAAGCCCATGAGAATGATGTGTATCCCCCTTAGACCTACATGATGATGACACTTTTCTTTCCCATATTGATTATATCTAAAGATCCAATAGAATACCTCCCAAGGCTTGCCAAAGTGAAGTGTGTCCCCTTAGACCTATGACATTATTCCACATGTCATTCTTGTGAAGCTATATCCTAAGATTAACTACATCATCTTTGAGAGCGATGTGTGACTCCACCAAATCCACACATTTGAAACAATGTTGCTGACAACTATCTAAAGGCCATCCAAAGGTGACACTTGTCTAATCAGAACCATGATTTCCCATGAAAGAGCAACCTAGCAAAGAAAAAGCTTTGATTACATGTGAAAACAAGGCATGGCACTCCCCCAACTAACCAAAATTATAGGGCCCTGCTTGAGAGCTCACTACAAATAGAAATATGCCACATGACATAATATAAATGATCCATCACATTCAGATTCATCTAGAGGGACCAAGAGCAATCATAAGGTGTCATGTGATTATAATTAAGCTAAATAATTAGCTTAGTCACATTTAGGCCTCATGAGTGCCCAGCTCGATCTGAGGTGGTATGCCACATGTCAAAGGGTGGTAACCTTTAGCATTAAATCTAACATTGATGATGATTCAAAATCAAATCAATGATAAATATCAACTATAAGGTAATTAAATTCCAAAATCAATAGTTTGGAGTTTTTTGAATGTAAAGGTGATAAACTCACCATTAATATGGTATGAACCAAAATCACCATCAAACCTTTGCATTAATCAAATAAATCCTCAAAAGGATACTCAACTCAAATATTGATACCAACATTCACACTTAAAATCCCTAAGCATTTGATATCTCTACTATCTACATCCCCAAAGTTTAAGCAAGATCTAGCTCTTCATAGATTACACCCAGTATACCATTGTTGGAACTCTAAATTTATAGAGAGATATAGAAGAACAACAGTTGATATCCATAAAATTTTGTAAATGGCACAAACAAGATCCTCGACTTTGGGTAGGGGAATTACATTTGGAAATGATGATTTATTATTTTACTATGGAAATTTAATCATTTTTAAGGACATAGAGTTCATCCTCAAGGCCCTAAACTTGGGAATGTACATTATAGTAGTGTTTAGTATTGTTGTCTCCCAAAAATAATAGTCATTTTTGGAACAACATTTGAATCATTTTGGTTCTAAAAAGCAAAATAATATCTTCCATTTTCAAAATTTGTCTTAGATATTTAGATTTCTCATTTTCAGATTATCTCAAAAAATCTACGAACTCTGTAGGGTGAAATCTATGGACTCTGCAGGGTGAAATCTATGGACTCTTCAGGCTTGAATCTATGGACTCAGTAGGAAGAAGAATCTATATACTGTGTAGGAAAATGAAAATCTACAGACTTCTGCAGGCGGTTTTCAGTCAAAAGAATTGATTTTCAACATTTGTTCATTTTCTGGGATTGGTTCAAAGTTTTGGTTCAATTGAAAATCTTCATCGGCTTCCAAACATTTGGTCAAATCAAAATGACTTGAACCATTGAACCATTGAACCAATTGGGTTCAAAGGTTCAATGGGTTTAAAGGTTCAACAGTCAGTTCAACCAAAGGAAGAGTTTAATCACTCGATTCAACCAAGCAGTTCAATGCTTTATTTCACTCAGGTGGTTCATTTCCTTTGTTTCAACATCTTTTGGTTCAATCAATTGGTTTTTTAGTCAGCTCAAGGCTTTTGTTGAACTGTTGAACCAAATTTTTGGTTCAACGTCTTAGTTCAATGAAAAGGTTCAACAGCAGGTTTATCACTTTTTGGTTCAAAAGGTGTTTGGCGTGATTTGAACTTTTGAACCGGTTCAACAAATGGTTCAACGTCTAAGTTCAACAAGCTTCACAACTTCTGCAAGAATTTCCATCGACAAACATTAGCAGCAGGATCAACATTTGGTTCATCCTTTGGTTTAACTTCAGATAGTTCAAAGGCAGGTTCAATCAAGTGGTTCAATGCTTTGTTTCAACATTGAACTATTCATCAGCTTTATTCAAAAGATGCTTGGCGTGCTTCACTGAACTATTGAACTAGTTCAACAAACAGGTTCAATCAAATGGTTCAAATCTCGGTTCAAAGGCAATTACAAATATTTGGTTCAATGCTTAGTTTATAGGCCTATTTTATTCATTGAACCATCAGCTTGAACCATTGGTTTGAACCATTTTGGTTCAAATCCTTAGTTCAACCAATTAGTTCAATGTATTGGTTCAACGGCAAAAAGTGCATCCAATGGTTCATCGGTTGTTTGCTTCAAAGGCTTGGCACGCTTCATTGAACCTTTGAACCAGTTAAATAAATGGTTCATCAACTAAGTTCAAAGGGACGGTTCAATGCTAAAGAACTTTTTTGAAGGATAAGTGTCATTGTGGAGGGCACTTCATCAACCAAAACACCCTTCAGCTTGTTTAAATACTTTTTGTCTGCGATACTTTTCCCTGGGGAAAATGTTCACAGGATATGTTCAAAGGGAATGGCCTGAGGAAAAGCCTAGGGAAAATTTGCCAAGGGCCAACGAAGGACCCCGAAAGGCAGGTGCCCTTACATTGAACTCTCAGCCATTAATTTGAGGATTCTTCCCAAAGCCAAAGGATCATTTCTCAGGGCCCGAAAGGGCAAAGTCTAATTTAGAAAAGTGCCAAGTGGAAAGCCAAATGAAGACCAAGGGGTGACGCACCTGAACACATCAAATTCAACATAGTCAACTAGCCATTGGAAACACAGTGACAGGCATGCGAACGTCAAATTGAAGACAACAAAATAACTGTTGATCCTTTGAACATATAGAACATAATACATTCACAATTTTCAAGGCCAAGACTAGCAGAAAGTGGGGAAGGATAGAACAACAAGCTAAATCTAGGACCTGATTTAATTAATCAGAAAGGGAGGAATGATAAAGATAAGATCATACTGTCAGGCAGACATTGAAAGTTATAAAACTTTCAATTGCATGACTTATCTATCTACATTGAGAAGATCAAATGGTTAAAAGGCCCCAAAGTTCCATCTTGTCTTCCTAATAGATTCGAACAAAACATGATGTATTACTGTTCCCGAGTCCTTCTTAAAAGTGGTTATATAAGGCACTTCCTATCATTGTAAAAGGATATTCTTTTTGATAATCTAAATGAAACTCTGCCAAAATTGAGAGGCATCATTGAGACTTTGTGCTTAGTCTGTTTATCATATTTTGTTAATGAAAACAAGGGATTTTTTCAGACTTTGTGTTGTGATATCTTGTTTGTTTCATTGATCTAATAAGCATGATTAGTAAATTTGTCAAGAAGGTGTCCTGAAGAATCAACTGTGGAGAGACTTTGTGCCCCCATAGCTGCCTTCAGTGTGTTTGTTTTTTTCATTATTTTGTAAAGAACTTTGAAAAGACTTTGAGCTTTCATTGTTCTTCATATATCACTCTTGAGTATTTCATGTGTAGACTTTGTGATGTGTCTTGATTTGCTGGTTACCATACTTTAGTCATATTCTAATTTTAATTCCAAGAGTATTCTTGTGGTTGGTTGAACAATTCTTTTGAAAGAAGAGAAGTGTTGTCTGTCATTCTCTTGAGTTCTTCCTTTGTTTTGTATACATCATCTCTAAAGAAAGAGAGATGGATGTCTGGTCCTACCCTTGAGTATTATTTTCTATTCATATATATACATAGCATATCCACAGGGAACCTCCCCTTGATGAGAGGAGAGAGAAGTATCCTTTTAATGTGATAAACTTACACATTAGGATGACTAATCTTCTTGTTTTGGCTGATAAGACCTATTTTGTTTACTAGTACACTGATAGACAAAATATTCAACCAATAGTTTTTGGTGATTCCACTGGGGAATTACCCATTATCCATTTATAGTCTATCCATTTCATTCACCTCTACACCAGTAGGAAAAGAATGCACAGTTTGAAGCCTCAAGCTTTAACTGAAGCAAAGTCAATTCTTTTCAAATTTTGTTTTACAAATCTGCAGATTCAAGGTATACACGAAGCCAAAGGGCTAAAGGTGTCATTGATCCTATGTTCGAGCTGGTATAGTAAAGTGATTGTTTCCTTCACCATCTCATCTGCAACAAACCAAGAGCTTCCCTCCTACTAAAGCCAAATCTCCATTACCAAATGAAGTATCTACTTCTGATGTTGATAAAGTTGTGCCTATAATTACCCCATTGAGATTTGTTATCCCTCCTTTTTAGTATCCTATAATGGCAGTTCAAGGCCCCTGGGGTAATGCTTTGGTCCTCTCAATCTTACTCCTCTACATGAGCTTCCACACAATTTTAGGAAATTTCCCTAAAATCTATGGTGATGGAAAAGTTCATCCTGATGAACACATTACAGCATTCAGTATAGCTTGTGGAGTAATTAGGGTAGAGTTTGAAGATGTAGCAATCAGGCTTTTTATTGAAACGCTACAAGGTCCTGCTATAGATTGGTTTTACCGTTTACAAGATCAATCTGTGACTAATTGGAATACTTTGAAAGCTAAGTTTTAAGCTAGATTCAAACCTGTAGAAGATGCACATACACTTCTGGCTCAGCTTACACAAATGAAAAAAGAGCCACATGAGCCTATGAGAGACTTCATAGCTAAATTTGACAAGTTGAGAAATAGAATTCTTATGATTTCCAGACCTAAAACTAAGAATCTCAAATGTTTTTTCATTAATTCTCAGCTACCTAAAGTCAGTTTCCTCTTGAGACATGCTGGCCAAATAGATCTAGCTGTAGCTCAACTTTTGGCCACTAAAGTAGAAGACAATCTCATCTTAGTAGGGAAAATAAGAAGAGATCCTAATAGAAATAGAGATTTATCATCATCTGAATTTGCATCTACAAGAACCACAGATCCAATGGTGCAAAAATTAGTGAATGAGCTCCTTGCCCTCAAAAAGCAAATGGCTCAAGGAATGTCTTCTACTCCTACATATAGAAGAACATTCCTAAATCAGTCATATTAAGGCAATGTTGCTAGAAACCAAGGACAACAAAATCACCTTCCTCCTCCACAACGAAAACTTGCCTTGGAAGCTCCTCCAACTAATTCAACAATGGGATATCTTGAGACAGAATCAAATTTTTCTTATCAACATGAATTAAATCAAGAAAATGATGTTGATATCATTGAAGACAGTCAAGAAGAATCAACTAGTGACTCCCACATTGGTTTCCTAAATTATCAGGATGAACTCAAAAGTAAAGGAGAAGCTTCAGATGGATCATATGCAATGTTTACCAAGTCCAAGAACCAATCAGTCCAACAGGCTGATAAAGGAAAGATAGAAGAGTAATCACAGCCAACAGTCACAATTACCAAGCGTGGGATAGTTTTGTACTTTCAACCAAAAGATCTGGTAGTCACTCAAAAGGTAAATACATATGTTGCACCTTCCCCTTCTACTTCTAATTCACAAACTAGTATACCTCCCATCCCTTCTAAAACTCAGAAAGCTAAAGTACCTTTCTCTGTACCTAGTTTGATTCAGCCATTTGACACAATTGATCATGTCAAAAAGCCAAAAATACAAATGTTTGAATTTGAGTACTTGTAGTCCAATCTGGATCAACTAAATAAGTTGGTCTAATATGTTAAAAATTAGACCATCCTTGTAGTACAAAAGGCCAAAAAAGTGACTTTTGATTCCCCAATAAATACGCCTAGTCCAAATAATCTGATTATTACTCCTCCAGCTATTTCTAGAAAAATAGAACCCTTTTATGTTTCCCTGTTAATCAATGGCCACAAGCTGAGTAATTGTATAATAGACTCAGGCACATCTGACAATGTTATGCCTGTCAAAGTCGCTGAGTGTATTGGTCTCACATTGACCAAGACGTTTGGTAGATGTTTCTCCATGGAGAACAAATAAGTGCCATTGCTAGGGTAGATCAAAGATGCCCAATTTGCATTTGTAGCCTTTCCAAACAATAGGATTAAAATTATTGTATTAGTGGCTGAAGTCCCAGCATCTTATGGTATTTTACATGGATGGAATTTTTGTAAGGATGTGGGAGGAGAATTAAACATGGATCTATCTGAGGCAAGGATCCCTATCCAAGGCATGATGAAAAGATTACTTCCTGAAAAGAAAGCAAAGTATGTGGTTACCCAAACATCATCCCCTGCAGCACAAATTTTGTTTGAATCTTTAGGCAATGGTAATTATTTATTTACCATAGAAGATGCTTATGTTCCTACAAATGAATAGTCCTATAGCTGACAATTGAAGAATTGATCCAAACAAGATTTTAGGAGAATTGGTAGAGCACAGTATAAACAAGGAAGAATCTTTCATCTCTAATGAGGAGAAATCTGATAAGAGATCAAATTTTGATGATGATAGCAATTCTTCTACCAATGATGGAGTTGGGATTGTGTTGATATCTCCTCAAAGAGATATTCTTCCTTCATGCAATTTTCAAGTCAACAACACCAACAACACAGCTGGAGGTGAATTTGTGTTGCCTAAATTGAAGATTGCTCAAGATGAAGAAGTCAAACTCCTTGACATCAAAGGAGATGAAAATCTGATAGTTTGTTAGGAATTTGACTTGGACAATCTAATCATGTGCTGGACTGGACTAGCAGAACATAAAGTTATAATGTTGGACCATGCTGCTGCAAATCAAAATCAGGCAAAGGAATCCATCACCAAGATAGCAAGGAGTGATAATTTCTAGTTTTAAGACCACATCTTGCCATGGGGCAAGAAGAGGAAAGAATCAACAAGAATATGTAAAAAATTAGTTTCTTCATGGAGAGCTCCATCTTCCCATCACTGTTTCTGGGGACAAAATGTTTTCCTATTGGTTTACCAGAATAGAACATTATTTTCATTGTCTCCCAAAAAATAGTTTTTGAAATACTTCAATTCTTAAAGTATCAGATCATTGCCTTTGTATATATGTATATTTGTAAAATTTTAAATTCTATTTTGTTTCATTTGTTTCCATTTTTGATGTCTTTCAATTTTGGAAAGCATGACTCTGAATCCCAATGGTACACTTGAAGACACTAGAGTTTCTAAATTTTACTCCTTCCAATTCATTTTGCAATTGACAGAAGTTCCCCAACTGGAGCCAACTGTTGTCTCCCAAAAATAACAGTCATTTTTGGAACAACATTTGAATTATTTTGGTTCTAAAAACCAAAATAATATCTTCCATTTTCAAAATTTGTCTTAGATATTTAGATTTCTCATTTTCAGAGCTTCTTAGAAAATCAACAGACTCTACAGGGTTAAATCTATGGACTCTGCAGGATTGAATCTATGGACTCAGGAGGAATAAGAATCTACAGACTGTGCAGGAAAAGGAAAATCTATAGACTTCTAAAGGTAGTTTTTAGTCAAAAGAATTGATTTTCAACATTTTTTCATTTTTTGGGATTGGTTCAAAGTTTTGGTTCAATTGAAAATCTTCATCAACTTCCAAACATTTGTTCAAATAAAAATGACTTGAACTATTGAACCATTGAACCAATTGGGTTCAAAGTTTCAATGGGTTCAAAGGTTCAATAGTCAGTTCAACCAAAGGAACAGTTCAATCACTCAGTTCAACCATGCAGTTCAATGCTTTATTTCACTCAGATGGTTCGTTTCCTTTGTTTCAGTGTCTTTTGGTTCAATCATTTAGTTTGTCAGTCAGTTCAAGGCTTTTGTTGAATCGTTAAACTAAATTTTTGGTTCAACATCTTGGTTCAACAGAAAGGTTCAACAGTAGGTTTATCACTTTTTGGTTTAAAAGGTTCTTGGAGTGCTTCATTGAACATTTGAACTGGTTCAACAAATGGTTCAACATCCAAGTTCAACAAGCTTCACGACTTCTATAGGAAAGTCCATCGA
The DNA here is from genome assembly GCA_037957365.1 of Torreya grandis. NCBI lineage: Eukaryota > Viridiplantae > Streptophyta > Pinopsida > Cupressales > Taxaceae > Torreya > Torreya grandis. Next base: position 960,061 of record JARHVA010005700.1, read on the forward strand.
CAAATATCAACAGCAGGTTCAATGTTTGGTTCAACTTCAAACAGCTCAAAGGCGGGTTCAATCAAGCGGTTCAACACTTTGTTTCAACATTGAATTGTTCATCAACTTTGTTTAAAAGATGCTTGGCATGATTCGTTGAACCATTAAACCAGTTCAATAGATAGGTTCAATCAAATGGTTCAACTCTTAATTCAAAGGCAAGTACAAATATTTGGTTCAATGCTTAGTTTATAGGCCTATTTTATTCGTTGAACCATTGGCTTGAACCATTAGCTTGAACCATTTTGGTTCAAAGCCTTAGTTTAACTGATTAATTCAATGTATTGGTTCAATGACAAAAAGTGCATCCAATGGTTCGTCGGATGTTTGCTTCAAAGTCTTGGCACGCTTCATTGAACCTTTAAACTGGTTCAACAAATGATTCATCTACTAGGTTTAAAGGGATAGTTCAATGCTAAATAACTTTTCTGAAGGACAAGTTCCCTTACATAGGACACTTCATTGAACAAAACACCCTTCATCTTGTTCAAAGACTTTTTGTCTGCATGAATTTTCCCTGGGGAAAATGTCTGTGGGAAACATTTAAAGGGAATGGCGTAAGGAAAAGCCCAAGGAAAATTTGTGAAGGGCCAAAGAAGGACCCTGAAAGGTAGGTGCCCTTGTGGGGAACTCTCGACCATTAATTTGAGGATACTTCTCGAAGCTGAAGGATCATTTCTCAGGGCCTGAAAGGGAAAAGTCCAATCTGGAAAAGCACCAAGCAGAAAGCCAAAAGAAGACCAAGGGGTGATGCACTCGAAAACGTCAAATTCAACACATTCAAGTAGCCATTGGAAACATATTGATGGGCATGTGAATGTCAAATTAAAGACAACAAAATAACTATTGATCCTTTGAACATATAGAACAAAATACATTCACAATTTTCTAGGCCAAGACTAGCAAAAAGTGGGTAAGGAACAAAACAACAAGCTAAATCCAGGACCTGATTCAATTAATTAGAAAGGGAGGAATGATAAAGATAAGATCAGACTGCCAGGCAGACATTGAAAGTTGTAAAACTTTCAATTGCATGACTTATCTATGTACATTGAGAAGATCAAATGGGTAAAAGGCCCCAAATTTCCAGCTTATCTTCCTAACAGATTCCATTGCAACATGATGTATTATTGTTCCTGAGTCCTTCTTGAAAGTGGTTATATAAGGTACTTCCTATCATTGTAAAAGAATATTCTTTTTGATAATCTGAATGAAACTCTGCCAAAATTGAGAGTCATCATTGAGACTTTGTGCTCAGTCTATTTATCATATTTTGTTAATGAAAACAAGGGATTTTTTTAGACTTTATGCTGTGATATTTTGTTTGTTTCATTGATCTAATAAGCAAGATTAGTAGATTTGTCAAGAAGGTGTCCTAAATAATCAACTGTGGAGAGACTTTGTGCCCCCATAACTGCCTTCAGTGTGTTTGTTTTTTTCATTGCTGTGTAAAGAACTTTGAGCTTTCATTGTTCTTCATAAATCACTCTTGAGTATTTCATGTGCAGACTTTGTGTTGTGTCTTGATTTTTTGGATACCATACTTTAGTCATATTCCACTTTTATTTCCAGGAGTATTCTTGTGGCTAGTTGAACAGTTCTTTTGAAAGAAGAGGAGTGTTGTCTATCATTCTCTTGAGTTCTTCCTTTGTTTTGTATACATCATCTCTGAAGAAAGAGAGATGGATGTCTGGTCCTACCCTTGAGTATTATTTTTTGTTCATATATATACATAGCATATCCATAGGGAACCTGCCTTTGATGAGAGGATAGAGAAGTATTCTTCTGATGTGATAAACTTACACATTAGGGCGACTAATCTTCTTGCTTTGGCTGATAAGACCTATTTTGTTTACTAGTATGCTGATAGACAAAATATTCAACCAACAAGTATAACATTAATAGATGAGATAAAGACCATGTCACATATTATTTAATTCATTTCTAATATCCTTACAATCCAAAATGTCGATCTTCATAAGGCCATAACAAAATTAAAGGTTATATCGTGCATTGACCTAGTATATGGCATCTTCAAGATGTCGAAATGTGAGGATAAATTTCTCAAATCCCTAAATCAAGAGATCTTAATTAATTTCATTTTTGGGCATAGTTTTCAAAATTACTATGACTTACCTCTGCCATAGGTGGAATACAAATAAAGCATCATCGATAATTGGTACAAGGTGAACTCTCTAGACAAGGCCCTGACATCATGGGTAACCAACCCAAAGGGGATTATCTTAATGAATGACCAAAGTGGCCTTCCTATCAAATAATTTAAGAAAGGAGTAAGGATTGGCCTGGCCTTACTAAATAGGGTATCTGGCAATGGACATTTTAGTTATCCAAATATAAGGACTATCCAACTACTATAACTAATATTTAGAGATCAATAGATTCCCCCACTTGGGGATAGTATTAGTGAAATTATATTCAATTCTATTAATGACACATTCAATAATGGAGTCATATTCTATATGATGAATTATCTAATGGATGTAATCTATGTAACTACATAATTAGGACCAAACACATGGTCTCTTGCATAAGATGAAATTTTACTCCAAACATATTTTGTAATGCATATTCACCACTTCAGGTACCACATCAAGATAATTGCATAAGATTTATATCCCCCTATCTACAAGTCAATTACTAGATGTGAAATGTAAAAGGTTCTATTAGATATTAGGTAGACACTAAAATAAATGGGTAGCTTCTGACTCTACCCTAATTTCATGGTTATCTAAGTGGAAGGGGTGATGGTATCTCCCTTTAGGCTACTAAGATATGTGCTAATGAATTTAGTATAGGAGGAGATAGCCTATCAACTACTCCATGGAGTTGGTGGCATATTCAATAAGAAGAAAAAGACTACCCCCCCCCCCCCCATAAGACTCCTTATAAGTTGGGGAGAACTTAGATAATGAAATAGTAGGACATTATAGTGGATACAAGGCATAAATACTCATACCTATTTCCCAAAGAAGACTTTAGAATGTGGGATCTAAATCAAGTCATTACCAAGGACCTTCTCAAGTTTAAAAGGGATGTGGTTGTTGAATATAAACATCAAAATGAGGTGCAAAATGGATATACATGGATGTAATGAATGATGAGGTAGTCTAAAGAGACACTATAAAAAAATAATATAGGGCTTGAAATAAGGCTTGATAGATAAAGGAACAAGGAGGACATAGTAAAGCCTTAGCTCCTACTAACTCATGGGAGCATGTTCAATGTAGATTATGAGGAGAAATAAGAGGAGGAGGAAGAGGATAATGTTCCTCTTATCAGGAATAGGCCCTATAGGCCTTCATTTTATGCCATTCTAAGTGAATAATACATGCCTTCAAGGTCTGAACATAAAGACTTAAGTAACTAACTTGGCCCTTCACAAGGGCCTAAAATAGTCTTTTTATCTACTAAGGAAGTTACCGCAAAAAACCTAGGCAAACCAGACCCTAATGTCATTAGTCTTGAGGAAGGATAATAAGGAATTGATTTTTTAATGGAATAACTATAAGAACTAGCTAGGAGGATTGTTGAAAAGGTTTATACAAGGAAGATGTCCCCTAAATTATGATGAGAGGAGCAGTGTCCCCTCCATCAGCTTCCCAAACTCACTACATAAGTAATATGCCATTGCCTTCTTTCCTAGTCATTGGTACATTTATAACTGCCCCTACTTTTGTTACTGATCACACTCCCATGCTTACATCCCCCACCATTTCTTCCTTTGGGGGAACCATTTCTCAATTCATCTCCCATACCATTTCTAACATTCTACCTCCATTAGTCCCCCATATCACTAGTGTTAGCCAAGTTATCAGTTCTACTCCTTCTTAGGATACCACAACAAGTGCATCACTTTCCCTTGGATCCCTTGTATCTGCCAAGAAATTGAATTAGATTCCCAAGCCATTCACCTAGTAGAAACCACTTCACCTCACCACAATAGCCAAAATGACTAGGCCTTCATCACTATCCTCATTTGTTCTTGACATGGGCCCTACTATTTTTTGTTTACTTGGTCAATTAGACCCAACCAATTTATATATCTTAACTATTACCCATGCTTCTTCTTCTACTCAGGCCCTCCCATTACATCAACCTCTCACATAGCCACCATCTACAACCACCCCAAATTGGGTGAGAGACATGATGCAGATAATAAGGTAAGGGAGGTATTAAACAAGCTAATATACAACCCATATTAGCATGAGTTTTGATGTTGATAATGGAAACATGTAAAGGGTGGTTAGAAGATAAGTGGAACACCCACAATCAAGGTCAACTGTGATATATGAGAGTGAGTAGTTACTCTTTAATTTGACTAAGAAGGGAGAGTTAGAACCTTGAGAGGTAAAAGAGTATGTGGAGGACCACATATCCATAGTAAAAAAACAATTATAATCTACTATTTACTTAATTATAGGGATTACACAAAAATTAAATAGACTGAAGGAGTAAGCACTATCAACAGTGCCAAACAATAGTTTGGTTTCAATAATCAATGTTGTGGCCAATGTCTTTAACTTGTATAAAGTGATGAAGAAAAGGAGGGAAGATGGGATCAAACAAGCCAAGGTGGTCATTAAACTCAACCAAAATCTTTCCCTATATAACACCAAGTTAACAAACTTGGTGAGAGTGGCAAGAAATAATAAGTTTCCTGACCTAAAAATGTTGCCTTTTAAAGACATTATTCTTGCATAGACCATCCTCGTGAATAAGAGGAGGATTGTGAAGACATGGCTGGTGTTGACCATATTTTGGCCCTTCAGGCCAAAATTGGGCACCCCTATTTGAAAACTTAGCCACCTAATTCTATACCTTTGGCTAGGTCTAGTATGCATGTTTCATTTAGAAGAAGTATTCTATATAAGCCCACAACAAATGCACAAGTCCAATTATTTCAAAAAGTTTGGTTTTGGTATTTTTCTAAGCCTTGCATAGTAATCCTTTTGGGTCTTTTTTTTTTAGACTAAAGTGTTATTTTTTTTTATTTTTCATTTGGCTAAAGTGTTGAATTCTTTCAAATAATTTATCTAAGATAAATTTCCTTAAGATGAAGACTAGTTCCTTTGGGAAAATTATCTGAACAATTTCCTCAAAGGACTTTTTCAGACTAAGGGATCATTTTTAGGATTTTTTAAGGGCACTTTAATCTTTTTGAAAATGTCATTTTCAAAATTTCTAAAGGGCACTTAAAATTTTCTAAAGGGGTCACTTTAACGTTTCTAAAGGGACGTTTTTAGAAAGGGCAAAGTGTTTCTAACTATTTTTCACTTTTTCACATTCAAAAGGAATAAGAAACTAAGAGTTAATGGTCAAGGGTTAGATGATACCTAGATGAAGTTTGCGCACTGAATCCAAACGATTGAAGGAGCTCCTCTTTGGCTGTGGAGGATGACACCTATAAATAAGAAAGAATTAAACAAAGAGAGTGTTAGATAGTCATATGGTGGACTGCCAAGCAAAATCTTGATCCCAGAAGTGCAAAGACTTCCTGGAGGGATGACAGTCCACTTGTTGATAAAAAGAATGTTGTAATGGAAAGAAATGGTGAAAGACGTAAACAAAAGAAATAAAGATAATGTGTACCAGTCACCAACGTTGTTGGTTCTACTGGCGTCAGTTGGTCAAGGTTACCAATGTCAGTTAGTCTGTCGATGTCAGTAGGGGTAGTGATCGATGTCAGTCAAGGCAATGGCCTTAGACAGAGTCTGGACGGGTTTATGGTTGATAGAATGGTCTGTAGAATGGTCTGTGGTAGTCTAAAAATCTTTGCATGGATGTGAGACAATGGATAGAGTGTTAAAAAGGGACAAAGGGGTAGTGGGCAGGTTGTCAAAAGGAGTAGGGATATGGGGAAGGTCTCTCAGCCTTTTCGGGAGGAAGTCAGGCTTGGTCTGGTCTATAGTGCTTAGAACTAGTAAAAAGAGAACTAATTACTGATGCTTTCTAAACTACTAAAATGAAAGGGCAGAAGAGATACTTAGCTTTGATATGCTAAAGAAGGAGTGTAGAAGACTTGTTCCTGATGCGGCTGATGTACCTGCAATGTCTTTAACCCGAAGTCTAGAGCTATTTTTGTAGAGAGCTTGTAGCCTGTGATGCTTGCTGTGCGTCTGAGAGAGAGAAAAAGAGAGAGGTCACATTCTGGGTGCAAAAGAATTTGCATTCAGGGAACAAGATCCACATTTTGGGTGCAGAATGCAGTTTTAATGCAACTGACCCTAGTAATACCACCGACGTTGGTCGACAGTTGACTGATGTCGGTGGCTAGAAGGTAGGTAAAAAGGCTAAAAATAGCCTTTTATCTATTTTCCCATCTATCGAGGTCAGCTGGTCTTGTTTAAACAGTCAAAGGTGGATTAAATGAGTGTGAGAGGCTAGTGGGAGGGTTGAAATGGGGTCTAAGTAATTAAGATTTGCCATGGGGTGATGGAGGTATCCAAAGAGAGGTATCCTAGGTAGGGTGAGGTATAAAGGAGAGAGAGAGAAGATGTTATTACTTTAAAATAGATAAGTATTTTAAATTAATAAGTGTGTGGGTTAGGAATGTTTAGAAATAGACCAAGTGGACTAAGGGGGAGATTGACCAAGGAGTAGACACGATTTCAGTGTCTACATTTGCCCCTTTTTGTCTTCTTGGTTGTTCTTGATGAACTATAAGACAAAAACAGGAGTGAGTTGCCCCAAGAATGGGATGAGGTCATTTTTGTCCTGTTGGTTGTTTTGATGAATTGTAAGACAAAAATAGGAGTAGGTTGCTCCGATTATGGGATGAGGTATTCTTCCCCCTCAAAGTGGGAGTCGAGGGAAGGGAACCTGAAATCATGTGCTGATTTGATAGAGAGTGGATGGGTAGGGTGAAATGTGAGTGTGAACGCTGCAATATTTGTGATTGTGCGTATACCACTTCACGTGATAGGTAGGTCAAATTGTCACAGTCAAAGGTCGAGGAGTGCTAAAATCAAAATAACTGGGCCCTAGCATTTAGCCGTAGTTGATTGGGTTATTCGATCGAAGCTGTAGCTCTAATGGTCATCGTGTTCCAAGTATCCTGGGCTCAGGAAGTGCTCCTAGAAAACACGAAAATGTCACAAGTAGTGGGGATCAACTTGCTCATGATCCAATACTTGTGAGGGTCATAATATGGGTTGCAGACAATTTTGCTAACTATTCGTGAGGTAGCATACATGCAATCAAAATAACCAAGACAAAGTTATCTCAAAAATGGTCATGGTCTGAGGAGATAGTCGTGATCTCCAAGGTTGTTGGTCGAGTTGGGTTGAGATAGATAGTTGGTCTGTTAGATGGATGGATGAAGGAATGTGGCTGAGCTAACCCCAGAAGGCATCGTGTCAACTGCGTGCTGCCTACATAGCCCTTGTTGTAAGGGCCTTAGGCCAATGTAGTTCTCCCTAAAAGGGAGGAAGGGTCAAAGTTATGGACGTGGATTGGACTAGGTTAAGTCATGATTAAAGGTAAAATGGTTTGTCTATCAAGTAGACAAACAAATGAATGTGGCTGAGCTAACCCCAAAAGACATCATGTCATCTGAGTGCTACCTACATAGCCCTAATTGTAAGGGCCTCAAACCAATGTAGTTCAGGGGAGGAGTTAAAGTGGTCGATAGGTTGGTTTGGTCATGAGTTGAAATGATGAGGATAAGATGATGTTACAGCCTTTTCCATATTGTGTGATGGTGTATTCTGTAACATTGGTTGAGATGGTCTTTCATCCCTAGCATTTTTCCATATTAGTAATGGTGTATGCTAAAAATGAATTGAGGTTATTTATGTTTCAGAAAGTAATGGTTTATGCTTAACATAAATTGTGTGGTCGATAGTTTCCATGTATATTGTTTTCCATAGAAACTAGTGAAATGGACTATGATGATGTATGATGTCATAATGTCATGTTGTTGGTTTGGTCTAGTTTGAATTGGTTTGGTTGGGTTGTATGTGACCAAGGTGTAAGAAGGAAGTGAAAGGTAAATTGCTCTTTCATTGACAAGGACCATAATGATAGCATAGATAGGGAGTTTTTAGAAACAAAAGCCCCATTCATGCATTATGTCGTTGACCAGTGGTTGTGTTAGAGAAGTAATCGAATCACTTGACGTTAAGTGAGCTCGAAATCCCTTGAGTATGTTGGGCTGATAAGTTTTGTTATGTGATATGAGAGGATGGGGTAACCCTTTTTGGTAGGAATAACCTTGCCCCTTTTATAGGTGACCCTGAGAATGACTATAGGCAAGTCCATGACCCTTTTTTTTTGGTAGACTGATCAATGCGAGAAGTCCACGTAGGGATGTCATTTTGTTTTATGGTCATATGTGAAGCTGATCGATGCAGGAAGCTTCTGAAAGAGTGTTGTTTATAGCAAGAGTTAGTCATAGCCATCCTTCGAGGGAGTGGTCTATATTTTTTCTTTGAATGTCTTTTGATATGTCTTGGCCTAGCTATCCTTCAAGGGAGCAGTCTAGTAAATACAACAATTATGTAGCTGTCCTTCGAGGGAGTAGTCTATATTTAGAGTTTTATGACCTTTGTATGTTAGGTATCCCATTTTTGACATTTTTTTGTTGACTAAAATTTTTATTTTTATTTTATTTTTTCAGCCATGGACGAGCCTCTAGAGGTTTAAGGGTTTCCCTTTTATTAGGACAAAGCATTCAAGCTTGACAAAAGGGTTGACGAATGCTGGGAAAAAGGGTTGAAAGGAATAGGCAAGATGATGATAGGGATTGCTCAAGGGATGAGCTCAAGTTAAACATCAAGTGATTGATTACTTGAATAACAGTAAAACGGTTGTAGATGCAAGGCATGAAGGGGCTCAGGTTTTGATAAGTCCCTGGTCCTTACTTGTGTGTTACGATGTAAGGTCTGAGCTAATTTGGAAAAAACTTACCTCGTTTACTTCTTTCTATATTGGTCACGTGTTGGCTGATGCTTGGTTGTTGTTTGGTTGATGACTGGTTGAGGTCATGATTAAAAGGTTGGTTGATGTTTGGCCAAGGTTTGGTTGAGGCTTGGTCGAGGTTGGTTGAATGTTTGGTTGATGCTTGGTTGATGTTTGGTCAAGGTCAAATTCACCTAGTTGCTTGTGACTGGGACAAAGTTTGGCAGATTTAGTTTGAGAGGGCGAGATCCTGATCTCCCATGTTGGAGGCAGGAATCTTAGAATCACAGATGGTAATGGAGGCAATGGTTGGTAATGATTTGGTTAAAGTGGCCAGTGGTTGGGGGTCTTTAGGTTGGACCACCATTGCTTGTAAGGCCTTGATCAAGGTGTGGTGATGTTGTGGGGAGATTTGAATGAGGTCATACAAAGATGTCTTCACAGGGATCGTGTGGTAAAGTTGTTTCACCACGGAGTCAGGGATTGTCTTTGAGGATGTTGGTCGAGATGTGCCCAAGATAGTAATCTTAGATTTTGGTTGTGGTGAAGGCTTGATGGATGGATATGTCCAAGGGATAGAAACATGTCTTTTCCCTTTATCCTTTTGGGTTGGTGACCTAGTGGCCACATTGACTGTGTTGATTTCGAATAAGGGGGTTAAAGGTGGCAGAGGGACCATAGTCTTGCGTTGAGATCCCAATTTAGGTGATGATGTTTGTGGGGCATGTGATGGTGTCAATGATTTTTCAAAGGGGTGGGCAAGAGGATCCTTAATGAGAAGGGTATCCTTTTTTAGGTGTTGATGAGTGACATCTTTAAGAGCACAACAATGCTCAGTGTCATGTTCAGGTGTGCGGTGATAGTGACAAAATTTAGTGTTGTCGAACCAACATGGTTTTGGTCCAAGCATTGATGAGTGTGACTGTGTTGAAGGTGTGTCGACAGTGTGATCAAGAAGAAGGGTGTCTTTCTCCAAATATTGGTGAATGACAACCTTGAGGGCACAATAATGCTCGGTATCATGTCCCGGTGTGTGATGATACGCATAAACTTTAGTGTCGTCAAACCAAGTTGGTTTTGGTCTGAAAGGTTGATATGGCTTAAGAGATGGGACACTGATGCTAGAAGATTGTAACAATTCTCATAACAGTAAAGCATAAAAACCTGCTAATGGGTCTGTGCATTTTGTTGCAGTAGTGGTTGATGACTTTTGTTTTGGAGTTGTAGGAGGCATTGGTCATACCATCTTTTTGTTTGGTGTTGTAGCCACACATGTAGATGGCACTTTTATGGTGAGAGGCATTGGATGTTTTGGAGGAAATATATGTTTGATGGGTAAAGGGGATAATGGAGGCGATTTGCCTCTGTGAGGTATTGGAGTAGGAAGCACTCATATTAAGGTGGATGGATGTGGGCCCAAAATAGAGGGCAATGATGAAGGTGGGGGAGGAATTCTCCGGTGTGGTTTAGTGGCCTTGTTTTGTATGGTGTGAGGGCCACTATTGTGCAAGGCAAGGTTCAAGTCTACCTTTACTTGTGGGTGAGTGAGGTTAGATATAGGCCGAATGTCGAGAGATTTAGTCTCTTTTGGCATGGTGGATGCCTACACAAGTTTAGGTTCAGATGTGGACGGAGGTGAGTGAGATGTAGCGATCTCAGGCAAAAGGAAAGATAAAACCGGCATTGGGTCTTTCTCGGTTGAAGTGGGTGAAGAGACAGGTTCTTCTCTTGGTGGAGAAGGAATCGGAAAATGTGGCTCCTCAAGAGGATAGAGGGCAGGGATGATCATGCCTTCTACTTGTGGTTGAGGATTAGAAAGGGTAGGGTCCTCCATTGGTAATAGGAAGGATGAAGGTGGGGCTAATGGCATTGGTATGGTCAAAGTGTCCTCCAATATAAGAGAGGTCAATGGATAACTAACAGGAGAAGAAGGCTCTTTTACCTGTGATGGATGAATAGGTGAAGAAGACTCTTCTACATGTGATGGAGGGATAGGTTGACTAACCTCTTCAAACTGTGAGAGAGGTTGGTTAGGCATAATAGGTGAGACCATGTTGATCGTGTGTATATTATGCTCTTGGGGGTCATCGGTCATGGTCTAGATGTTGTTTTGGCTAGGGAGATGATTAGGGAATGGTTGTCTAAAGATGTCCATATGTTGGTTAGGTGGTGCATTTGATTTATCCAAAACAAGATCTCCCTTGTCTATCATGTCTTGGACAATGTTTTTGAAGGTTTTGCAGTTGTTTATGTCATGACCATTGACACAGTGATAGTTGTAGAAGTCATTCTCTCTATACCATGTAGGGATGGCTTTTGAAGGATCAAATTGAGGTGGTCAAATTTGATGGAGATTGAGGACCCCCTGCTTGATAAGTTTATCCAACATGGATGCGTATGAATCTCCTATTGGAGTGTATTGATGCTATATATACCGTTGTTGGAATTATTTTGTGATGCTTTATGGTGTTGAAGGTTGAGGTTGGTCAGTTTTTGTTGAAGATGGTGATCTAATGACCATAGCATTTGCCACTCCTTTGGATGTAGAATGGGAAGAAGAAGGTTTGGAAGAAGAAGGGTCATCGGCTTTTGCATTGGTATTACGCAATTTGACCTTATTTTCTTGAATCGCACGGTGTTCAAGCTTTCGGCCCATGGTGAAAGCTTCGTCAAAAGTGCAGAATGTTTGGACTGCAAGGTGGATGAGATGTGCCTAGCACATGCTTGTGAAAAGAGCTCAATGAGCTCAGGTTGAGGTAAAGGGAAGGAGAGTTGGTTGATTAATTCTCTCTAACGGGCGACAAAATTGGCTATTGAATCATCGTCAAATTGCCTGATAGAGTATAGGTCTGTGATGGAGACCTTTTTGGTTATATTGATCGAAAAGTGGTCAAGGAATAATTGGGCAAGTTGAGTGAAAGAAAAGAGGGAGTGACTGGTAATAGAGCTATACCAATTGAGGGCAGGGCCAGAAAGTGACATGGAAAATGTGTATAGTAGTAATGCATCATCATGGGCTATAAGATAACAAGCATGCCTGAATGCTCATAGATGTTGTTGTGGGTCTTCCTTACTCTGGAAGCGAGTAAACTTAAAAAGTTCCCACTGACTAGGATACGGCCGGATTGGGACTGAAGGATGGATGGGTTCACTACAAATTTGTTCATATGAAAGAACATTGCTTGAACCAGAAATGGACATCTCGAGACTAGACATCTTATCCATCAATATCTTGATGAGATCAGTTGATGGATTTGCAGGTGGGGCGCCCCCTAGGTTGTAAGGTGCTTGGAAGGTGCTAAGAGGGGCATATGATGTAGTCGGTTGCGCTTGTATGGGTGCAACGTATTGATAACTAATCATTGGGATAAAAGTGGAAGCCAAGGGTGGTTGCATCGTGAAGGTAGAAGGCACGACTAGGCTTGATGTTGCCAGAGGTGGTTGGATGGTGGTGACACTAGCCAATGGATGAGTGGCCACCATGGTGTTGATGGGGACAAGAGTAGGTGGGATGGAGACAACTAGATTTTGGAAAGGGGTAAAACTTTGTTGAATAGTTTGCGGTTGATGGGGGGCCAAAGCCCCAATGGAAGTGGGTCCAAAAATAGAAGGAGAAGCCACACTTTAGAGATTAGTCATGGCCAGGTTATTAGTTGAGGTGACGGCCTGGGTATCTATGGGTTGGATTACAGATGCTGTTGATATAGCTACCATCTCAACTAAAGAGGTTGACATCCCATAAATTGGGTTGCCTAAGGAGTCTCGCATTTGACTTCTCATGAGATAATGCTGAAGGGCCTTGACATTGAGGTCAAGGAACCTTTCAAAGTCTTGGTCCCCTTCAGGAACAATCAAGGGTTGAGTTGGGGTCAGTTAGGTAGGAGTTCGTTCAGTCTCTGAATGATACTCCATTAGAGGACTGGGTATGAAAGGCGAAGGCGGGAGCAGTTGTTGCCTTGCGTGGTCAACAAGAGTTTTGGTTTGACTACATGTCAAAACCATTCAAGGCAAGGTAATACGTCTTTACTAGCTCAAACAACCAGATAAGAATAGAAAAAGAAGATGAAGACAAGCAGACCCTAAACATTAAATTGCTAAGAATAAAATTTTTAGAGTCATGTTGGCTTATGCCTTAAAGTGTGTTTGGGAAGTTGGCTTTTAGAACGGGTCCTAGAAGAAGTAGTCTAAAGTTGGTTTTGGGTTAGTTTTGGTGCTCAAAAGTCTATGTTAGGTTTTGTACATGGCCTGGTGCTAAGGAGTGAGCTCCCCTCACTTCATGAGCCCAAATATAAGTTGGGTCGCTTAGCCAGTATATACTTCCCCTAGAGTTTATACTCTGCCAAAGAACAAATTGGGCTCTCCCCTTGGTAGTGAAGTCCAAGTGGGATTGCCAGGAAGGGTAAGGTATTTGCTAGGTGATGAAATCCTAGTCAGACCTTGTCTCAGGTATGTTTCGATGTTTGATTGTGATAGTGGTCTGGATGTGTAACAGAAGTGTGCTACGATTTATTCATAATGCGGTTTTAATTACTAGGTGAGCTAAAAATGCATTCAAGTAGAAATGAGCTGCAATAGATTTTAAGCCCAAATTGAAATGTGTGTTCGGATGTAGAGAAGTGGAGAAATGGTTGAAGAGTATGAGTTTGACTAGTCTAAAATGCAAGAAAGAAAGAAAAAAAAAGGATTCTTTTTAACTTTGCTGATGGTGTCTTTTCAGAAGAGATAGGAGAAAAAGATGCAAGAAGAGACCTAATACACCTATATGAAAAGTTTGCTTTAGAAGAAAAAGTATGAACCCAAGGAAAATTCCTAGGGTCCCATCGGGCATGCCAGAATGTTTCTAACTGTTTTTCACTTTTTCACATTCAAAAGGAATAAGAAACTAAGAGTAAATGGTCAGGGGTTAGATGATACCCAGATGAAGTTTGCGCACCGAATCTAGACAATTGAAGGAGTTCCTCTTTGGCTATGGAGGATGACACCTATAGATAAGAAAGACTTAAACAAAGAGAGTGTTAGATAGTCATATGGTGGACTGCCAAGCAAAAGCTTGATCCTAGAAAGCGCAAAGACTTCCTGGAGGGATGACAGTCCACTTGTTGATAAAAATAATGTTGTAATGGAAAGAAATGGTGAAAGACTTAAAAAAAAGAAATAAAGATAATGCGTACTAGTCACCGATGTCAGTGGTTCTGCTAGCGTCAATTGGTCAAGGTTATCGACGTCAGTTAGTCTACTAATGTCGGTAGGGGTAGTGGTCGATGTCAGTCAGGGCAATGGCCTTAGACAGAGTCTGGATGGGTTTATGTCGATAGAATGGTCTATAGAATGGTCTGTGGTAGTATGAGAATCTTTGTAGGGATGTGGGACAATGGATAGAGTGTTAAGAAGGGACAAAGGGGTAGTGGGCAGGTTGTCAAAAGGAGTAGGGATTTAGGGAAGGCCTCTTAGCCTTTCCGAGAGGAAGTCAGGCTTGGTCTGGTCTACAGTGCTTAGAACTAGTAAAAAGAGAACTAATTACTGATGCTTTCTAAACTACTAAAATTAAAGGGTAGAAGAGATACTTAGCTTTGATATGCTGAAGGAGTGTAGAAGACTTGTTGCTGATGTGGCTGATGTACTTGCAATGTCTTTAACCCAAAGTTTGGATCTATTTCTGCAGAGTGCCTATAGCCTGTGATGCTTGTTGTGCATTTGGGAGAGAGGGAAAGAGAGAGGTTAAATTCCAGGTGCAAAAGAATTTGCATTCAGGGAAGAAGATCCTCATTCTAGGTGTAGAATGCAGTTTTAATGGAACCGACACCAGCAATACCACTGATATTGGTGGACAGTTGAGCGATGTCGGCAGATAAAAGGCAGGTAAAAAGGCTAAAAATAGCCTTTTGTCCATTTTCTCATTTGCCGAGGTTAGCTGGTCATGTTTAAACGGTCAAAGGCAGATTAAATGAGTGCGAGAGGCTAGTGGGAGGGTTGAAATGGGGTCTAAGTAATTAAGATTTGCCATGGGGTGATGGAGGTATCCAAAGAGAGGTATCCTAGGTAGGGTGAGGTATCAAGGAGAGAGAGAGAAGATGTTATTAATTCAAAATAGATAATTATTTTAAATTAATAAGTGTGTGGGTTAGGAATGTTTAGAAATGGACCAAGTGGACTAAGTGGGAGGTCGACCAAGGAGTAGACATGATTTTGGTGTCTACAGAAAGGTACTTTACAAAAAATATGAAGGGTATTTTCATAGGAAGGTGGACCAAACAAAAGTTCCAAAAGGTGCATCCCAATCTTTTTAAATTGTATTTTTCAAGTAGGGTGTCCTATTTAAAAGTTCAAAGGAATTAATGAGAGAAAAATCTTGAAGGAATTTATTTAGGAAAATTGTCTGGAGAAATTGTTAAAAGTAAAAATCTTGAAGGAATTCTTTCAAGAAAACTGGTCAAGACAAATCTTCCTGAAGGACACCTCTAAATCCAAGTGCTCCAAATAGTTCTCTAAAGGATATCTTACAATAAAAAGTGTCCCACACATTGATTCAGAGGGCACTTTCCATAGTTAAAGAACACTTGGCAAAATTATGGAAGAAACTTAAGTCTGAGGGAATGTTCCAAATCAATAAGGAAGGTGATGGCCCCAAAAATGTAAATTTAAAACTATGGAAAATAGATGTTAGAGTCAAAAATACTTGACATGAAGCTATGATCAAATATATAGGTAAAAAATGGCAAGATCCTGAGCATATGGTTTAGACAAAACAAGTGAAAAATATACTGGTTAACAGTTCGAGTTGTTTCTAGTAGCTAACCTAAATCAAGGAGCTTCCACGAATTGACAAACACAAGTTTCTAGAGGATAGCTAGTAATTAGAAGGATAATTTTATAACTATCACCATGAGTTCCATTTATTTTTAATAGTGTTATGTGTCGACTCTCCTATTTCTATTTTCAAACGTTCATGGATGGTCTTTAATGGAGGTAGTTTCCTATACCAATTTTGAAGGTTTAATGCCATTTTTCATCATTCTTATGAATTATTTTAAACAAGTAGACCTCTTGACATGGAATGAATCACATCACCCTTATTTTCATGCAATTTTAACTGATATCCTCAAGGTGACACATGTTCAAGTGACCTTTGGGCTTCCTTTGCTTGATTTCTCTCTTAATGTTATAAATATGCATTCTTTTCGCTGTTTGAGTAGCCTCCATTGGTTATTGGGAAAACCCTAGCCAAATTTATACTTGAATAACTCTTAAAGAAATATACAAGTGTTTTTTGTACTCATATACTGTAATATTGATTAATGACTTGAATCTTGTTGGTCTAGTCTAGTGAAAGATTATCTTTTCTAGCTTGTACCTTTGGTGGTCTACCAATTTGTAGAAAGGAGATTGTTTCAAGTCTTTACTAGTATTATTTTATAAGTGTAGAGATATATTAGAAGTGTTCCATGATTTTATCCCTCTTTTTAATCATTCATTCCCTTTTGAAGAATCATATACCTTCTTGAATCTAGCATATGAAACATTGATGTAGTAATGAATCCTGAGTTCTGAGTCTTGTGTGAGAAATAACTTGTTTGTTTTTAAGTAGTGGTTTTAGTAAATTGGGAGGAAATTATACATTTATACATCACCAATTGGTTTCTTATTTATTTTCCTTACCCCTTTATATACACAATTGTTAAATTAGAGAGAGATATTTAAAGGTGCATCAAGGGGAGATAACCCCTTATCTAAAGATTCATCTCAGTGAAATTGACACCCACAACAAGAGAGATGTTTCCATTATGACATTTGGATGAGGAGAGCTAATCATCTCATCAAGGGTGTGAATCCAAGTGGCAATAATTTTTTGCATGCCTAGTGGGATAATTGTCCAATGATTTGAAGAACTCTTGGTGTGTTCTTCAATCAATCAACCTTTTGGAGGCATTTCAATCAACACCAATGGTGACTCTGAGTTGAATCAACTACTTAAGCAACCCTAGTGCATCAATAAATCATATTTGGTATGTATAATTCTATTTTTGATAATTATGGACCTTATGTTCTTTCATATTATTTTTATCAAGCTCATGTTGTTCATATAATCACCTCAAGCAACTCTCCTAATTGTTCTTCTCCTAGTCAATCCAAGAGTGCTAGGGAGATAATGTTGGAGTTTTATAAGAAAATGATAGAGATAGATATGTTGAATGAGCATAATATTTCTCAACAAGAGCTTATGTACAAGGAGGAGTGATTGTTTAGGTAAGTTCAAGCCATGCAATCCATAACAGAGAAACTAGTAAGATGGTAGAGTCAATCTGTTCAAGGCAATTAACCTCATATAACTTTTTCCATCCCAAAGCATCCTTATAATATTCAAAATAAACCCTTCTCTTATACATCAAATCCTTTCTATCAAATATCACTTGCTCACTAAAATAAAATGAGCCAACCTTATAACCTATCTAATGCATTAACTACTCTTGTTGATAATCCTTTACACCTAGCAATCCAATACCAAAGGACATTATAACAGCCTTATATGGAAACTAACTATTTCAGTTCCTTAGATTATGAGCCATAAGTCATCATATTTTCTTTGTAAAATAACACATCCATCCTCAAGTAACACTTCTTATGCATTGCAAACTCTTCCTAGTCTACCTCAACCTCCTCAAGTCCTTCAACATGATGTCAAAATCCCAAGTTGGAGAAATGTCTATCATGATCCATCTCAATACCTTGTGAAAGATAAAGTTTCTACCTATCCTCAATAAGAGAGTTCGAATCCTAAGACCATGAGTTGGAATGAAATAGTGGAATCATTGGGTAAGAAAGAAGAGAAGAGTATTGTTCAAGAGTGTGAATTGGAAAATGAAGCTAGTCCTCTTCAAGTCCCTCCCGCCCTTCTTAAAGAAACATATTCTTTTCCATGGAAAATTGCTCATACTCTTCCTCATCATGATGATGCATATGATCTCCAAGAAAGACTCTTCCAAGATAATCTAGCCAATTAGATTGGAGAATTAGAGTCAAGAATGAGGTTGCTTAGTCAAGGTGTAATGGAAAGTTTATACCCAATAGAAGATCCCATGTCTAAACACACCCCATATACACCCCTTAAAGAGAGTTAACAAGCTAAATATGATCTGGATGAAGTTCTGGTCAAGTGGAATGAAGAAAATGAATTGATTTTAGTCCAAGGTTTACTTCCTCTTCCTCATGAGCCTCTCAAAGAACACCCCACTTCTCATTCCCAATCTGATTTTGAGCTCATTAGTGCTCACCTCTTTTCAAATTCCATTCCTAAGTCCTCTCCTTCATCCCAAACTCTATTTTCACTTCATTCACCTTCCATTACCTTCCATACTCCAACTCCTACATTTCAAACTCATGAACCTATCCATTCACCCTTCAATTCATTTCTTTCTAAAAAGGAACTTATTTTGAGGGAGGAAAGTGAGCAAGAGAAAATGCATTTTTTGCCTGATCAAGAGGCTATTATGAGTGTTGATAAAGGTGAAATAATTATAGGTGCTCCCCATGAGCATCATCATGGTGATCATCATCATGAACATGAGGTGGAATGCATTATCACAAATGAACAATGTAGTTAAATCATATTTCAAGAGGTGGTTATTCTAAGAGGTTTTCATGAGAACAAGGTTGTAGAAGTGACTCTTGAAAGTGACATGATTCAAGGATAAGATATAGGTCACACATACAAGCAAATATTCCATGAATATGAAGATGAGATTGACAAACTTCAATTATCAACGTCGGATGGAGAATGTAAGCATGGTGAGTGCTCTTTCCCTTTGTTTGATGAAACTTCTTGCTGATTTGATGAAGATAATGCCTAGGCAATAGGACCTAAGTTGAATGAGGTTCAAGATCATGTTGTTAAGTAGATAAAGACTCTTTTTTGTAAACAAGAAGGAGAGGGATCAAATTAATTTGATAGAATCATTGAGGAAGGAGTTCTTGAGTAAGAAAATGATGATTTTTGGAATAAGTTATAAAGATTTTACCTCAACTCAAACATCACACCAGCCACCCTTTCCTAAGAGAGCCATGAGGAAGCAAGATATCAATTTGACAAGCTTCTCAAAAATATAGAAAACAATGAGTTGGTCCATGACACATACCAAGAGAGCCATGAGTCAAATGAGCCCTATAATGATGATATTATATCCATTGATGCCTTGATGGACTACACCAACATGAAATAATATCACGAAACATATTTCAAAGAGAAATATGAATGCATGGATTTGGAAGATATGTTTGAATCTGATGTATTGGAATACATGCCAATCAAGATGGTAAACAAGAAGGGTGAGTCACCAAGTTTTCACTCCAACAAATTATTTGGTTATCACCATGAATTTTATTGCCATGAAAGAGACCTAAGAAGTTTCCCCTTTGATCTAGGAGGAGGAGAAACATATCATGTTAGATGTACATATTAGTTTGATTTTAGTTGTCTTATTTTCCCCCTAAGTGCTTATGCACATGTGTTTGTCTTATGTCTTGCTTTGCTTTGTGTCTTATTTGTTTTGTTCTTGTTGTGTGTTGTATCTTGTAGCATGGGTTTTCTATATATTCTAGTGTGTTGTTCAAGGTTTTGAGTCAATGATAAATATATATTATTTGTTCCAATCCTTAGATGACTCCATAAGCCCAATAGACTAATTGGCTATTGGTCTGGTTAGTATAACATGCATACTACCCCTACGAGTCACCAACTTGTTTACCAAATTTTGGCCCTTTAGGCTAAAATTGGGCACCCCTATTTAAAAACTTAGTTTCTTAAGTATATACCTTTGGCTAGGTCCATTATGCATGTTTCATTTGGAAGAAATGTTCTATACAAGCTCATAACAAATGTAAAACTCCAATTCTTTTAGAAAGTTTGGTTTTGGTCTTTTGATAAGCCTTGCATAGTAATCTTTTTATGTTTTTTTTGACTAAAGTGTTATTTTTTTGGAATTTTAATTTAGCCAAAGTGCCAAATCATTTCAGATAATTTGTTTGAGATAAATTTCCCAAAGATGAAGACTAATTCCTTTGGGAAAATTATCTAAACAATTTCCCTAAAAAACCTTTTCAGGCTAAGGGATCATTTTCACATTTTTTGAAGGGCACCTCCATCTTTCTGAAAAGGTCATTTTAAACTTTTTTGAAGGGCACTTCAAATTTTCTAGAGCGGTAACTTATTGAAGGGACATTTTCAGAAAGCTGAAAGGTACTTTACAAAAAAATCAAAGGGTATTTTCATAGGAAGATGAACCAAATAGAAGTTCCAAAAGGTGCATCCTAATCATTCTAAAGGGTATTTTTCAATAAGGGTTCCCTATTCAAAAGTCTAAAGGAATTTGTTCAAGAAAATTGTTTGTATAAATTGTCAAAAGTAAAAAAATTGAAGGAATTCTTTCAGGAAAAGTGGTCGAGATAAATCTTAATAAAGGACACCTATGAATCCAAGTGCCCCAAATAGTCTTCCAAAGGATATCTTGCAAGAAAAAGTGTCCCACACATTTATTCAGAGATAACTTTCCATTATTCGAAGGGCACTTTCCATAGTTAAAGAACAGTTGGTAAAAGTATGAAAAAAACTTAAGTTTGAGGGAATGTTTTGAATAAATAAAGAAGGTGTTGGCCTCATAAATGTCAATTTCAAATTATGGAAAATAGCCATTAGAGTCAAAAAGACTTGGTAGGAACCCAAGAGAAAATATATAGGTAACAAGTGGAAAGATCTTAAGCATTTGGTGTGGATAGAACAAGTGAAAAATAGACAAGTTGATAGTTTGAGTTGTTACTGGCAGCTGACCTAAATCATGGAGCTTCCATGAAAATGACAAACACAGGTGCCTAGAGGATAGCTAGCAATTATAAGGATCATTTTATAAATGTCACCATGATTTTCATTTCCTTCAAATAGTTTTATGTGTTGACTCTCCTATTTTTAGTTTTAAATGTTCATGGATGGTCTTTGATGGAGGTAGTTTCTTGTGCCAATTCTGAAGGTTTTATGCCATTTTTCACCATTTTTATGACTTGTTTTAGACAAGTA
Source organism: Torreya grandis (assembly GCA_037957365.1). NCBI lineage: Eukaryota > Viridiplantae > Streptophyta > Pinopsida > Cupressales > Taxaceae > Torreya > Torreya grandis. The sequence goes on from JARHVA010005700.1 coordinate 981,080, forward strand.
GACATCCTAACATGGCATGAATTTCATCACCCCTCCTTCAAATGTAATTTTAACTAATATCCTTGAGGTGATAGATGTCTGAGTGACCTTTGGACTTCTTTTGCTTGATTTCTCTCTCAAAGCTATAAATATGCATTATTTTGGTTATTTGAGTAGCCTCCGCTGGTTATTGGGAAAAATCTAGCTAGATTTGTATGTAAATAACTCTTGAAGAAATATAAAAGTGTTTTCTCCACTCATATGCTATAATATTAAGTAATGACTTGAATCTTGTTGGTCTAGTCTAGTGAAAGATTATATTTTCTAGCTTGTACCCTTGATGGTTTACCAATTTGTAGAAAGTAGATTGTTGTCAGTCTTTGCTAGTATTATTTTCTAACTATATATATATCTAGAAGTGGTACATGATTATATCCCTATTTATAATCATTCATTCCCTTCCTAAGGATCATATACCTTCTTTAATATAGCATATGAAACATTGATGTAGTAATGAATCCTAAGTTGTGAGTCTTATGTGAGAAACACCTTATTTGTCTTTAAGTAGTGGTTTCAGTCAATTAGAAGGACATTATACATTGGTGCATTTCCACTTGGTTTCTTAGTTATTTTATTTACCCTTTTTCATACATAATTGTTAAATTAGAGAGACATATTTAAAGGTGCATTAAGGGTAACTTGCCCCTTTAGTGAAATTATCACCCACAGTAAAAGAGATGTTTCCATTGTGCCACTTGGATGAGGAGAGTTGAGTATATCCTCAAGGGTGTGAATATAAGTGTCAATAGTTATATCAACTCAATGATTCAAACATATATTTTGAGAAAATTAAATTTTAGATAGCCCACTTACTAAAGGATGTCGTGATTACCAAGGTAACCAAATCGGGTGGCTCTTTCATGGATGTCAAAGATTTTAGAAGCCAGATGAAGGTTATTTTTGATCAATTCCAATAAGATGTATCTAGTTCTAAGATGGATGTTGATGTGAGAGACATTATGTAATTTTATAATTAGAGGCTATAGAAGGCAAATACAATTGAAGAAGCACTCAGACTAATACTCATAGAGCATGGTAAGCTAATCTAGGGCACACTTGGCTTATGTAGGTCCATAATCTTGGAATTTGCTTAAATAGATCAAGAATAACAAGATTATATTGAAGTATGGACTAAGGAAGAGGCTGAGAAGAAATAGATGCAATAAAAATAATAGTATCAATCTAGCCAGCAGTTACCTCTTAGGAATATTCATTTATGTTATTGTAATATAAATGTAGAATATTACATTGTAATGTGGAAGCTTAAGGCACTTATGCATATTTCGGTGCCACTTGTGGTCCCAAAAAAACTTGTCTTAGGCATTTCGACTCTATAAATAGTGGTTTTCCCCTCATTTGTAAATTAGAAATAGTTATTTATATGTATTAATAGAAGAAAGCCAAAGAATTTGAAAGTCTGGCTATAGTGCTTAATTTTTTATTTCTAGTAGTTATCATTCCTCATATTTTTATATGTCTAATTATTTTATTTCTAAAAATTAATTTGGAAATTACATTTTATATATGAATTTTTTAATTTGATCTTAATGCCAGGCTGACAAAATTGATAGTATACATGCTCTGGTTTTCTCTCATTTACTACTAGATGTGCTTATGCAATTTACTATGAGTGAGTTATCTTTGTGCAATGTATTTTGTTAGACATATGCATTTTCCTTCATCAAAATTTTTAATTTAATTTATTTATCTTTGATCATTAAGATAGAGTTGGTCGATGTTAGTTGTATTGTTTTTTGCCTTAAAAGTTAGCAGAATTGGTATCTTTAGTCATCTTAAGTACAATCTCTTTTTTACCTTTACTCTCTCTTAGATCCACCCATGAATCAATTTAGCTTAGATCATGATTTAAATATCAAATTTGTGTTTGTCTATTTCAGAAATAATTGGTGAATATTAAAACAATTCACAAAGATTAGCTAGAAATTATGACACTACATAAACATTTGATGTCCCTACAGTAGGGTATACTTGTAGACTTTCAAAGTGGTGATCGTATATCTACTATTTGTGTTATTCCTAGTAATAGTTGTATAAAAAACTTAAGTCCTAAGTCATTCCAAGAATTTAAATTGAGTTTCTTACTTTCCCCTTGTTCCCTAGTGACATAAGGAGCATAATAAGTGCATCAACAGGATGGTCAAATAGAAGCCATAAATAAATGGAGTGAAGGGTATTTAAGGAATTATATATTAGGGCAACAAAAAGCATGAATCAAATGGTTTCACTTGGGAGAATTTTTCTATAATACCTCTTATCATATGTCAATTGGAATTACACCCTTTAATGCTTTATATGGGTATAATGCATAATATTTCATGGACTTGGTCATTCAAGATAGTAGTGTTCTAAGAGCCAAAGACTTAATCCAACAAAGTCAAGATATCCTTAGGACTCTCAAGGATAATCTTTAGCAAGCACATAATAAACAAAAACTATCTATAGATCAACATAGAATAGAAAGGAAATTTCAAGTAGGGGACATGGTAAATTTGAATTTACATCCCTATAGGTAGACCTCTTTCAATAAAATTGGAGTTGAGAAACTCAACCACATTTCTATGGACCATATAAAGTCATGAGGAAGGTGGGAGAAGTTGCTTATGAGTTATAATTACCAAGTTGTAGTTGAAAAAATAATATTTTCGTGCCTAAAAAGGCCACTTGGCCAATATATTACTCATTCTATAGAGATATCACCATTATATGATGAAGTCAAGTTGATTTTAATGGCCAAAGCCATCCTTGAGGCTCATGAAAAAAGGTTAAGGAATAAAAGGTTCATAGAGTATTTGGTTTTTTGGAAAAATTTACCACTCAAAGATGCCACATGGGAAGGAGCATAAATTTTTGAACACCCAAATTTATAGTTGCTTGAGGAAAACCAATTTGAGGACGTGAGGTCTATAATATTCTCAATCAACAAATAGTTGCATTGGAGAGCAGCACCATGATTAACAATAAGGGATAACCAATAAATGGATATTGTAGCCTTTGAAGAGGAGCGTTGACATTAATTAATCAAAAATTTAATAAAGGGAGTGCTTCCATTAACAACATTTATTATTATTAAAGAAGATCCCCATGAATAACATTAATTAATTAAATGGTAACTAACATTCATCTTGATGAAAGGATGCCACCTTTGGAAAAGACACATTGTTTGATGAGAGGTTATGATGTATTTATATCCATTCATTGAAGTGGAATAAATCATTAATTCAACTAATGTATTAAACATTCAATTATGTACAAGCTTACACTTCTTATTAAACTTAATGATGAAATCCCTTATTTGTAAAAGTGGATGCAAGGACAAAAACCCTTGTCGTCGCAACCCAAGGATGAAAACCCTTGAGGCTTATATTGTATTATTCAAGATCTAACAATTATATAATAAATATTCATTTAAATTTATAAATTATCATTTTGAAGTACAAGTTATATATTTTTTTACAACAAATTTTTTAAGCAAACCAATTTTCCATATAATATTCCATTTCAGAATATTATAGTACCACATTTGATGAGCACAAAATGATCAGTGGTGATACTATTAATAATCCATTATTTGTGCACATAAATTGATTCACAACCTATATATAGTCTCATGGTTGATATGGCTCAAGTGAAAACATATACAATATGAAACTTATTACAATTCTTGGTTACACACAAGGGGATTTGATAGATACAACAAAGATAGTGATAAGATTCAATGAAATGATTAAAACTCTTGGGTAAATATCTACTGCCACTTATGGTAGGCCCTGTATTAGTTACTATCATGTTCTTATTTCTTCCCAACATGGGGAAATTGACATGTTACTAGGATGGCCATGGATACATAGTATTCATGCAGTAACATCCTAGATACATATATGTTTCATGTATATCTATAGCAACATAATGATTATAGTTCCAAGAATCACATATGATTATCCTACTTAGACAAAAGAGTTTATTCAAAAATATCCTCCATACTCATTTTAAGTTCTACATACCTTCATTATGTGTAGGTTGTTCACATATAGGTAATAGATTTCCCTTGGAGACTAGTGTTTCAACATCTATTACATCATAGGTCTACTTAGGTACCTCACTTGAGACTACCTACTCCACTGCTTATTATGTTAGTTATATAGGTTACTTCTTGTCATATAAAATTGTCATCATCTTATACCACTTAGGTACAACATAATTCATAGTTTACCTATTTAATCCTAAATTTATAAGTGGGAGACATGGTCAAGAATATAAAAGAGCTTGAGCAAAAAGGTGAAAAACTAATATATAACAAGCCAATTATTTACAAACTCAGATAAATGATATTTTGAATTAAGATATTGATATATGTTAAATATATAAAGTAATAAATTTGAAAGATGTTCAAATGATTATAATTCAAAAGAGAGATGATACATAATTGGGTTTACTATATGCATGTAAATATAAGTTGGGAATAGGTAAACGTGTGTAGGATCAAGATTCTGAACTAGTCATAAGATTCTATAAATCACATTTGTGTAGTTGTGGACACTACCATTATATCTAGACACTACTATCAATGCTAGTGTATCACTATGATACAGGTGTCCATTATGGAATAATCACTGAATATGAGTCTGATGAACATATTTATTCTGTATTTTATGTCACCATTGTGTTGACTTATATATATCTAGGCTATATGGTGTATCTCTTTTCTTATTGATTAAACCCTAGCTCTTCAACCTTCTTCAACCTTAAAATGAGTTTGCCAAAAATGGGTTATTGGGTTCATGATATTGAGTTGACATCAAAAAACCCTTTGTCAATGAGAGAAACCTACATATCCACCACTATTACGAGGACCTTAGATGTATGTAGCTATCCCCTATATGTTGGAGAGTGTGCACACAAGGATAAAATATAATAAATGTGGATACATTCAATGATCTAGCTTGAAATTTGGAAAATATAGCTCATGGGATGATCTTTGAATTCTTCAAAAAAAATTATGATTTCTCTTATGACTGATAAAGAAATAGAGACAAATAGGGGAAAATAGCTTAGTTATGTGAATGATTGAATGATCCTTTGTAGGAGCTTAATTTGTATTTGTTAAATGAATAATGAGAAGGATTAGACTTGTTTTTATACCACACCTATTGAAAATATCACATGGTAGGGTTTAATAAGGAAAATAGTCTAACATATAGTTTTCAAATGTTTTGAAAATTGGATGAAATTGGTGACTGTACACTAGATAAGGATCTAGACATTATTGTAGGTGATAGTGTCCCTCTATAAATGGTAGTGTATATAAATCTAGAGAATAGATGTGGATATGAAACTGATAGTGAAGGATATATATCATATTTTGAAATTTTTATGTAGTTCAAGGGACTTGGCTCATCAAAATGATAAGGTTTGAACTAAAGATAAGTAGTTAGGGATAATAAAATGATGAATGTAGTCCTTTCTACAGTGTGAAGGTTTAGAACTAAAGGGTAAGGACCTTAAATGTATTTAATAAGTATACATGATTGAGATGATATAAATATATAAGTTTAGTGTATACATTCTCCTAGTATCCCCACTCTAATCTTGTAATACATATGGATGATATTACTAGATTAAAGGAAATAAATGTGTACCTATGTGTGTATAGTACACCTTGCCTTTGATTCAACACACTTTGAGTGATTTACTAGTGTATCACCTATAACCAAGATCATGTTACAAGATAAATTAATGCATATAATATGATTTTTTAAATGTTTTAAAATAAAGAGAGAAAGGAAGGAGTACATGTGCGTTAATGCAACCATGTGGCCCATTTGTGATTTGAATTGGTAGAGATACTTCCTTATGAAGAATTATGTATTCACACAATATTTTTAATCCTTATCACTTACTAATACTCTATTTATTTAAAGAAATTGTCAACTTTCAATCTCTTTGAGTGCATACCTTAAAGTGTGTAATGGGAAAGGGGTGGGAAAATCATTAGTTCTTTGTAATATTTTTATGGATTTGTATCATTAAATTTCATTAATAGATCTTAGAGGTCTAAAAAAATATCAAAAAACCTAAAAGTATAAATATAAAATATAACTTAAGTATAAGAAACTATATGTCTGTCTTATATTTATATTATCTATTTTAGCTTATTTTCGTAGTATGTCAACTAGGTTGACTCTATCATTCATATCATCTTACTATGTCGACCAGGATGACTCAATAATGCATACTATGTCATAAAAATAATTAAAATATTACAGAGTTAATTAATCTACACCTTATAGAACTAGGTCAGCCCAACTGACCTAGTTTGAGACCTAATGGCTCTTTTTAATACCAAATAAGGATGACCCAACCACCCTTATCATATTGATTTCTAGGATGGTTTAGGTTTAATAATTAGATGTAAATACCCTCTTCACTTAATTTACAAACAAAGTATCATTTCATTACAGCTTGTAAATCTACTTATACTATCATTTGGAGGTTTCATTGCTTAGGTTTTTGCCTTGGAGTAGTAGCACTTATCTTGTGTCGGTCATGGATGCATATGATAAATCTTGTATCCTAGAGCTGATATATATATATTTTATCCTTAAAATCCTAAATAATGTCTTTTAAAGAACCATTGGCTAAGGGAGAGGTTGAGGCATGACATGTTCACTTCAACAAGGTAAGTATATTCCTAGCCCTTGATATTTTGATAAGTAGATGTTATAGAAACCAATGGATTGAATTGTATCTCTTCTTTATTATTTATTATATTCCTTATTTGTGCCACAATATTTGGTGATCACTAGATTAGCTTGTTATTTACTAGATTATCCTATATGTTAGCTTATAAGATTAGGTAATTTCCCTTTCTCACATTATAAGACCTAGCTAGGGATATTTCATGATGAGATTTGACTAGAGACCTTAGAGAGTTCTCCTTTTCCATTGTGTAGTAAGATATAACTTATTTAGGTTTATCATATCTATAACTAGTCATGACCATGATATAATAAATTGTTGTTAAATGGTTTATTAGTTGATTACCTTCTCTGAGCTTGGATATTACTATGTAGGATAAGTTATACATATGTCTTATGTCAATCTCATACACATTGGAGATGAGATAGGTTTAGACCTAATCATTGGAGGTTTGAAGAGGGAAATTAGAAGGTATTATGTCTTTAATATGGTGCAAGGATGAGTTGAGACATGGCCATTGAGATCACTAAATCTCAATCACATAACTCAAGTGTAAACATATAATCTGGTAGGGATGAGTGATTTAATAAAATATTCCTATAAATATAGTGACATTGGGTGATTTAATCAACCCAACCTATACATCTATTTCATTAAAAATAATGGAATGTAGATTAGTTGTGAGGGAACATAGGAACTATTGGCCAATTTTGGCCCACATACTAAGTTTGTGCGTAGATAGATTAGGTCGCTATTGAATGATGAGATGAATAGATGTCATGGATGAAATGAGTGGTCTAAAGGTGGAAACAGAAGACCTCATATCATTTACAAAGCTTTTGAAACACATTGATCTAGCTTAAAATGTGGTCTGATTGATCTTCAAGGAATACATCTAGAGTTACTAAGAAGAGGATCCACATAGGTTTCATGGTGTCAAGGAAGTTAAAGGTCATAGATAAGTTTCACAAGCCTCAAAATGTCATCCAAGATTTTAAATATCAAGAAAAATTTCTTATCATAGGTTTAGATGAACTAGACCATCACAAACACATCATGTAGAAATGGTTTGATTAGTCTAGTTAAACATTTGATAAGTATGATAAAAAAATCCTTGTAGAGCCAAAAAAATCAAACAAAATCATGCTTTCAGTGTTGAGATCATCCTCTACACATTTCAAGTCTTGATGAAATTTCTATCTCAAGATAGAAGCCTTTAAATTTGGACTAGCAGAGTAAGATGTTCACACAAGCATCAAATTTGGGACCTTGTGAATGCTCCAAGATATAATGGCACACATTAAATCATACATCTATATCTAACAGAGCAAGCTCGAGTCTAAGAACAAAACCGTCATAGGATGTCATGAAGAAATGAACAAGTTAGTCCACTTGTACATTTTATAAATATAATTAGGATACCTATTAGAGCTAAAGGATTGCATGAACATGAATATATTCATGCCTTGAACACTATCTACATTTTTTATGACTTGATGAGTTATTTATCTCAAGTTATAAATGTTTAAAACTTAAACAATCAAAAGGAAACATTCGTGTGGAAGTCAAAATAAATCCATGACAAATAACCATTTGGACTTAAAAAATCCTTTGACATTCATGCGGATGCCAAATACATTCATGTGGACATTGAATACGGGCATGCAGACATCAAGTTTAAGCCTCATAAAGTAGCAATTTCAATTTAAATAGTTCCAAGATCAATGGCTCACATTTAATCATACATATAGATCCAACAGAGCAAGACATCTTTATAGTATCAATGGGTCCTCAAGATCTGACAAAGCATATTTGATCATGCATTGAATACCAATGATGAGTAGTGTTTCAAAGGGGTTATTGGATCCTAAGTACAAATACATGAATGAATAGTGTCAAAAGCACATTATTTTGGTATAAGATTAATGGCTCACATTTGATCATATCATCAATATCTAACAGTATGATCAGGGTCAATAAATCAATAAGTTGAGTAATAATCGATAATTAATGAGCAGAGGTGAGCCCAAGATAATTCCATTGAAGGTCAAAGAAGTAGTTTTTAACCCAAGAAAAGTAAATACAAAATAACCAAGCTTGAATAGGATCTAGGTTGAACCAGAATGGATATTTTACAGATCAATCTCTACCATTAAAGCTCTATAATGGTAAAATATGTCTTTTAAAGGCTTAGTTTAGACCAAAGGTTGGTGACTGAGTGTTTAAATGAGATCAATCACGTGATGAGCTTCATATCATTAACATGAAAGATATAGGAGAACCAATAAATGACATTAGTTTTTAATTTATAGTAAATCCATATTCAAGATGGAGTAGGTGTAGATATAAACAAGATATGAAAGAGTGTCTTGTCTTCCAAAATGACCACATCCTTGACAAACATATATTTGTAGATATTTATGGTAGATTATGCATGGTTTTAAAAATTACAAGATATAAAGGATTTATTCTAGCAATTAGATCAAGTAAAGGTGGTGTAGAGTCCCAACACAAATCTAGTGGTTATATAAAGATAATGGAACATTCAATTCTTTTACATAACCTTTAAATTTTGTTCCTTTTTGATAATATCATTATCTCAACATCTTTAGATTAATGTTAATCCATTGAGAGTAGTTGGACCTCATTTAATGTTTTCTATCTACTCAGTTACTTATCCATCTTCCCTTTCTTCTATATATTCCATGTTATTTCCTTTTGAACATGATGACTCTTAGATATTTTTATAAGAAATAGAGACTCTTATGTTTTGGCTATGCCAAATTTGTACTTTAACACCTATTTGATGCAATAAAAGACTAGATTCCTCCATTTTTTTTTCTAAATTGGAGTGTGTCCTATGAATTTATTGATGTTTTAAGTGAATCCATGTTTTCCTTTGCCTCTATCTAAATTACCTCACCTTCATGAAGTATTTTAGTAATCCTCACAGGTCATTATAAGTGTAATATATGGTTTATTGATTAGTTTGGAAGTGGAAAACTTCCCTCCCATGCTAGGTTGATAACTTATCAATGTTTTTTTGTGAAATACTTATGCAAGTGATCTTCTTTTGTCTTGAATGTGTCTTATAGTGTGTCTTTCACAAGTATAAGTGTTCATATTACTGGCTCATCACCCCATTTTACATGCTTTAATAGATTATTTTTAATCTCTCTCCCTTTTCCAAGAAAGAATTAATTTATGTTTAGTTTAGGTGATAGATATAGAAATAAGTTGGCCTTCTCTAAAATTTTGACCCAAGATTAGGTAACCCATGTCTTAGGGTCATTCCCATGTTGGACTAAATTTTATTGGAGGACCTGAACAATCATTTTCTTAGATAGGGTGCAATCTAGAACACCAACAATATTTGCATGCCCAGTGGGAACCATGTTCCTTAGCATAGTTAAAGTTTGGATTTGAGAATAATTATTTGAAGTAAGAGGAAATATCAACCATCATCAGAAGACAAACATTCTTCAATGTCCCTAGTTCTAGACAACATTCTCATGCCAAAGGTTACTAAAAATTCAGCAAGGTATTCCCTTTAAATTCATTGAGCTACCTTCTACTTCTTATAAAAGATAAAGATTAAATAGGAGAAATCCTTATCTCCAAAATAAATATTCATCCCCTAGTCATCATATTATTTTAGTCCAAGCTATTATCCCCATTACCCAAATGGATGTACCAAGGAATCAATTGTTTGATCCATTCAATGCAAGTAGTCCCCTTAATTTGGCCCATTTTGATGACATTCCTATGTCTACACTTAAGAGTATCCATTTCTTCTCAAGAGAATGGGATAAAACAACTACTATTGATCATGCCCATGATGTTTCCAACCTTTGTTCCATTCACAATGATATTGAAGATAATGTGGATATTAGACTACTTATTGCTTCCTTCAAAGGAAAAACATTGTAGGGTATATAAATATTCCGTTGACCTCCATTTCTACCTAGGATGAGTTAGGTGTAGCCTTATTCAAGTAGTTTGAAGATAAATCTGATCACCTATCCTTAGTTGAACAATTGACTACCATTCAAAGGTATCTTCATGAGTTTATGTCTAATTTTAACCTCACATTCCAATAGACGTGGACTAGGATACCTACATTGATTAGACCATCCCCAAAATATGCCTTCTTGTACAATCTAAAATCCCTTAATTTTTATATAAGTGTGATGATATAGTCCATGAATGGTAATACTTTTCCAAATGCCTATGAGGTTTCGATAAAAGCAAAGAATAGTTTGATACAAGTTGGTAAACTTTATCGAAGGCCTATAATGCCTATATTCCCAATATTGTAATCTATCCCACCCCCTTATGTTCTATAAATCCCATCCCTAGCTACTATCCCATCTCCTAAAGCCCAAGTTGTAACCCCTTCTAATTAGTTACCTCTAGATGGATATTTGAAAATTTAGTTATAATCTTGTGGGAATGAAATAGTTTAAATCAAAAGATAACAATATCAAGGTAGGCCTTATCAACAATATAATTATAATACCTATCAACCTTATAGAGATTAAAGGCATCCCTATCAAGGTTTTAGAAAAAATAAACCACCCTATCAATCATAAGGAGCCATAGTTCTAGCTAAACCATATACATCTATTGATTTTAATACACCTTCCACAAGTTTAAGAGCTATTGTTCCCACACCTCCTCAAAACAACTTGATGCAAGATTCAAGTTGGTAGCCATTTAATCCCAATGAAACTCAAAACCAAGCCTTGGTATCAAATAGCATTACTATGCCACAAATGACACAAATATTTTTCTCTTCAAGGAGGTCAATATCAAGAGACAAATTTGGTACCCCAAAGAGAGGCTCAATAAGTTTAATGGAAGTCTGATGCCATTAACGTGAATTGGTAAATGGATGATAATGTTTAATTGAATTAAATTGGTGAGAATAACAACATAATTGATCAAGTTGTAGCTCTAACTAGAGCTAAAAGAAAAGTTGTTGAGGAAGCTCAAGATGTGATTAATGCTTCAAGTTATCTTAATGTTGCTTCTAAGAGTAACAAACATCAACTTGTTACCCATACAACATAGAAAAATTATAATGTAGAGGCTAGGAGGGTACCTCAAATACCTCTAATTCATGAACAACCAGTGGATCAAAAGTGTAGCCAAAGGTTAGTGGAGCTCAATTCAACATAATAGATCAGATGAAGAAATACAATGTCAAAATTAGCATGTGGTATTCCCTTGCTATTCCAGGGTAGAAATACATGCTCTTCCAAGAGTTTTTATCTCTTAAGGTGTCTCTAGAACTAATTGAGAAACAATTTATTATCTTAGCTAATTTAGACTATAAAACAAACCAAAAAGATCAATAGGTACACAAGATGGTGAAGGTGGACATAAATATGGTAAAACCAAGTAAAACTCCTCCCTTATACCTCTCTTTGATATTTGATGATTGTTTAGTTCACAACTATATGGTGGATAGTGGAGCCAGTAACACTGTCATGCCTAAACAAATTACAGATAAGTTTGATCTTGTTTATGAATAAAATAATAAAGGATTATTGAAAATAGATGGGTCACCAAAAAATATAGTAGGCATCATTAAATATGTAAAGTTTACACTACATGCTTGCCCCAATGTTACCATTCAATAAGATGTGGTTGATGTGGACTTGCCTCCTTACTTTGCCATGTGTCTTTCAAGGGACATTACCTCAAATATTGGATGATACATATCAAATGATTGGATGTGTTTGATGTTCAAGACTAGGTATGGTATAAAGGTGACAGTAAATTTTGAACCTATTTTACATTTCCATTTGGAGCCATATATGCCAATTGTTGTGAACATTATTTGTATCATCTCAGATGAGGTGCTAAAAACTAGTAAAGTGGACACCAAATCACCTCTTGATGGAGTTTCAAATATATTCTTTGATGAATGGGACTCTGATTTATATGATAATTATGCTTATAATCTAATTTAAGGACTTGGTGTTTATTGCCTTCATGTTAAAGATACAGTAGTTCTAGCCTTGATGAAGGATGATGAGTCTAGTGATGGCCTATGGCAATTATAATTTGATTGATCAATAAATAAACATGGTACTAGAGTTAGAATGATGTTGATTTCTCCATCAACATAATGGTATTTATCTTCTCTCAAATCTCAATTTGTTTGTTCAAACAATGTTACTAAATATGAGGTGCTAGTTCATGGTTTGCAATGGGAAAGAAAAATGAAGGTCAATAACTCCATAAGATGTCTAAACATATGAAAAAATCCATTATGTAGATCTTATAATCATAGGGTATGAGACTTACTTAAATATTTTCAAACCTTTAACATTAAAGCAATAGTAAGAGGTGAGAACAAATATGTAGACATGTTCACTACCATTTTGTCACAATTTAGTATCCTAGCTGATATAAAAGTTGAAAAGGTTTAGTCACACATTAAGGTGGTTGGAAGGCCTTCTATTATAGATAACCATGAGAAATTGAAAGTTTTTGAAGTTGAAAATTAGATTATTGGGTTCTTTCAAGAAGACACTGAGTTAGAATCTACAACTAAGACAGTAAGACAAAGCCAAAGGCCTATCAATCTAAAGCTTGAGCCTTTAGTGATATCTAAGCTTCCTAAGTTTATTGAGTTAGTTATTCTATTTCTAATCAAGCACTCAACTTGGGTGGCAAACCTTTTTCTAATACAAAAAAATAATGGTGGAATTAGATTATTTATTGAATGTTGTGACTTGAACAAGGATTCCCTTAAAGACCACCATCTATTTCCATCTATGGAAAAAAATATAATTGGTTATAGGTTCAGAAAAGTTTTCCTTGTTGGATGGATATAGTGGTTATAATCATATTTTGGTCAAGGAAGAGGATGAATTAAAAATAACCTTCACCATAAAGTTGGGGACATTTACATATAAAAAGATGCCTTTTGGTTTATCCAATGCTGAAGAATTTTTTTAGAAATCCATGGATATGGCATTATAGGTTCTACTTAATAATTTTATAATTGTTTATTTGGATGACATAATAATGTTCTATGATAGTGTATATGAGGACATGATTCAACTCAAGTAAGCATTTAAAAAGTCTAGGTAAGTGTGTCTTTTGAGTTCATGAAGGTAAGCTTCTTGGACATGTGATTTCAAAACATGGTATGAGTATAGATACTAATAGGATAGATTCAATTCTTGCACTTTCCTTGCCTAAGTACAAGAAAGCTCTACAAAGCCTCTTAGGTAAAATAAATTTTATAAAAAGATAAATTTTAAATTTTTCCACTTTAGTTAAGCCAATTACAGCCATGCTAACTAATAATCAGAGTTTCATCTAGTCCAAGGAAGGAGTAAGAAGCTTTGAAGAGACTAAGAAAGCCATAGCCAGTGCTCCTACACTCCTTATCCTTGATTTCATAAAGGATTTTATCTTGTACACTTATGCCAATATTGACATCATTTCAGGTATTATTATGTATCAAAATCATGAGGCCTTCGAGCAATGAATAGCCTTATTCAGTCAAGGCTTGGAAGAATATGAAACAAGATAATCTTTTATTGAAAATCATGTACTTTAAATTATAAGGTCTCTCAAGAATTTTAGATAATTATTGTCTAATAATAAGATACATCTGATGGTTTCCCATTCAAGTATCCAAGAATTTCTCTTCAACAAAGATATAAATGAGAAAGAGTTGGTTGGATAACCAAGGTAATGGAGTATGATATGGAGATCAAAGTCATAAAGCTGGTGAAAGGCAAGGGACTTTGTGAAAATCTAGCCGAAGACTTATAAGAGGCTAATGAGGTGGTTATGGTGTCAAATGGTGAGGAAGTTACAAATGATCACACCTCACCTTCCATCTAGTTCCAAGACATGGTAAGATACCTCCAAGATGGTATTTATCCCTCTCATCTAAGCCCTTCAAAAATAAGATATTTAGATTGCAGTAAATTCCTTTTATTCTTGTTGATGGTGTTTTATTTAATAAAGATATCAGTGGCACATTACTAAAGTATATAAAGCTAGGCCAGACACAAAGATTTCTTGAATATTTGCATGATTGACATGGTGGAGGGCATTATCTAACAAGGACCACAACCCAAAAAATAATGAAACATGGGTATTATTGGCCAAGGTTATTTGGTGATTGTCACATATGGGTTAGGAAATGTAGATAATGTGCTATATTTTTTAGAAAGGTGAAACTTACAGCTTTACCTCTCTAACCAATTAGAGTAAATCAATGTTTTTTATAATGGGGATTGTAATTTATTGGTCTCTATAACCCCCTTCAAGTTCAAGCTATAAATGCATACTAAGTACCACAAACTATTTTAATAGACAGATACAAGCAGTGGCATTAAAGGAAGCAAATGAGTCCAATGTTCTAGATTTTTATGAGGGTATATTTACCAGGTTTGGAGTCCCTTAAATATTATTTTTGACAATGATATTGCCTTTGTGGGGTCTAGAATCAACCAACAGGTTGTTTAACATAGTGTTTTTCTCAAAACTTCATCAAACTAATATTCAAAAGGGAATAGCCTTGCTGAGTCCACAAATAAGATCCTATTGAAGATCATAAGGACTATTGAAGATAATCAGAGGTCATGGTCAAGCTAAAGTTAGATCTATGGGTTGATAGGATCACCTACAATAAGTCAATATCCAACTCTCCCTACACACTAGTATATGGTAAGGAAGCAATAATGGCTATTTCTCTTGAATTTATTGACCTAGAATTGATGCGCCAACTTGAGTTTTTAGAGAATGAGCCTATGGAGATCAGATATATTAAGATTATGTAATTGGAAGAGATAAGACATCAGTCCATGCTAGCCATTGAAAACCATGAAGCAAAGGTAAATAGAGCCTTTGACAAAGGAACTTCTTCACACAGTTTCAGAGAAGGAGATTTGGTCATAAAATGGGATGAGGACAGAGTTAAGAAAAGAGGGCATATAAATTTAGACTCTCTTTGGAGTGGTCCATATACAATCTCCTTCTATAAATTCCATAATGCTTTTCAACTTTCAAATATTGATGGTGAGGAAATTCTATCCAAATCAGTGGGATACATCTAAAACATTTCTATTAAGGAATATAAGTTCCATATACATAGTTATTCAGTCTTTATCCCATATAAGTTCTCTATTTGCACATTTGATTTGTTAAGTTAATGCACATGTCTTGTTTATTTCCTTCCCTATTTTGGTGGAATTCATTATCTATGCAAGTCAAAAGGTTTCTTATAGTCATGGATTTGAGTCTAAGAATCATGTAAATGGTTCAAGTTTTCAATCATAGTAGACATGCTTCTTAGCTGAGTCATCAAATATGTTGGCCAATTTTGACCCACATACCAAGATTATGCTTAAATAGATCAGATCGCTATTGTATGATGATCTGAATAGAGGTTCTAAATGTAATGAGTAGTCTAAAGGTGGAAAGAGAAGACCTCATATCATTTACAAAGCTTTTGAAACACTTTAATCTATATTAAAGTGTGATCTAATTGATCTTCAAGGTTGATGTCTAGAGTTACTAAGAAGAGGATCCAAGCAGGTTTCATGGTGTCCAAATAGTTCAAGGTCATGGACAAGTTGCACAAGCCTCCAAAGGTCATCAAATATTTTAAAAATAAAGAAATAGTTCCTAGAATAGGTCAAAATTTAATAAACCATCATGAGAATGTCTTACAAAAATTCCCAGATCAGTCTAGTTGCAAATTGGATAAGTATGCTCAGAAAGCTTCATGGAACTAAAAGATCACATGGAATGATGCTCTTAGTGACAAGATCATCTTCTACAAGTTTCAAGTCTTGATGATATTTATATCATAAGATATAAGCCTTTAAATATAGACCAATAGAGTAAGATATTCACATGAGAATCAAATTTGGATCTCATGAATGATCCAAGCTCCAAAAGCATGCATTCAATCTTACATCTAGATCTAAAGGAATGAGCTCGAGTCTAAAGACCAGACCATGATAGGATGTCATGAATAAATGAATAAGTCAACTCAATTTTATATTTTATAAATATGTTTCAGACACCTATTAGAGCTAAAGGATTGTATGAAGATGAAAAATCTTCATGCTTTGAACATTATCTATATTTATTTTGACTAGATGAGTTATCTATCTGAAGTTACAAACATTTAAAAATTGAACAAGCAAAATGAAATGTTTGCATGGAAGTCCAAATAAAGCCATGGAAAATAACCATTTGGATTAAAAAAATCCTTTGACGTTCACATCGATGTCAAATCCATTCACATGAATGTCAAATATAGGTGCATGGAAATCAACTTTAATCCTTGTAACGTAGTCATTTGAATTCAAATGGGTCTACGATCAATGGATCACATTCAATCATACATCTAAATCCAAATAATCAAGGTAGCCTGATAGTGTTAACGGGACCTAGAGATTTGATGGAGTGTATTTGATCGTGCATTCAAGATCAATGGTGAGTGATGGGTCAAAAGGGTCAATAGATCCTAAGTGAAAATGCATGTATGATAAGTGTTAAAAATATGTTAGACTAGTAGAGGATCAATGGATCATGTTCGATCATATCATCAAGATCCAATAGTGAAAGTAGGGTCTATAAGTCAATAATCTAAGTTAATAATTGATATCCAATCAATAAAGGTGATCCCAAGATACTTATAATAAAGGTTGAAGAAGCAATTTTCAACCCAGCTAAAGTAAATCCAAAGGAACCTAGCTCGAATAAGATCTAAGTTGAACTAGAATGGCCATTTTAGGAATTAAGCTTGGTCATTAAAGCTATGTAGATATAACATAGGTATTTTAAAGGGCCTAGTATAGACCAAAGGTTGTAAATTGAGTGTCAAAATGAGATTAAACACCTGGCGAGCTTCATCTCATTGATTGATAGCTATAGGAAAACCAATAAATGAGATTGGTTTTCAATCTATAGTAAATCCATAGTCAACATGGAGTTGGTATAGATATAAACAAGATATGGAAGGGTATTTTATCTTCCAAAATTACCACATACTCAACAAAAATATATTTATAACTGCCTAAGGTAGACTAAGCATGGATCTATCAGTTCCAAGATATGAAGGATTTGTCCTTGTAAATAGATCAAGTAAAGGTGGAATAGAGTCCCAAGATGGAGATCTGGTGGTTTTATAAATATAGTGGAGCATTCAATTCCTTAATAGAAACTTTAAATTTTGTTCCTTCTTGATAATATCATGACTCAACATCCTCAAAATAATAATAATCCATTGAGATTAGTTGGACCTCGTTCAATGTTTTCATTCTACTCAGTTCATTTTCTCTCTTCCATTTCTTCTATATATTCCATGCTCTTTCCTTTTGAAAGGGATAACTCTTAGATATTTTTTTGAGAGATAGAAACTCTTATGTTTTGGCTATGCTAAATTTGTATTGTAACACCTATTTGATTCAATAAAAGATTGAATTCCTCCATTTTAAGTTGAATTGAAGTGTGTCTTATGAACTTATTGATGTGGTTAAGTGAATCCATGCCTTCCTTTGCCTCTATCTAAATTCCCTCACCTTCATGAAGTCTTTTGGTAATCCTCATAAATCATTCTAAGTGTAATATATAGTTTTTTGATTAGTTTGGAAGTGGACAACTACCCTCCCATGCTAGATTGATAACTAGTCAATGCCTTTTTGTGAAATACTTATGTGGTTCATCTTATTTAGTCTTGAATGTGTCTTATAGTGTGTCTTGTGAAAGTATAAGTTTTCAGATTACAGGTGCATCACCCTATTTTACATGCTCTCATAGATTGTTTTTAATCTCTCTCCCTTTCCAAAGCAAGAGTTAATTTAGGTTTAGTTTAGGTGATAGATCTAGAAGGAAACCAACATTCCATGGAGGTCTAACCCAAGATTAGGTAATCCACAACCTAGGGTCACTCCCATGTTAGACTATATTTGAGTAGAGGACCTAAAAAATCATTTTCTTAGCTATGGTGAAATCTAGAACACTAACATGAACAATCATAAAAATAAAAATAAAAATTAGGAATAATCATTGAAGACTTGAAAGCATGTGTTGAAGTAACCACTCACAATGGAGCTAAGAATGGGAAAGGAAATAATTTAGTATTATTAAAGAAGGGATTGAATGATTTTTTACATAAATTCACATAAACTAACCTTATGAATATGTTCTTAAGGTGTCAATCACCCAACCATAGGTTTCATGATTTTCCCCTCATGTTCTACTCAAAGCCTTATGATGAGAGCACATTTCACTTGGTAATAGAAAGATAAATAGAACTAATGATGGGTGGAAAACTATGGTTAAAAATAAATATGATATAATGAGAAAAAACCCTAATATGACCCCCATTTATCCCATTATAAAACTCCATCTGGGTGTTAAAATGGATAACATTATTCCTATTGCTTTAGTTCTCCTTAGTCTCCTAGTTTTCTTAACTTCCTTGTAAATCCAAGTTTCTCAAGATAATTTCATGTTTATTATAATGTAAAATAATGATATTGTGTCCTAATAGGTGGAAAAATTTTATTTTAAATAATATACAAATACTTAACAATTTTTTTAAAATTTATAAAAATGTGTCTGCACTACATATTTGCATATATAAGCTAAGACAAATATGATTTATTATTATCAATGACCAAAAATCAATATATTTGGATAGTATATTGAAAGTGTATGTGACCTATTTATACCAAATATTTAGGCACACTATTTTGCTTTGACCCTATAACTTCTAGTGTTGGGACACCCTTTTGTTAGTGTTCTCACCATATAGCATTCACACAATATACCTCATGGTTGTTGTGACTCTCCATGAAAATATATTTGGGATAAATTCCACTTAATATCACTATGGAAAAAATTTAATACCACATTATGAACCCCTTTTTGGTAATCATTTTGAAACTCTTTGCTTAAAGGAAGACTTATATGACATATAGGGAGAGTTTCACATGGAGACTTATTATCCACTAATTTGTTATCTTGGAACTTTACAGCTACCATAGAGTCCTCTCAGAAATTATTTATATATGTTTCTTATTTATGGTTTGGAATTTTGTAATTTATATATTAATAAGAAGTTAATATTTTAAGGTTTATTCTGTAAACCTTTTTAAAAATTTTATGGGATGGGACATCACATCATTCATGAAGAGGGACAAGGTGATGCCAATATTTTTATTTCACAAAAATTCCTTGCTTAATTATTGCATTGAGATAAGACATACCACATTGTGTTATATGGGTAACTTTGACATTGATAGACATTCTTGATGGGTTTTCAATTTTTATACTCATTATTGTAGGCCTTACAAAATGAAATTATGGAGATGGCTTGTCGAGAATTTGAATTTTTTTAATTGGTTGATTTATGATGACTTTAATATTATTAAGAGTCACGAGGAAGAATACACCTTCCTTATACAATGGTTTAAAGGGGAGGATGAATCTTTGTATTATTTTAAAAACTATTGTGGCTTGATAGACCTTATATTTTTGTGGCGTTTATTAATTATCAAAACATACCTAACTTGGTCTAGATTACACGTCATCACTGATTGAGCTCTCAAGTGGTTAGACTGCATAACTTTTTTTAAGAAACATATGTTACCATTTTACATTTTGATGGGAAAGACGTCATGATTCACCCAAAATTTATCATTTATGACCATAGTACCATCACATATAAACTGGAATTAGGGAAGTGGTCTTCATAAATTTCCTTGAAATCAATTTTTTTCTAAATACATCACTTCTTCACCATGAGAAAACTATCTAATTCATCTATAGAGTGTGGAACTTGGCATCATATATGCCATATGCTATCAGTTTGATCAATTAGTGAAATGATGAGATCAACTATATTAGACCTTCCTTACCAAAATGATAAGAAAATTATGTGAGTTTGAAAGCATGTTGATGGAATTATATGAAATTAATATTAAAGGGTTTATTATTTTCTTGATAAAATCCCATTTGATTTTCATTTACAAGCATACTACACTCAAGTAAAAGATTAAAATAATTAAAATTCATGTTTCCATAAGTGCTCAAATTAGGAATCAATTTCATTGGCTTAAGTTTGGTGATTGTGTCTCTAAGAATTGTTCAAATCTCTCAGGGTCTAGGGGCCAAGGATAAAACTAAGGAAATCAAAGTAACACATAGTCATCTCACCAACATTATAGATATATCCTTAGCCATCCTAGTCAAATATTAACTTATTTTCGAAGCCCACATAAATATGGTAGGGAGCGCATGAAGTATAGTAGTGTCTAGAAGTGGTACCTCGTAAATTAAACCATCTAGCTCAAAAATTATGTTATTCCATTATTTCTCTTGATGAGTTATTGTCTAATGTATAATTCATGGCTAATGTTAAGGTGTAAGAGGTTGATGGACTACCATGTGAATTTTACAAAGCTACTTGGAAAATTTATGGGACCAAAATTGCTTCATATCTATATAGAATCTTTGTATAAAACATTTATAAGGGAAATCATCAATAATTTTTTTTTTAAGTTTATTCCTAAGTTTAGTGGTACTGACCTTATTATAAGTTGATGCCCAATTACCTTTTTGAATGTTTCTTACAAAATAATTTTAAAGCATTAGTGCCCCACCTTCGTCACATCTTCCCTGAAATTATTAGGCTAGAGCAAACAAAGCTTACTAAAAATAGGTACATCCTAAATAATATCATTGCAATTTGGGAAGGAATGGAGTGGGATCATGTTTCTAAATAAATGACTATATTTATTAATCTCAATTTTGAAAAATATTATGGTCATAATGTGTATCACTTTATGCTCATCATGCTTAAATCTTTGACCTTTAGTAACTTATTTATTTTAGTAGTTTAGACTCTATTTTATAAAGATTTGACTTGTCTCACCATTAATGGTCACAAATATGATAGATTTGGGATTTTTTCCCACCAAATAAGGTTTCCCTCTTGCCCCTATATTTAATGTGTTAGTTACTTAAGTGTTTGGTTGTCTACTTTCTCCTAGAGTTGATCGTGACCTTATTACAAGAATTTATCTCCCTAATAACTTGTCTCAAGTCATCATTGGGAATTTTTTAGAAGATTCTTTTCTCATGCTTGATGATTAATACCCATCTTTAAAATAACCACCTTTATGCATTGAGATGTTTATAAAAAAAACAACGTCAACCTAATAATGGTATAAAATTACATGTTACAGATAGAGTATGATACCATTGTTTGTGTGGATCTAACATTATTAACATAAATGGACCAAGAAAGGAATTTTTTTCACATTTATTAGTAATATTTTTTATTTTTACAGCTCCCCCATCATGCTCTAGTAGTACACAATTGATATAGTGAAAAAAATCTTAGTAGATTACCAATCCTCTTTCTCTTGTGGGTATATTTTGGGTTTTTTCTAAAATTCTTGAAGCCACCCATGTATACTATTCCTTTTGTTGGGCTCTTTCAAAAAAATTATGTAAAATATTAAAAAAATTACTTTTATATTTTCTCTAGGCTAATGCAAATAAATCTCAAGGTTTTTATAGAGTAGGTTTGGACATTTTTTTGCTTCCTCATGATAAAGGAGGAATGGGCATCATTGATGTCTTTAGATAAATCATTACTATCTATGCTAAGTGGATTATAAGAGAAATTAAAAGGAATTAGGCTTAAATTTTTTTCTTAAGGTCCACTAATTTTAATTTATGGAGGTGCTTCTGAGGAAAATAATTACTATAAAAACATAGAATCTTGCATACTCTTTTCACTATGTTTAACCCTATTAAAAAAAAGGGTCCTTCATGGATAAGATAATTTTTAAAGCCTTTGAAGTAGCTAAACCATTTATAAAATGATTTGGTGATGGATATCAGACTGGTGTTCATTTTCTTGACCATAATATCTAGTGGTCCCCTATCATAACTAACTCTAACATCCTTTGGTGGAATGGAAGGAATTAATGAAGCACTATGATGCCGAGGTGGTGGCTTTTGATGTGTATGATAAGTGGAATAATTTTAATGTTATACATGACATAGATCAAGGTAAGGTCTCTGTGTTCATGGATAGGTAGGAGAAATTTCTAACCAATGACAAAGAAAGAGCCACTCACCATATTAAGTTTGGAATTCCCACTCAGTGGTACTCCTCATCCTGCATGGAATCTTGTTGGATAAATATCAAAGTTTGATCCAAACCAATTATAAAAATGCATGTTAGCTTAGTGTTATATTTAAGGGTTGATGTTGATGATGAACAATGACAAGCTTGAAATAAATTATTATGTTCAATGCACTTTATAATTTAACCCTTACATATTATGTTGAGCCATTTTCATGACTTGGATTTTGTAGATGACCCTATGATATGTCCTCCTCCTTGTATTGAATGTGTATTTTAATAAAATATAACCAGCATAATTTTGTAAAACAAAATTTGATCCACCTTCCTCTTCCCCCCTTTCTCTTTATAAATATTAAATTATAGGGGATTTGTTAATTTAAAAAATTTAACAATTTAAAAGTGTTTTTATGAGAAATGATTATAAGAGAAAGCAAATCACTAAGGTTATCAAAGAAGTTAAGGATAGAAGGGGCAAGGAAAGATAGAGTTATCTTTCAACTAAATCATCAATAGTGTTCTTAGCTTATGTTGAAGGGGTTTCTCATAGGAATGTAAAATCTTAAAACACTAAAATATCTAAACCACCTTCTTACACATTAATAAGTTAAGAAGGTATTTAAGGTATGACAAAGGCCGTCTAAACCCTAGCCTACTCAGAAAAGTTTAAATAGTCGAATGATCTTGTAGAATTCCTTACATTGAAAAAATGAAGAGGTCTATCTAGACTAGAACCAAGGAACATACTGTTGATATTCAGTTGGAAAGGAAACAGAAATCAATTCTTACTAAGCACTCATACAAAACAAGGCATATGATCTACATAGAAGACACAAAGGTTATTATTAGAAGATGCCAAGCTTATTACCATGGAAACTAATTTTCCAAAACACAAATTCAGGGAATCTATTTAAATTAGTAAACATGCTCACAGTCTAAATAGATACGAGGGTTTAAGGATAGGTCACGTTTGAAGATGAATTCTTATCAATTTGAAAGATCAATTGTTCTAAAATGTTATTTTAAGTTTAATTCAGTAGCTTATTATTTCTTACTAATATTGTTTTTTTTTTATAGAGTTAAGTTATCAACTTATTATTTTATAAACAACTTTATTAATCAACTTATTAATTTATTACTATATTCTATTAAATTTAGTTAAGGAAGAAAAGGTACCCATTGCATCATTTCACTTTGGGAAGGAAGTTGTCCAGTGGTATAAATGGTATCAAAATCCACATATAGAATGCACTTGTAATGATTTTTTCTATATTTTTTCTATTTTCATTGGTCCTGACACTTATATTGATTAAACTGGATCCCTAATCGGACTATGGAAAACTAAAATGGTTCACAAGTATCAAGATAAATTTGAAAAGTTGGCCAACCAAACTAAAGAGTCAGATGATGAATTTTTTAAAATATTTATTTTGTTAGTTGACTGAAAGATATAATTTAGGCATAAACCAATATATTTCAAATAAAAAATGTAATAGAAGCATTAGGATTGGCCAAGCTTGCAGATTATATGACCACTTCCTAGCATGGATGTTTCAATTTTGGTTTTTTAAAGACATCTACAACATAACAATGATTCATAATCCCCCCTCTAAAATTAATCCTATTAAACATATTACAAAGTTAGAAAAGCATGTTTGTTGTGAAAAATAGATATGTTATAATTGTGATGAAAAATTCACAAGGACACAAATGCATTGAACATAATATGTATTTGTTGGATGTTGAGTCACCATCAGATGATGAAGAATAAAAATATACTCAATAATCCATGATAAATAACTTGAATTCAAATAATCTAACACCATGAAGTCCCACCTTCAAATTTTGATGCATGCCTTAACTAGGGTTAACACTTACAATATGAGAGTAAAGGGGTATTCTAAGAAACATCCCCTAAAAAATCTAGGTGACTTTGGTAGCACACTTAATTTCATTGATTCTCAACTGAACAATCAATCCAATTGTGGCATGCACCCTTGTTCCAAATATGAATTGATGATATCCAATGGATGAACATTTTAGTGTAAAGGAAAATGTTGTAATGTTTGTATTTATTTGGGGGATAATACCCTAAAAATAGAAACATTTTTTTTTACCTTGGTAAAATGTGATGTGTCCCAATGGTTGCACACTCTTGGCCCTATGTTGTACACTCTTGATCCAAAACTATGGATGCAATTATCTAAAAACATCTAATAGTAAACGTTGAAATGTTAGGTATATGTAAAAAGTTGGGGGACAAAAATGAGACTATCTATGGACATGTTTTTTTTTTAAGATTAAAAAATATTAACTTCTGTAGATTATTTGTGATGACTACACTCAAAATTTGAAGATGGTATAAAAACATGAATTGTAGCTTTTTGAGTCTAGTTTCCAAAATACTATTTTTTAAAAGAAAAATGGTTAAGTATAAGTAGGTCAAACATTTAAAATTTGAAGAGGAACTCCTTATTTCTTAAGAAAATAGAGTAGATATTCATCCATATGACTTAGACTTTTTATTTAAAAAATTAGTATTTATTGAAACCCTTTTGTGAAAATTCAGATAATATCATCTAGTTTGTGACATATATTTTATTAAATTTTTTTAATGAATAATTTTTTTTAAAAAAATTTATAAATAAATAGATCCTCAAAAACTGATAAAAAATAGATAGATAGCTATATGACCTCTAAACTACCTAAAAAAAGAAAAAATAGTTTTTTAATGCATATTGAATTAGAATTTCTCAAAAAATGTCAGGATAACAAGGTTTGTCTGAATTTTGATAAAATCAACCATGTTTTAAGATGTCATAGAAACAAATCCATATTTTATAGAGCTGGCTTTGCGTTACTCAAGTTAGTTATCAGTGTCACCAGATCCGAAATGAGCTACATTTATGCTTAGTTGAAAGATTTACATTTAGACTTGGTGTCTTCTCTCAGGATCAATCTCTGGATTAGGCTTGATGTCTCTTCTTTCACTAGAGCAGAAGGATTGCAACTTCATTTTGTGGATATTCAAAAAATATAGTTTATACGCCTCACAAACCATCATGTGAGGGAGAATTAGGAGTTAGCAGATAGTTACTCAGGGAGGTAAAAATATATCCCTAGGTCTACTGCACAACATATGAGTGAGACCAGTTTCAGAGAATATCTCACTCATCATAAGTTTGAACAAATATCATCACTCAAGGGTAACTAGAACCTAGCTGTGGACCTGAAATAGAAGATGCCCCTGCATGCAATAGAGTGCAGTGTTCACCGGTGCATACCTATTCAATAGAGGAACTTCTTGCCCTAAAAAAATTAGAGAGGCCAATTGACTCTTCTTCATCCCTTTCAGAAAGTGTCTCCAACAGTGGTTCTGATCTCCCACCTCCTCCTTCCACAAAATTTGCACCATCATCTACACCTAATGTGTTTTTGAATGCTCCCTCCCTCCTAGCAGTGTTGTTAGCTTCAGCTTCTAGCAAACATTCCTCTTCCATGCTAGGTAAGACACGTTCACCTACCCACTTTGTTAATTCTTTGTCTCTTGCTTGTATAATGTCACCTCATGTAGAGAATGGTCAACTGTCTGATGAGCAACTTTCTCCATCTTATCCTAACATTTTCAACGTTGTAATTTCAAAATTCCTCT
The DNA here is from genome assembly GCA_037957365.1 of Torreya grandis. Classification (NCBI taxonomy): domain Eukaryota; kingdom Viridiplantae; phylum Streptophyta; class Pinopsida; order Cupressales; family Taxaceae; genus Torreya; species Torreya grandis. The sequence goes on from JARHVA010005700.1 coordinate 1,007,641, forward strand.
TTGTGATAGATAGTACCCTTACGGTTTCCACTTTTCACCCTCATTCAGTCCACCCGATGGTAATTGAATCCAATGATATTTTATCCTCTCCCACACATAACATCCAACTACCACCTTCATTTGATCCTTGATTATTGATCCCTACTCGGTTTGACACTCCCAATCCCATCCTATCAATGACTAAAAATACCATTATTGGTGATACATGTGCCTTGTCATTTATCCCAGACTCGAGATGTGATATTTGAATCAATCCTCCCTCCTCAGCAAAACTACCTCTTAGCAAAAATAATTTTGTCCATCCAGTTAACCCCCTTTCTGGACCCCCTTCCTAAGCTGGAGTTGGTCTCCCTCCATATTCTCCTAAAGTTTTTTACCCTCCCTTTTCTACCTTACCTCCTACTAATGCCCCACTAGAATTAGATTCTGCTACAAATCTCCACAAGTTTGACACCTTTCATTCCTTGATTGATAGATTTGGAGTCCCAATTAGTTGAAAACATGTCTAGCTTGCCTTTAGATCATTACTCTATCAATATCTTCAAAAAGGGGTTGGGTTTTACGATTACCTCAAATTGTATTCTCAAAGAAGATTTTTTAGTTAATATCAAAAGTGTGCTTAGAAGTATTCATATCAAAACTATTGAGGAATTAAGACAGGGTTGTGGAGTTGCATTCATAAAATTAAAACCCCCTCTCCTAGCATATCTAATGATAAACTAAATTCTTTGAAAAATCTCAACTCCAATAAAAACATTGTCATTACCAACGCTGATAAAGGTAATGTTATAGTTGTTATAGACAAGGTTGACTATGATCAAAAGATGTTAGACCATCTTATTAACCATTTTAGTCATAAGAGATTATCAACCAATCCTTTCTCCAAAATTTAAAAAAATGTTAAGAAAGCTATCATTCTCTCTTATTTAAATGACAACGTAAAGAAACACCTGTTACCAAAAAAAGAAATCACTCCTAAGATCTATGGTGCCCCTAAAATTCACAAATTAGGGATACCTTTAAAACCAATTGTTGATACTACAGATTCTCCCACCTATCCCCTAGCCTCCTATCTTGCCAGAAAAATTAAACCCCTTGTAGGAAAAACATCCTCATTCATAAAAAACTCTTGTGATTTTGTTCGCTTTGTTAAAGATAAAAGGGTGTTTAATGGAGATATTTTAGTGAGTTTTGATGTTGTCTCTCTCTTTAAAAAAATCCCCATTGATGAGACTATTAGAATAGTAGACACACACACTGATTATGAGACCAAATCCTTAGTAGAATTATGTTTAAAGGGAACCATTTTTATTGTCAGTATCTTGATCTACGAACAAATCGAAGGAGTAGCAATGGGATCTCTTCTCTCCCTAGTTGTTAACTTATTCATGGAATATTTTGAAGACTTAGCCCTCTTCTCATTCCAATTCAAATCAAAGTGGTGGAAGAGGTACATTGATGACACCCACATAAATTGGACACATGGCCCAAAAAAATTGGAAGAATTCTATGACCATATTAATAGCATCATGAAAATCATCCAGTTCACTAAAGAACATGAACATGATGGTAGCCTTCCCTTAATTTATGGTTATTTCTCTCACCACATCTTTAGGAAATCTACCCACATTGACCTCTATCTACATGCCAAATCTCATCATCACCATTCTAAAAAGTCTGATGAACTTAAAACTCTGGCAACTAAAGATTTGAGAATTTGTGATTCAGACCATTTAGATGAGGAGGTAAACCACCTATCTAAAGTTTGTAAGATGAATGGTTACATAAAAAAACAAATCAATCAAGCTTTTCAATCAGCTTGAACTTCCTGGTTGTGACCCCGTACTAGAGATTTAATCTATGGTAAAATGATAGTTTATCTCCCATACAATGAAGGCATTTCCAACAACATTTACAAGATTTTAGAAAAAAGGAATATTCAGACTAACTTTATCCCCCTTAAAAAACTTAGAAAGATGCTCAAGTCTCCGAAAGATGGTTTAGATCCTTCCCTTTGTAGTGGTGTTTATAAAATTGATTGTTCATGCAGGTTATCTTATATTGGTAAAACCATATGTTTTATAAACACTAGGGTCCTTGAACATGAAATAGATATAAAAAAGGATAGAGTGATTAAATACGCTCTAGAAGAACATTTGTTCCATACTAAACATCACATTTGCATTGAAGACACCAAAATCCTAGCTATAGAAGACCACTTCCTCAAATGTCATCTAGAGAAGCATTTGAAATTAACAAACACGAGAATAATATAAATAGAGATGTAGGAATAGGTTTAAACCACTCTTGGAAACCCTTAGTTTACCTCTCCAAAAAACCCTTTGGATATATTTGGTGAGCCCTACCCCCATCTCATCTTCCAGCCCTTGTTTCCATTTTTCTTTCTTCTGTCATCTTTTTCTTTGTTTCATGCAGGGGTCACAATCTTAAACTCATATACCCTCTCCATTCCCTGAGTCCAATCTCCCACGATTGTCCCCTCTTCCACCCCTTTTAGAACCTCCCTTTTGGTGCCTCTATGCTCCCTAGGTTCTCTTTCTTCTTTCATTTTTTCTTTGGTGTATGTTGCCTTAGCCCCTTCCTATATCATGGTCCATTTTAACCTAGTCTTTTATCCATTTTTTTCATTTCTTCATTTTTATTTTATTCTTTTCTCATTTTTATCTTTAATTTTATCTTATTATATTTTACTATTACTATTATTTTTAATTTTAATTTGTAATTTTAATTTTTAATTTCAATTTTATTTTAATTTGTTTTAATATAGTATAATTTTAATTTTAATCTCAATTTTATTTTATCTTAAATTATAATTTTAATTTCCTCTATTATTTGAATTTTTAGTCACTTTTCATTATTTTATTATTTTTTCTCATTTTTTGTATTAATTTCTTGTGTTATTTCTCCTTCCTGACATGCAAAGGATAAATAGATCAATTTTGCAATTTATAGATCATTATTTCTCACTCTAATCCTAATGATGGTTCACTGAGTGTGACCCAAAATGTTGATCCAAAAGTGCATACACAGTTTTATCCAAAAGCATTCACAATAATCTAATGGACTATGGAAATGATATTACTTTAATTGAAGTAGGCCTAGTTTGTGATAATATATGATTTTTTTCACATTTGGATCAAAAAATTAAAAAAACTTAAACATATATAAGGATGTATATTTACATCATGTAGTTGCCTAAAAAATCTATAGTTAAGAATCAACATAGATATGAAGCTTTAATTAGTACAAAAACTATATATTTGGAAAGATGAGAGTGTGCTCGTCCTTGTGGTTATATATATTTTTTAATTTTTTTCATTGAAATTCAAAGTGTATATGGTGATGCAAGTTGAAGTTTGTTATTTTTTTTATTAAAACTCTTGAATTCAGTTATGTTGATAGGTCCAAGCATATGGCTCAAGAATCCAAGTGATTTATATCCAAAAGGCTTGGTTTTTTAATTCAAAATAAACATAGCACATATGCGTTATAACACACACATTTTATATTACGTACACATCCCTTTCACAATGCATTAAAAAGAAGAAAATTTTTACTAGAAGGGGTGTATCTTTTGTTCCATGCAATGTGAAGGGAATGCATATACACTATAATGGACATGTGTTATCTTCACATTGCACCATAAAATCATAAATATATATTTAATGGGGTAGATGGTTTACTAAAATAAATGTTAAGTTTATATTTATATTTATATTTTTTATGTTCCCTATACTTTAAAATTTAACTAGTATATATAAGAAATTAGTGTTATTGAGCATATAATAGAGTTTATCTCACAACTTTACACCTTATGATGTGGAAGATAATTTTTGAAAATTCAATCTAGCTAATATATAGAAATTTTTAGGGTTTTAGTATTAAACCTAAGTATTCAAAGGTATAAATTTTACAATTAATGTCTATTTTGGGTAAATATATAGTCATTTTAAAGGTTTTTGTGCCTTTTAGATTAGTTACTATCATTTATAAGAGTCCTAAGTTTGTTAAAATTGATGTTAAAAAACCACTAAATTTGAATTCAAGTTAAAGTGGTTTGATTGGGGTAACGTAGGTCACATTTATGACTTGCAAACATGAAATGGCCATTTTGTGTTAATTTAACTTGCTCATCATCCCTCCCTCATCCAAAATTACTTCATCCTCATCCCTCATCACCCCTAATCACTCTATCCTCATTTTTCATTGTCCTTAATCACTCTTTTATTGACCCTCACCATCCCTCATCATCTCTAATCATTCCTTATCATCCCTAATCACTCTATCATCCTTCATCATCCCCAATAATTCACTCCATATCCCTAATAATCCTTAATGACTCCCTCCTCATCCCTAATCACTCTCTCATTGGTCATCACCATCATTCATCATCTTAATAACTCACTCATCATTATTAATCATTACCTCATTCATTCATCATCCCTCATCATCCATAATGATTCTCTCACTATCCCTCATCACCTTTACTCACTCACTCCTCATCCATTATCATCCCTAATCACCCATTGCTCATCCCTCCAATACTTTGATGGTGGGTAAAGGGGCTTCCTACTATTGCCTAATTAGATTATGTTGTAATTTAAAAATTTTCTCACTTAAATAAGGTCCAAGGAAAATCTTATTTAATTTATTCTATTTCATCCAAATAAGGAAGTCAAAGATATCATATAATTATCTAGTGGGATTAAAATATGTATGGTGATCCACACCCAAACCATGGAGATATTATGTATCCAAAGCCCAAGGGGTTTATAGTGGAGAATATTCATTAGTTCACAAATATTGCATTTTTGAAGTCAAAATTTGGCAATTTTTTGGGGTATTTGACAGCATAGGATCACCTAAATTTTAGGTTATAATTTAAATTTATGGGTCAACTCAGTTAATTTTTAAACTAAATTTCCCCTTATAAATTTATATCACCAGTACCAAGAAATCATATTCATGGGAATTCACCACTATATAAATGGTATTCAATCCTCAAGTACAAACTATCTCAAGCACCGATATCCACTATCATATATCTAAAATTAACACTCAAGTGATAGTAACTAGGTGATAGATGATAGCTGGAAGGTGACATATGACAATAAGGTGTCAGATGACCTCAATAAATTATTATGTGACTAAAATTAGTAGTGAAATGAATGTAACTAAGAGTCAAGTGATTTCAATTAATAGTCAAGTGACTACAACCAATAATTAGGTAACTGCATGGAATAGTCGAGTGAATACGTGAAGTAGTTAGGTGAATATGTGGAATATTCAGTCAAATACAACCAAGATTTATGTGTATATGTGTAATGGTAAATAAAATATCATTTGTGTGGAGTTTTGATTTGATGGCATCAAGAAAATTTTAAAAATATAATAACTAGTTATCTTACTTTAGCCAGAGGACAAACACATGTATAAATATTGTGTTATAAATTGTTATTATTTATTCATTACTATTAGGGTTTAATAATAATTAATGTCTACAACCATTTTTCATGCATAATCCAATGATATTATAATTAAATATATGTCTTCATTTAAAGATGTCCCTGGGAATGAAATACCAGATAAAGGTATTAAATATTATTTTATCTACTATTTTGTTATTTATTTGTATTTTTATTAAAATATTTATTAATAATTAATATACAACCATTTTGCATGCATAACACAATGATAATAGTTTTGAATAAATACATCCATTAGAAGATGTACCTAGGTATGAAATACCAGATAGAGGTACTAAATATTATTTGATTTATTTTTCTATTATTCATTTGCAATTTTGATACAATCGTGATTAATAATTAGTCTAAAAATATTTTACATGTAAATCCCAATCGCAATAGTTTTGAAGATATACCTCCATTAGAAGATGTCCTTGGATATCAAATTCTAAATAGAGGTACTAAATATTATATGATTTATTGTATTGTTAATTCCTTACACTTTAATATTGAGGACACAATTTTAATAATAATTACAAGATCTATACCCATTTTGAAATAAAAATATACTGATAACCCTTTTGAAGATATGTTTCCACTATAATCTATCCCTCAGTATGAATGCCCTCATAGAATTCAAGGAAAAGGACACTAGAGGACATCATCATGGATGTCAATAATGAATACCCAAAACCACTAGATGATATTTTTACTCAACCAACATAATGTTTAGTTGAAAAAAGTAAAAGATCTATGCAAAAGAAGATAAGTACATGGATAATTGGAAGGATATTTGATTTTGAATGGGCATCTAAATACCTATTCATTGAACCTATACATCATGAAAATATTATAAAAAAATCAACAAAGGGAAACTGTATAATATGTAGTTGGAAACATGGAAAGAACACAAAATGTAACTCAAGTTGGACATAATTGAGAAACATTATCGCAAAGTATATGATTCAATAAAATCCAAAGATGGAAAAATTAAAAAATAGTGAGATGGAAAAATGCAAAAGAATACATGCATCAATGTCATGTAAAAGAGTATGAAAATCATCAAAAGCATCAATGACACCTCATTCAAAAAGGAGGAATGATCATAACTCAGTTTAAAAAAGTTGCTCAGGTCAATCTACTTGCCATAAATATATAAATTTCCATTTATATCACATTCTGAAAAGAGGTAGATCAGTCTTTGACTTTTTAGAATATAATATTTTATTTTAGTATATTAGATTGCATTAAATTACATAATCACACTGGTGATATAATAGTTCTTGGGAGATGGAAAAATGCTTTGCAATGATTAAAAAGGAGGATTTGAAGGAAAAATTAAAAGCAACATGGTTTATCTCATTGTCCATTATGAGGTAACAATAGTTGAAAACACATCATGGGTTTGCATGCATGTTTATACATTTGATAACCATTCAAGAAAACCTCACCTATTATCTCTAATAAAAATGAACAAAAATTTTAATGCTAAGAACCTTTCTAAACTAGTTCTTTCTAATTTGGTATATATTTTTTTGATGAATTATTATGATATAGGAACCAAGTTAGTGTGTGTTGGTACAAATGGGGTATCATTAATGTAGGGGAATAAAATTGGTCTATGTGTTGGCCTACAAATAAAATTTTCCCCATATATGACTCCAATCCATTACATGCCACATAGAATGAATATTTCTTACAAAATTATTAGCACACTTGAAAATGTCCCAAAAGAGGAGGAGCTTATCCATGACTTGAATACATACATAAGTCAAAAAAGGTTTTTAGAGTTTCATAAATTTGTGATTGGAGTGAGTGATCATACAAAACTATTAAAATGTGTTAATACAAGATGGATTTCTATGTATGAGATTGCATGTAGAATATTTGAAGAATATTAAATATTGGTAGGTTTTACATTTAAATATAGGATCAATGTTGACAAGGAAAAATATTTATTCTACCATTTGATAGATTTAAAATCCTTGCTAACATTGTGTGGTATTCTACCCGTGTTGAAATAAATGCATTTTTTGATGAAACATGCACATGATAATATATATATATATATATATATATATATATAAATATATATATATATATATATATATATATATATATATATATATATATATATATATATATATATATATATATATATATTATTGACTTTATACAGTTAAGGAAACATGTTTTTCAATCTCTTGATTTATTATACTACTTGAATGAAAGCTTTAAGGGACCAATATTTGAAAGTTGGAAAAATTTAATAGATATTAAGGACCATAATAACTATTTAATTTTAAATATTATTGATCATCTTTATATTTTAATTAATAGAAAGGAGATACTGGACTACACATTTTCTAAAGAGTAACTCATGTGGATTTAGAAAATTTTGAAGAAGTATTTATATCATGGATTCTATATGATAATTTTGTAGATGAGACACAAATCAAATTGAGTAACATTTTAAAAAAATTATCTACTGAAGTTCAATATCGATTTCAAAGGGATTAGTTACTTGAAGCCATGGGAGTGGGGAATCTTATATTTTTGAATAATCTATAGGATAAATAAATAATAAGCTATTTATTTATCAAATATGTGGGTACTCTAATTCATCATTTCATTAAGTCTATATAAATTAATGGATTTGAAGTTAAGGGTATTTTACAAAAGGATTTATTAAAAGATAGTCAATGAATTTTAGAGTTACAATGGTTGAACAATATATAACCTTATATCAATCAACAAAAATTAGTGTTATTACAAGGATATAGAAGAAAACGTATCCCAATAGTGTTCTAAAATAGAGAATTAGTGAATAGTTTTGGTCATATGAATTGTGGAAAACAATGATTTTGGCGTTAGTGGAAGATGAAAGGGTATATAGTGCACTATATTTTGTGAAATCCATTATTCAAAACATATTGGATAAAAATATTGATACATGTTTGAGGTTGTATGTTTCAGATTATACAATGGATGAGTTTCCATATGAAAGAGTGATTTAAATTTGGAGTTCTCTTACTAAAAGAAGAGGAGTCACTAATACAACAACCAAAAAGATATTGAGAAGCCCACTAAGACAATACATATAAATTCCAATGATGAATCACATATTACAAAAGGGTCATCTACTTAAGTTTTAGTTTGTATGTTTTTCAATTATACTTGAATTAAATTTAGTCATGATAAATTTTCATTTTTTATTAAACATTATTTTCTTTTTTTAATTTGTAAAGTAATTATGTAGAAAGTAGTCTTGTATTGAACAATATTTCATATGTTCAATTATGTTTTTATGAATGTCTTAATTGATTTATTTACCAATAGTATATATCATGCATACAATGTACCTAAAATAATTATAAAAAAGATTAATTTTAAATATAATGTCTAACACATTATCAAGTACAATCCATATAAAAATTAAGAATTTATTTCATCTTTTAAAAGCTGGATGTTATATTATGATGTGGAACATTTTTACGATGTAATTGAATGACTGTGCCATGTAGCCAAATGATTATAATGTGCAATTAGATGATTGCAAGGTACACCTAGATGACTGCATAACATAGTCAAATGATTGTGCCATGCATTCAGATGATTGTACCCTATAGTTAGATGATTGTGCCTTATAATCAAATGACTACATAGTATAGTTAGATATTTATGTTAGGCAATTAGATAGATGCATAGTGAATTTTGATAACTGCATAATTTTGTTAATTGACTGTAGAATATAATCAAACAACTGCATAATGTCATTCGATGAATGCATTATGCAATAATAAAAATGCATTATGTAGTTAGACAACTTCATTATACACTATAGATTCAAATGGTTCTAGGTATTTCAATCACTACATGCCACCTCCTAATTCACCTATGCTACTATATGTCTTCTAACCTAATTTTCCATCATTGAAAAACTAATTCACCTAGTGATCTCCAAGTTTTTTAATTATAGGCCACTAAAATTATCTCCTCTAAAGCCCTATGCTACATTAAATAAGTAGGCAAAGGAGAAAATATGGGATGAAATTATATCACTAACATAACTAGATTGGGATTTGGGCATCTAAGACACCCCTTCATCTCAATTTTACTTTTGATTAGTTCCCTTATAGGTAAAAAGTAATGCAAAAACACCATATCCACTTATGATCAAATTAAATTCAAATAATGGGCCAACCACACTAATACAACCCACACATAGCAAAATCCATTTAATGATGTCAAATAATTAGAACCAACTATTATATTAATAGGGTAGGAACTAAATATTACAATATATTACTAACACATAAATGTCATTAAGTATCACATCAACATCATGAAATAAGTATATAGATGACATCAATCTATTATATGATATGGATATGTATTGCATAAAAAAAATAATTCATACCATGTTGGGAACTATGCACGTTAGGTCACTCCCTCCTATACCCTTAAGGTCAGTGTAGTGGATTTATATTGTGATTGAATATTCCCTAGTTATTCCTTTTTCTATATAGGTTAGAATTCCCCTTATATTTTACAGATATAGCTTGGGTATTCAACCAGGAATTTAGGTTGGTATACTCAAGATCAATATATGGCTTAGATATTCAATTAGGTAGGGAATACTCAAATAGGTAAAGCAGGTAGGGCATACTCAAGTAGGTAAATTAGGTAGGTAATATTAAGTGGTATAGATATATTACATAAGTAACATAATTTAAAACTTAATTTCTCATTTTATCTATTAAGAAGAAATATTCCCTTGACAAAAATAGAAGCAAAGTAGGTAGGGAAAGAATATGTGGAAGCTATAGATTGGGAATCAAGTTTTTGTTGATATCTAAGTATATATTTTAGAAAGGGAAAGTAGATAGGATAAGAATGAAGATATATATATTAGGAAGTAAGCTTCCCTTGCCTTATCAGGTAGGGCATAAATAAGTAGGTAGGGTAAATACAAAGCTATCTATTAAAAATAAAGATTCCATTGATAAATATGTCCTAATATATAAGTAAAGAAAAAGTAAATATCAATATGGAAAAATTTCCCTGATAGTTATGCCTTACTCCATTGATATATATAGAGAAGACAATATTACCTTGATATGTTGTATTAGGTGAAGCAAAGCTACATCGCATGAAGAAAACATTCCCTTGCCTTACTCCTTGGCATAGATGAAATAGGTCAAAAAAAGGGTGGGATGAAATTGTATTAATTAAATATACATATTGGGATTTGGGCATATAAGAATCCCAACCCTAGAATTGATAATCTAAATTTATATATATATATATAGATAGGGGTGACTAAAGACTAGTTGATAATTCTAATCCCAATCCCATATTTGACTTCTCATTTTATTTATATGTCATTAAGAGTATGCCCATAGTAGACCAGATTGATATATAGATAGATATGTATTGACCAATATGATAGAGTGTGTTCCAATATAGTATCTAGTACAGTGTGAATTCCAAACCCAACTTGATCTATACCCAACCTGATCTATACCCAAATTGATCTATGAAGGGAATGAATGGAATATTATATAATATAGTATATCAAGGATGGGATAATTAGATGTTCATCATATCCCAATGGTACCTAATTGTTAGATTGGGGCCCTATTTTACTTTGATTATGCCTTAGTCCCTAATAAAATATATCAACGTATAACATAAGAATGGAGACCCCACCATGGGTTTATTGGGGTGACCATTCCAAAGTACCCACCTTGATCTCAAAGTTTTCCTACACAATATAAAATAATGAAAGGTTTCCCTACCTAATTCATCTATGCCAAAGAGTAAGAAAAGGCAAGATTGAATTTTTGATATCTATCTTTTTATCACCTAATAGATTTCTTAATCCTTGATCACTCCATTCAATACTTTTATGGTGGTTTTAGTGGATTTTTTATTGTGCTTGATCATCCCTAGTTAATCAATTACCTATATAGATTATAATTCCCCATATCCTTTTGCAATTAGGATAAATTAGTAACCCCTAATATAAATCATGTGTTTCAGTGCCCATTTAATAATAAGTATCTTATTGAATGACTTTTTCACACATTGAGTGGATAAAGTCACCCAAATAATAGATATTATCCCTATATATAGATACAATTCAATACTTTCTTATTCTGACTCATTATCCTCAATCACTACCTTATTGACCCTCATTATCTGTAATCACTCCCTCCTCATTCCAAATCTATCCATCATCGAACATCATCATTCCTCATCTTCTCTAATCACTCTTTCCTCATCCCTCATTATCACCAATCACTCTCTCCAATACATTCATGGTGGGTTTCACAGATTTTTGCTTATCCCTAATTGTCCCTAGTTACTCTTTTATCTAAATAGGTTAGAATTTCCCCTCTCCTTTCAAGATAAGTACCTTGGGTATTTAATTCGATATAAATTATTGAATAAATGGTCAGGTAAAGTATATATGGTTAATATTAGATACAGGTATTCAAGGTTAATATATGGCTTGGGTATTTTATTAGTTAGGTAATACTAAAGTTGGTATGTAAATATGGATATGTAGGCAAGACATACTTAAGTACGATTAGGTAGGTAGGTAATACTTAAGTAGGTAGGGAAAAAAAAGATAGGTAGGAAGGGATTGTTCAAGTATAATAGGTAGGTAAAGAATAGTCATGATCAATTTCTGGCTCAAATATTAATTAGGGTAGGGCATACTCAATGGTATAAGTCTATTACATACGTAAAATGATTCAAAAATTGATTTTCATTCTATCTATTAGGAAACAAACTTACCTTATCAACAATAGAAGATAACTAGGTAGGTCATAGCTAAGTAGGTAGTTAAAGAGTAAATTCAAGCTATAGATCTCTGTAAGTAAGCTTTCCTTTATATCTAATAATATATTCTAGAAAAAGAAAGTAGATATGAAAATAACAAAGCTATATATAAATAATCATATCATGCCTTATTAGGTAGGGAATAGTTAACTAGGTAGGGTAGGAACCAAGATATCAATTAAAAATTAAGCTTCCATTAATCTCCATGCCTTAATCTAGAAGTAAATAAACTCTAGATACTAGGAAGGAAAGCTTCCCTTGATAGTTGTGCCTAACTCTCTTACTATCCATCAAGAAGGAAATATCCCCTTGATATGCTATTAAGTGAAACAAATATAAATATCAAAAGGGAAAGCTTCCCTTGCATTATTAATTTCCATAGATGAAGTAGGTAGGGAAAGATTTCATTACCTTAATAGGTAGGACAAGTTTGAGATTAAGGTAGGGACTTTGTAATGGTGCCCCCCATATATTTATGGTAGGGCTCCCATTCCTACTTTATCCTTTAATAAACTATATATGGGTTTTGGGAATACTCAAAGTAAATCAAGGCCCCATTATAGCATTTAGGGCCTATCGAGACATGCCCAAGATCTATATGGCCCCTTCTTGATATACTAGATTAAGGCATACGCCATTCATTCTATTTATATATCAAGTTAGATATAGATTAGGTTGGGTATAGATCAAGTTCGTTTTAGAAACATAATCTATTGAATATTAGATTAGAATACACTTTATCATATTGGATACCACCTATCTATCTATCTATGTAAAAATCTTATTTATTATGGATATACTATAGATATATAACCAACTATGGGGTTAGGATTGGAATTATTAACTAGTCTCTAGTTGATGCTATCTATATAGATATAAATTTTGATTATAAACTCTAGGATTAGGGTAATTATATGAGTAAATACCAATCTATATATGTAATTAATATAATTTTATCCCAACCTTTGATCTATTTCCTACCTATTTATTCTTATCCAGGGATTTGGATACACACTCTCTCCATGATTGGGGCATGGATTACCATATATATATATTTGAATCCCACCAAAAAATGAGATGATATCTTCAATTTACTTCTTTGATTGAAATAGGATAAGTGAAACAATAGTTTATTTAGGCCTTATTTGATTGAGTATAATTTTGAATTATAAAATAAGATAAATTGGGCACAAGTGGGAAGATACTTCACCCACCGTCAAGGTATTGGATAGAGTTATTAATGATGAAGAGGGATGAGGAGGGTGTGAGTAAAGATTATGAGGGATGATGAAGGAGTCATTAGGGATGATGGCATATGGTGAGGGTCAATGAGGGAGTGATTAGGCATGGTGAGGGATGCTTAGGGTCAATTAGGGAGTGACTAGGGATGATGAGGGAAGAGGAAGGAGTGATTATGGATGAAGAGGGATGATGAAGAAGTTATAATAAATGATAAGTGATGGCGAGGGTCAATGAGAGAGTGATTAGGGAGATGAAGGATTTATTATAGATTTTAAGGTATGTTGAGGGTCAATGAGGGAGTGATTAGGTTTGATGATGGATGATGGGGTAATTATTAGGGATGATGAGGAATGGTGAGGGATAATGCCTGAGTGATTAAGACGATAAGGGAGTGATTAGAGGTTACGAGGGATGGTGAATGTCAATGAGGAACTAATTAGGGATGATGAGAGAAAAGGAGGGAGTGATTAGGGATGATAAAATATGAGGATAAACTGATTAGGGATGAGGTAGGGATGATGATAAATTGATATTAACATAAAGTGATTGTTTGATGTGCATAAGTCATCAATGTGACTTAAGACTCCTAGAAATTCTAACAAGTAATCTTGAAGACACAAAAACCTAAAATGTAGATATTTGTTTACCAAAAATGGACATAAATTAAAAAATTTATGCCCTCAAATCCTTAGGTTTAATACTAAGACCTTGAAAATTCCTATGTACTAATAAGATTGGATTTTTTAAAACTATCTCCCACATAGTTAGTTGTGAAATTGTGAGACCAACTCTATCAAACATAGAGTGACCATAATTTCCTATTTTTAATAAAAAAATATTTAAACTATAATTTTAAATTTATATGTATAAGTTTAAATTTATATTAATTCATTCATATTCCTTATACTAAACATTTATTTTAGTAAACCATATACCCCTTCCAATAGATCTTTCCTACCATTTTAGTGCAATGTGAAGGTAATGTGTATGCACTATGATTCATACACATTATGATTCATTTAATTTTGGTGTTTTTAGTCTATTTTTAAATAATGCATACACATTATGGAAATTAAGTTTATGTGTAATGTCTATTATAAATATATGTTATGGTAAATTTACACATAATTGTCCTCCATGCCCATGCACTTACCATACTTCTTACCAATATTAAATAGCGTCATTTTTTCCCACTACATGGATAATATCCATGATAAACACTCATATTGAAACACTACTTAACTCTCCTCTATTGAGATCCACACATCTCTTGATTCCCATTAGCCTATTGTCTTACAAAATGTTTTAGTTAAACATGCATAAGTATCTAAGTAACCCAAAAGTGTTTCCACCTCTTTGAACATAAGACCATTGTATTTAAATCATTTTAAGTAGTCTAACCCTCAACATTCATCCAAAACATTATCCATTTTTCCCAAAAATATGATACTGATAAGATGGTTAAAGAAATATTTCAAAGAGGAATCATTCATTTGACCACAAGATCATACACTTCCTTGGTTTTACTAGTCTATAAAAATATAGATCTCGATAGATATTTATTGACTTTAGTCAATTGGATAATCTCACCATTAAAGATAAATTTCCTATCCCAGTGGTAGGTGAAATTATTTATGAACTTCATGGTGCACACATATTAAAATTAGAACTATGGTCTGGCTATCATGAGATATTCCTCTAGGATGAAGATATTCCAAAAAACTATTTATACATAAGTGAATACCACTATGAATTCCTAATCATGCCATATGATCTTACCAATTACCTTTCCACCTTCCTAGGTTTCATGAATAAATTATTTCTTCACTTTTTATGTAAATTCATCTTCATCTTCTTTGATGATACCCTGATTTACAACAAAACAAGGGAAAACATCTCTATCACATCAACATCAATTTAAAACTTATTACATACCACTAGAACTATGATTTTTTTTTGAAATGTTTATTTCATAAGGAGGTTGAGTACCTAACCCATATTTTATAAGTAATTGATATTCAGGTTAACTACAAAAAAGAGGCCATGAAATATTGTCCTAAACCTAGGACACTCAAAATTCTTCATGAATTTATTAGAATCATGAGGTACATTTGTAATATTTCAAAGATTATGTGAAACTTGATACCGATTGAACACCATGTGAAAAGAATACACTTTTTATGTTTTGTTATAACTGACAAAGAATTTGTGATTCTTAAGCATGATATGTTTACTACATATATTTTGGTCATGCCATATTTAACGAAGATAATTTTCATTAAAAGTGACACATGTGGAAAGAGTCTTGGAATTGTCCTCATGCAAGAAGGGCATCCCATCATCTTCACCATAAAAGTAACCAGTCAGAATAATTTGGTGTATTAAACATATGAAAATGAAATGATGGCTATCATTTGGTAGATATTGAAAATTAATCAATAAATTCTTGAAAATGTTTATCATTGACATCTTTATCTTGCTTGGTTTATTATTCATCCTGTTAACTAGTAAATATCCTTAAATGTTTCTATTGTAGCATGAATACTAGTAATATCTTTTAGACATCCCTATTTCATCCTTATTCATCCCTTTTCAACTATTAAACTAATGTCAATCATGTTTTAAATTCATATCCCCTTTTAGGACATGTTCACACTAGATAGATAAGTATGCACTGCATATCTTTCGAAATAGTGTATACCTATCTCCCGTGATCCAATTGTTACCTTTTATATTTGTCATGCTTCATAATGGATTTTACACAAATTATTAAAAAAATGAAAATATTCAAAATATTCCTATATAAAATTACATGAAGGGACTCACTTGAAACATCTAACTCTTTCTTAGCAATATTCTAAATTAAAAGCATTAATCTATTAAATAAAGAATCATATTAGGTGTAGTTGCATTTTTTTAATGTAATTTTACATTCATGGGCCAAGTATAATTTTTTTAAAAATAAGTCAAGGGCATCCATATATCAATTATTCTAATCTAATATTCTAGTTGCATTCATCATACTTTTCATAAAAGGGAGAACATCAGCAAACTAAGGCCATTTGGGTCTATTTAATCAAGACTCTATCTATATAGGGTTTTCTTAGGATAGCTCTATCATTTCCACTTCCCCCTATTTTTTCTCCATTTTTCATTTTATATTACTTTTGTACTTGTGAAAGAATATTATTTTATTTTTAGAGGTAATATTCTCATTAACATGACTCCCATGTAGAATTAAGTCACCATTAGATGCATGCACAAGTATCCAAAGTGGTAGTTTAAGTAAACAATGAATTGAGACAATGTCTCAAAATCCATAAAATGAATCACTATGCACTTATTTTTTTTTACGTGTTTCTCCCAATTTAGAATAATATATAGTTTTGAGTTGTGACACATATAGATGGTATTTCTAGCCAATTTCAAGTCTCAATCAACTATTGTAATCGATATGAAATATGTTTTTGGAATATTTTAATGTTTTTACTTATTTACTATGTATTCCTAGATTCTATAAATTATATAATCTAAAATATACTACTATATATCCCTATAAATATTTAGTTTAGATCTATTTATTAGAGTTAATTCATTTCAAAATAATATCAAACATTTTGGTGAACTCATATTTTAATTTCAAACATTGTTTGTTATTTCTTTATTGGTTTTTGTCCTAGTATTTCATGAAAAATCATATTCAGTCCTATAACTAAAAAAATTTCTTATACCTTGGATATAAATCAAACCCATAATGATATAACTTCTTTGATCTTGGATTCAATCTGACACTAAAGAAATTTATCTTGTCACCTTGGATAAACATGACACAAAAGATCCTTCTTTCAACCTTAGGTTTGAATTTACTAATTTTTGTACACAAAAATAATTCATTTTTTATTTATGTATGTGTTTTTCATTTTCATTTTCTTATTTTACAAAATGTGTTCTAGTAGTTTTACAAATCCTTCATGACGATTGTGAATGACTATGTGGTGTTATATTTAAAAACATCATTACATGAGTGGTTCACACTTAGATTAAAAAACTAAGCACATACTTTAGTTACCATGTGCCTCACATTATATAAAGAAATTATAAGGGTCTATTTATTTACACCATTATGAATCCTCTCTTAAGCATTTAATTTGTGATGAATTTTAGAGGAGATTATCACCCAGGGAAGTTACTCTCACTATACCCATGAAAATAGGTTTAGTGGATGATAGGTATAGTTTAGTATATGTAGTTAGTCCTATGAAATATTGGGCTGATAAAAATTAACAAATGATCAAGTATATCTGAGAGACCATAAGTTATGTAAACCCTTTTCTAAATCCTAATTTATGTGTTGATTTTGGATTGTATTATGTTCGTAATGGGATTTACATTTGAATGTTTCCTTCATGTTTTACACGTATTTGTTCATATATTTAGTACTAATTTTGAAAATTATATTGATTATTTTCTTCCATAATTCACATCTTGGTTTATTTTAATGATTATGTCTCATGATCTCCTTACTTCACATTAGTGTTTTATCTCATCATGCAATCCTTTTTCTTCTCTAATAACTTTTTTTAAAATTTTAACTAACTTGGGACCAAGAGGAAGATTATATTATATTTTGTGTAAAACCTTCCAATGTTTCTTCTTATATTAGTTTCATACCTCACACCTCACCTATGTACTACATCAAATATTGGAAAATGAGGTATTGGCTATGAATAAGAGTCCACCACTTCTGAACAAGGTAAATCTAAATAATCTCATGAGATCATACCCTTAATTTCCACTTATTATTGTAATTTAAAATTTGAGATACTCCCTATCACAAATAGACATTAAAGATCATTGTTCAACCAATTTTACCACTCAATATCAAAATGATACTTTTCAATTTCCTATACCTATTATTCATCCAAGGCTCATATTAGATCTTAGGTTCATATTTTTCAAACTAGAAAGGGGTGGACTCTATTGATTTCCCAATCAAATTTTCCTATTCCAATATTCATCACCTACCTATTTTAAAAAATTTAAGGAAATTTCCCCTATAAAAAGGGTATGATATTTTTGATAGATTACATAATACACTATTCAATATTTTTATTCTCAAGCGATTAAATAGAATATTAGCTTATAAGGATATAACATATGCAATTTTATGATATACTAATTTCCTAAGGGATACACATCCAGATTCATTTGATTCTATCAGGAAAACCTTACAATATATTGATAGTAATGTTACCTTTGAGAAATAATACATCCCTCCCACACACATTATTGAGAAAAATATCCCATTATTTTCCAAATTTAAATATATGGAAAGTTGGTCAAGTCTACATTGGTTCACAATGGTTCTAGAATAAATATTTATAGATCTGATTTTATCCATAAAGTAGGATTCAATACGGATAATATTCAAAACAATAAATATCTATACATGGCTTCGATAACAATCCAAATAAAATAATGGGTACTTTCACAATAGATCTACTACTGGGCCATAAAATGGTCATTACTATTTTTCAATTCATAGCATATCAATTAAAATATAATATATTATTGGGATGACCTTAGATTCAATAAATGGATGCTATACCATTTAAATTTCATAGATGCATTAAATTTCTCTATGATTCACATGATTATAGAATCTCAACTAATGATGAACCATTTCAATATTATAAGATGACACAAGTACACCTTGATAAGATCTCTTTCATCCCCTTCAATAATTCAATACAAATTTCATGAATGCATACTTATGAAGTGGGTCAGTCAAGCAAATAAAATGAAATTGATCAGGTTTCTCTTATTTCTTACCAAATAGAACTTCCTATTAAGGAATACCCACCAAAATATCTAATTTACCCACCATTTGAAAAACCAAGCATAAAATCAAAATACAAGGAGTTAAATTCTAAATAATCAATAGAGGATGTTATAAAACTAAAAATATTACTCAATACAGATGATTATTATTTCAAAATGGAATATTACTATAGTAATAATAATGAGGATAAAAAATAAATAATAGATGAGTAAATATATAGGTTAATTTTCAACCCCATTGA
This sequence comes from Torreya grandis, assembly GCA_037957365.1. NCBI lineage: Eukaryota > Viridiplantae > Streptophyta > Pinopsida > Cupressales > Taxaceae > Torreya > Torreya grandis. The sequence goes on from JARHVA010005700.1 coordinate 1,027,304, forward strand.
TGAATTTGATTACTTGTATCATTATTTATTTACACCAATTAGAGTAGGTGAATATAGATCAATTCATATTATACAAGATAAGGCCAATTAACCCATTTCGGTTCCACAAGATTCAAAAAAGTACTTGAAATACTATATCAATGGTTGACTCAAGAAATTTTACACACCAAAATCATATCTCAATTTTTTTATTATCCTTAATTAACACAAGTGGATATACCATTTATGTAGGAGCCCCATGGGAATGTTCCTTTGATCAAGTCACTAGTTAAGCCACTTTCATAGTTGGTACTTGTACATAACTTTTTTAATTTCATTTAATTGCTACTTAGTCTACCCCTTACCAAGATTTATTCTCACCAAGTTTACATTTCATTATGGGCACTTTCCCTTTATCTCTTTTTATTACCCATCTGTGCAATCCAAAAATAATTCTCTTACAATGTTTACAAGTTACATCATTCATACAAATCAACTTGATTACTTTATCAAATATACACATGATATGGTTTAATTGACACTTAAATTATCAGGTCACATCCTTTCCATAATTATGCACATCCATGTTTATCATATGTTACATTGCTATACTTTTCTTTCACATACATTTGGGACATATCGCTTCCCATTCTCAATGTTATGCTTTCACACATTGCTACAGATTGTTTCAATCATCCAAACTTCTACTTAAGAATCTATCTCCCTTGCACTTTTTAAACATTTCAAGTTTTAAATTGTAAAATTTACATTTGAAAGATGTAAAATTTACAAATAAAATCATATATTTTCAATATACAAAAAATAAAAATATTTACAAAAATTAAAAAATCAGGATTTCTAAGTAATTATGCATGTTTCTAATTTACTATCTTTACATATGTTATGTGTATTGTGATGAGTTTATATAATATATTATTTATTTAATTATTAAATGATTTCAAATGGTATGTGATTGTGATAATAGGACATCCATTGACATGGTTTTGATGTTGTGTTGACCTTTCAATCAATTTCCTTGCTAAGTTTTGAGAATCTCACCATTCTATGTGAACACTTTTACAAGCTGTATTTATCCACAACTTATTTTACAATGTAAGATTTTAAATCATAAACATGTCTTATTATTAAATCATAATTTTAATTCTATGATATAAATATATGATATGCTAACATGGATTTCTTTAAATATGATTGATATTAAACTAATTTCATTTATGTATATACTTATTTCGTTTACTCTTGTTTTATTATTTTATGTGGCCCTTATTCTTGTGTATTCTCAATACACTCACACTCTTGATTTTATAACATAATAATGATATTTTAATACGGATCTTGGTATTATATGTTTATGCAACATTTACATGTCCCTTGTATGCCATGTCTTTTGTATGCAATTTTTATAGACTTCATTTTGTGATTTTTATTACATTTTCATTGAATTCTATTATAGTCCATGATATATATAATGCAATAATACTCCTCCTCCTACTACTTATTACATACATTTATGGTGTCATGATACATATTATACACATACTATTTCTATGATCCATTATTTCATCTACTGTATCTTATACTAAAAATACAATTTCAATGCTTACAAACTATTTACATGTTTCATACACTACAATTCTTTATTCAAATTCATGATGCAATGAAATATAAATACAATATTATTATGCACTTTAATGAAATTTTTTGTGATTACAATAAAACTCACATATTTCAAATGATATTACATGATTACATCTTTTACATATGCTATAACACTTTATTCTTAGATTAGTGACTTGCATGGAATGTTCCTCATATTAAAAAGGGGCCACTATGAATGTTTTATTTTGTAGGAGGCTATTATTTCTAAAATTTTCAAAGCTCTTACGAAATATGAAAAAATTATGGTGAACTAAAAAAGAAGGAAATAATTCCTCCTTAAAAACACCCTTTCTAAACAATATCAGTCTCTTGAAGTCAACCTTGATTGTATTACTCTATAAATTATTGCTTCTAAATCAAAGGATTATCTTATAAAATATAAAGTTTATCATGATCAAATAGCTAAGGTTAGAGATATAATCTTTTGGATCAAGCATGAAGATTGTGGATCCAAACCAATGTTTAAATATCTCAATTAAAAACATAAACTTGAGTGAATATCAACTATAGTAAATGAGTACAGACATAGTGCTTCCTCATAAATTAAACGCAAATAAGCATTCTTCTAATATTATTACCATTTCTTTTATTAATACCACTACCCTTATGATCTTGATGAAATCCTTTTAGATGAATTTAGGGACTGCATCTTTTTAAAAGTTTAACATGCTACTAATGATTTATAGGATCAAAAACTTATTATGAAAGACATTGAGAAATCACATTGGACTATGAAGCATAATAAAGCTCTTAGTTTGAATGTTCCACTTCTCAAGTTCTTTTAAAACTTATGGATGATCATGAAACTTGATATTTTAATTTTTTTAAAATATGAAGAAGCCAAAGGTTCATTATGTTCTATATTTAACCATTGTATTATCAAAATTATTCCAAGAGTTAGGAAGAAAAACAATATTTATGGGTGGTTGCAAATGTTTGTACTCATTTTTTTTTGCAATATGATCATTTATAAGTATATTTTTGTGAAGTAAATATTATATGGGAATAAAATTTTCAATCAATATAAAAATGATTTCTTATATAAAACTACATTCCTGAAAATATTCTCGTATATTGGAAACAAATTAGTGTGTTGATCAAAATATTGTTTTGGTCAATCTAGACTTTATCAAAACCTATGATCGCATTTGTTCGAACTTCATTTAAAAAATATTATCTATAAGGGATATGGTGCAAACTTTACACTAAAATGTTTTTAATGGATTCCCAACACTAGGCCATGGTTAGGGCCAATATGATAAAATCTTTAGAGCATCATTATTATATTAAGAAAGGTTATCCCTAAGCTTATTTTCTCTTTCATATCTAAAAATGCCCTTAGAGATATGATTGAGCGAGCTCATAACCAAGATGAATTTAAAGGTATTAGTTTACCCAAAGTGATTATTCCTTATATTCACATTTTTTTTTATGATTCATTTCTTTTTATGGTCAAGGAAGAACCTCAGAACATTAATTTTTAGGAATTATTAGAAATTTATGGTTCAAATCTATTTAAAGACAAAACTAGAATGTTATTTAACATAGATATTAATAGATATAATTTAATTTTATTTGAAAGGATGTATATTTTTCATGGTTTAGTCACCTGATATTTTGGGATTCTATTTGATATCAATCTTTCCCTTATGACATGTGAGACTAGGTTCTGAGCAAGATATAAGTCAAGGGGGTTAACTGGGCATGAAAATTTATTTCCTTGGATGGTAAATTACAAGTTATGAATGAAAAAATTATTTTCATTCATTTTTATTATTGCTCATGTTGGTTTATGTCCAATTATTCTTATCACAAGATTTTTCCAAGTGGTTAAAAATTCTATCTAGACTAATTACAGTGGAGATAAAGTAATGACAACCATCTCATTGGAATTTTGTACTAAAAAAAATAAATTGAGGTCCATGTGTCATTGACTCCTTTTGAAAAGGTAGATTATTATCTTCCAAGTGGATCCCCTATGTTGTACATGTAAATTGTAATTAAAATGTGTTGGTCCATGAGATACTAAGCATTCCACCATTAACGTAGATTAGTCTAACACTAATTTGGAAGACAAATAGGTCAATGCATTTTTAATGAAACTTTTGTTATGTATCTAGGGATATGATATTAATGTATATGGGTTGATAGAGATGTTGATGTGTGACACATATCCCCATCAAATAGTTTTCTGGTAAGATATAAATGATTAACTTGTGGAATTAGCTACATTGGGTAATGAATTCACCTACCTAGATATTATTATTAATAGGGGTCTAAGTAAAGGATATGGATAACATTGTAAAGAATAGATTGTAAGTGGAGAGTCTTGTATTGGATAGAAGCATATTAGGTGTTGTCATCTTAATGTTCTCTCCATCTCAAAAGGATGTGGATAATATGGCAGAAGATGAAACTCCCCATAAAATGAAAAAGTAAATCTATCTATAATGGCCTTATTTTTACCTCTTCTAGATTGTGGTGGAAAAGATAATTAATTTTTTTTAATGACCTACCGATGGATCTCAATCCTAGTTTCAAAGGCATTTATATAAAAAAATGTATAATATATGTTAAGGATATTTGGAACCTTGAATCCATCTATTGGTTACTTAGGAGATTGTTGTTGAATCTATTTAGTTTTCTTGGGTATTAAAATTACATATATGGTAATATATTATGGTTCATACCTATAGAGGTATGCATTAAAATAATTCTTAATTACATGTCCCCATGGATGTTTGGTGTTGGCCCAATCATTCCCAAATATTTTTTTTAATGATTATGTTTCTTTATAAGATCACTTTCCCTACCATGCATATTGACCATAAAATTAATTCCAAGTGGTTCATATTCATTTCCATCTACGATTGGAAGTGTTTGGTTACTTTTATTTCAAATTCCTTAGTTAATGTGAAATAATAATTGTTTGGTTAGAGTCGTATCTAGGTAAAGCTCTCTTTTTTTTGCTTTATTATAAAGTTGGGCCTATTTTTGGTCATTTTATAGTGTACTTTCCTTCTTTTGAAAATACCCCCATATGTTCTAGCATTGGCTAACCACTTCCCAAGTATGGATATCTCTATTGTACCTAGTATTGAATCTCTTTTTTACCATCTTTGATGCAGATAATAGATTATCTAATCTCACACTTCTCTCTGTCCTTGTTCACTTATTTGATAAATAGACCCTTAGATCAATGTACTTTTAAATATTTAAAATTCCTTGATTAGTTTATAATTTAAGACACCTTAGGCTTACTTATTTCAATCCTTTAATACCCTTAAATCAATGTATATACTTTTTGAATTATCTTCACTTACATATCACAAATTTGTCTGGACTTTCCACAATTATACTATCCCTTTTTTTAATAATTCTCAATGTAAAAATTTGTATGGAAGAATATTGTCAATCAAACCATTTATCTTGATACCCTTTATCCTTGAGCTTCTTTGAGTGAAGTTAAATTTTTGAAATCAAACTACAAGACACTTTTTTTAGTTCTCTTTCCTCCATGTTAGGCTTATTTAGGTCTTATCAAGCCCTGTCTACAAAAAACTTCTTCCAACTATAAAACAATGTATCAATCCAAATTAAAACCACCATAATGATCCTCAAGGCTATCAAAATGAAATTTTTTGGCAAATTCCACTAGTCTTATTCTCTTTAAGATGGATTTTAAGGATGAAACCCTAGTTTTGGTCCTGACTATGTTTATAGGACCCAAGAGTAATCAAAATTCCTTAACACATTCTTGATAAGGTTTCAAAGGACTATAATTAGTTTTGGAGCTTTGTCTCAACCTTCTAAATGTTTTCTATACACTAATTAGCATTATTAAAGTCTCTACTCCTTAGTTCTAATGATTCTTTGGTAATACTATGTAAATAAACATTGTGTGCAAGTTATTTTAAGGCACTGATTTTTTGATTAAGTCCTCTTCACTTCCATTCTTGATCATGATTATAGACCAATTTTGTGTGAACAATTATAATGTTCAGGGTTTATAAGAACTTTCTTGAAGTTTCATTTGATCTCAAATGGGTTATGGATATTTTTAAAAGATTATATGGATTCTTTACAATTCCAACTCTCTTTCAAATTCAATTACCCTCATTAGGATGCCCTTGTACATCATTTATTTACACTCTATGAAATCTTTGTCTACATATATACATTCAACTAAGACTATATGTCCTCAACAAAATAACATGAAATATAATAAATGAAACTATTGCAAATACATTCAAGAACATGGAAAGGACTCACTATACTATTAAAATAGATGAAACAAATGTATTTTTAACCTTTTTCAAATTTAAAATTTAACATATACTCATTTTTCATTATATGCATAGAACACAAGACTACAGGTATATTCTAAAGACTTAGGCATCATCATCCATATTATTTCTAATACAAGAACCATTATTACTTCGAATACACAGTCATAATTGAACTAAAAACCAATTTTTTAAAAATCTTTATATATAATTTAACTTCCCTAACTACCTACCAATAGCCACCAACATAAATGTTTTCACCTTACACAAAGACCAAAATTGATCCTTGTGTAGAAGTGTGATTTAAGACCATGGTAAAATGGTCCATGATGACATTATTTAAGTTTAACAACTATTTGACCCCTTATTGGCTTTTGAAAACCTCCTATAACATCCTTACTATGAAAAATAATTTAAATATTTAATCTTGATAAAATGGTGGGAAATTTTAGATTTGAATTTCTAGACTACTATAACAATTCTAGACTACTTGGAAAGAATTCCAAGGTGATTGACATGACACCTAATAACTTTTATACTTCCCAAACATGTTATTTCACTACAAAAGACTAAACTAATCAAAATTTACTTGAAAAAAAATCAATTTGAGTCACCTAAAAAGATGCTCCTAAGGTATGAAAAGAAACTTTCCTTGAAATTTTATCCACCTATCATGATATTACAATCATTCCTCTTTATTTTTCTCTCCTTTTATGGAAAGGTAAACGTCTTGGATCCCAAGGTCTATGAGTGGCACATAGACCTATTTATGATTTGACCAACTCCATAATGATTACACCTTTGAGGTGGATGTCTTACAAAATAATCTTATTCTTGACCATATTCAACACCTGATTCTTTTCATGTAACCAACATGCACATGGAACACACTCATCAAAGAAAATAAACTCTTGTTGATCTCCTTGAAACTCAATCTCTTGCTTTGGCATGTTTCTCTTATGCATGCTTGAATATATTATCTTTGGAACAATTGATTATGGTTCCTTATTTTCTTCCACAAGATCCTCAACTACTACAATATCTTTATCCACTTATATCTATTACACACTCTCCTCTTTACCATTATATTCTCTCTCCATCACTAACTCCATCAACATAGCCACTTTCTCAACAAAACCTTCTAGAAAATCCATGTTTTGTATGGAATAAAAATAAGAGGAAAATTTTGAAAACATCATTTATAATTTTTTTTTGGAAAAAAACTCACATTAATGGTCTCTTTCAAACAAATTTTTATTACTTACCTTCAACTCCTTAAAATGATTTTCAACTATGACATTCTCTTCTTTCACTAGCTTAGAAACTTGCACTAGCTTGTGTTTTTCTTGACTCTTACTTGCAACTTTTATGTTCTCATCCTCCTTATTTCTGTAGCTTATTTCCTTAAGCATGTACTCTTTATCTCCAAATAGTATGATATTTCCTAGTGTCTCTTTCTATGCATTTTAATTGAAATGGTTTCAATATATGCTTACAACCATCTTTCTCAATTGTATATTATTTGGAAAACATCAATGAGAATGACATCACATAGTATCCTATCCTTGTATCCACCTATCTTCAAGTCTACATGATATTGTTCACTCACTAGGACTTGATGACTATTTTGGATCCAAGGAACCTTATATGGGCTTGGATGCTTACTTATTTCTATGCTGATTTTAGACACCATAAATGAAGAGAGTAAGTTATCCATACTACCATTATCTACAATAAATTTATATATCTTACCTTTACTCTTGGAAATGATTTAGAATAATGTCTTTTTTTGTGGTGGTTCTCTCTCTTCTTGGTTGGTTTTTAGGATGACTCTCTTCATTAGAAAAATTTCACGTATTTTAGGCCCCTCCACATAGTTTGGTAATGCATCTACACTCTCATCCTCTTTTTACACCACCTTATTTTTACACTTATTTTAAGATTTTCCACTTTGCACATATTTAGGACACTCTTAAGACCTATGCCCTGCAAAATTTTTGCACTTGAAGCATTTTCCTGAAAACCACACATTGCCTCTATCCCTATCATAGAATTTTCCACCTCTTTTTTTAACAACGCCTATTTTATGAACTTGAAGCCTATGAACTACTACCTACTTCTTTAATTTTTCCTTACCATTGTTTCATATATTTTGGCTTCCTTCTTACTTCCTGTTAGCTTCTTCCTCTATAGCCTCTTCCACCTCTTCCTCTTTTTAACTAACTTTATGTTCATGAAAACTTATATTTTATCCTCAAGTTTGATTGATAGGCTTCCTTAATAGTCCTATATGTCAAAATAATCAACTCATCTTGAATGGTAAATTTCAAGCCATTCATGTACCTAACAACCTTATCAATATCATTTTATATGTGGCCTTCTCTAATACTCAACTTATAGAACTCCTTCGTGTATTACATCACTCTCATGTATTTATACCTCAACTTTTTTATACTCATAAATAAGTGGTTCTGATAATCATTAGTCATGAACTTTCCTTTCGTCTTATCCACCATCCTATCCCATGACTTTATATTGTCTTTGCCTCTTCTTCTCCTCTCTTCTTGGATGCCATCCTACCATAAGGATGCATGAAATTTTAGCCTTATTACTTCAAAATTAACATTATTATCCTCCTTCACCTCTTCATAATCAAATTATTTATCCATGGTTGTGATCTAATCCACTAGTTCCTTCACATTAAGGCTTCCTTCATACATGGGCACCTTCATCTTGGGCTTTGAAGTCACCCAAAACATTGATATAATGAACCTTTATTATAATATTTATTCATCACCTTCCTCTAATGAATATTCATGATGAGTCTCATCCTCAACATTAGATATATCACCCATGTTTAGTTCTCTTTAGTGTGCCAACTCCGTGGCTTGCAATCTTGCTTGTAGGTTTCTCATCTTGACCACCATAGCATCCACTACTTGAAATATCCATTGGATTTATATTGTTAATACTTATAATATTCCTACAATTATTCATTTTTTCCTTCTCAAGATCACTTAATCTATTATAAAAAAATATGTATACAATAGACTATCTAATCTCACACTTCTCCTTGTTCTTGTTCACTTCTATGATCAATAGACCCTTGGATCAATGTAATTTTAAGGATTTTTAAATTACCTAATTAGTTTATATTTAAATACACCTTATGATTTCTTATTTAAACCTTTATTACCCTTAAATCAATGTATATACTTTATAGATTATCTTCAGTTTCCTATCACAACTTTGTCTACACTTTCCATAGTTTTACTAGCCCTTTTTTGGCCTAATTGTCAATGTATAAATATGTATGGTAGAATATTGTAAATAAAACCATTGTAATAATAAAATTTATACATGATATTCTCTGAATGAAGTTTCATTCTTTAAATCAAACTAAAGGACACTTTTTTTAATTTTCTTTCCTCTTTGTTAGGCCTATTTAGGTCTTATCAAGCCCTGTTTGCAAACAACTTATTCTAACTATACAAAAATGTATTAATATAAATTAAAAACAACATAATATTTTGAATGAGCCTCAAGGATATAAAACTATAGGTTTATGGAAAATTCCACTGGTCCTATTCTCTAAAAGATGGATTTTAAAAATGAAACACTAGTTTTTGTCCTAACTATGTTTATAGGACCTAAGAGAAATTAAAATGCCTTAACACATTATTGAAAAGGTTTAAAAGGACTAAGAATTGTTTTTGAGATCTATCTCAACCTTCCAAACATTTTTTTTACACTAATTATCATTATTAAGGTGTCTACTCCTCAGGTTTAATGAGTCTTTGGTAGCACTGTGTAAATAAACATAGTCTGCAAGTTATTATAAGGCACTATTTTGATGATAAGGCCTACTAAATGATTTTATACCTCCTAAAATACTTATATGGGGTATATGGAATAATAAATATTCTTTTAAAACCTACTAACACTTTTTAAACTCTTCGCTTTCATTCTTAATCACGATTATATACTAATTTTGTGTGCATAGTCACAATGTCCAAGGTTTATAAGGATTTTATTGAAGTTTCATTTGATATTAAATGGGTTATGGATATTTATAAAATATTTAATGTATTAGTTATAAGTCCACCTCTCTTCCAAATTTAATTAACCTTATTAGGATGCCCTTATATATCATTTAGTTACACTCTGTGTAAGCTCTATCTACATATATACTTTCAACCAGGATTGTATGTCCTCAACCAAAGAACATGAATATATTAAATGAAAATATTATAAATACATTAAATAACATGGAAAGGAGCCAAAATACTATTCAGACACCTAAAACAAATAGTTTGAACCTTATTCACATTAAACATTTAACATATAATCATTTTTCATTACATGCATAGAACATAGGACTACATGTCTATTCTCAAAAATAAAGCATCATCATCCATATTATTTATAGGACTAGAATAATTATTACATCAAATAAAAAGTCATAAATTAATTTAAAACAAAAAATTTACATTATTTATATCTAATGTAACTTCCCTAACTACCTACCAATGATAACAACATGAATGTTTGCACCTTGCACAAAGACCAAAATTGATCTTTTCATACAAGGGTAATTTATGACCATGGTAAAAAGGTCCATGATGAAATTATTTATGTTTAAAAAATATTTTAACCATCAATTTATTTTTAAAACCTCCTATAAACTCTTTACTATACAAAACAATTCAAAATTTTAAACTGGACAAAATGGTAGGAAAATTTAGATTTGAAGTTTTAGTCTACTACAAAACTTATAGACCACTTGGAAAGCACTAAAAGGTGCATGACATGACCCATAATAAATTTTATACATCATAAACATTATATTTTACTACAAGAGATTAAACCAAACAAAATTTTTTTTAACAAACATCATTTTGAGTCACCTAAAAGGATGCTCTACATCAAACATTAGCAGGAAAACAACACTTTTAGGAATTTCAATTTCCTCCATTGTTACAAATATTTCAAAATACCTATATAATTATGATAATATTTCACATACAAAATAAATGTTCTCAATGGAATAAACTAAGAGTTAATAAAAGAGCACATTTTCATAGCCTCTCCAAAGCTTCCATCAGATAGCACCATCACCTTAGATAAATATTGCCTACCCTAAAATTAGAGTTGGAAAGAGGTAAATAAGGTAACCAACATAAATATTTGGATTAAAAAATCATGAAACAAAATATATTTTCCCAGAAAATCACTCATAAATAACTTAAGGATAGGAAAAAATAATCTATTATAAATAATACTCTTACACACCTTATTTTCTCTACTAATTGATATGCTACAAGAATGCCTATTATATGTCAACTAGGAATCACACTATATGTTACCACTAGATGATTCCTAGTTATTATATAGTATTTTTAAAATTACGTAGGGGTATCCTATATAATTTAGACACGAACTAATGAATTCCTTGTAATTATATAGGAATTCACTAAGATGTGAGTAGATTAACTAATTATTATATAGGATGTTGGAAAATCCTAGTTCACATGATCTGTTACCATCATCTAACCAGGTGTGCCATTATGTGAACTAGGAAACACTAAAACTAACACCTTCATGCCTAGTTACTAGGGTGAGCTTAATAACAAAAATAGATGACAAACACAACAAAAAATTAAGGACAAACAAGAATCTTTCACCTTCCTTGGATGATCCAAATGCTTTTGTAGTAGCGGCTTGCTCGGTTTGTGCTCATGAAATCTGTTACAATGGATCTTGACTATCCTCTACCTCCTCTTAGAACCTTTGGATTTGGATTGTCTTGGCTTGGAATAAATTTGTCATGGTAACACTAATTGCAATAGCTTTTGAAATAATTTGTGCATTATAAGTTTGAGTTATCAATAATTAAAATTCATGTGGCAAGGCCTCCTATTTATAGATTCTTGGACTGGTTTGAGGATCAACCTAAACCATCCATCTCAAGATTGAGATCTGTGGCTAAGGATAAATACAAATATTAAATTAATTCTATAGATATCTCCTTTAATATTTGGGATAAAGGGGAATTTAAGAGGCATGGGAGGCATTGATGAGGCATGGGGTGGCTTGATTTAGATATTTTATGAATTTATGGCATATGATATCTTCATAATAAATGAGGTCACCTGGTGATGTAGATATTCAATATTAATTTATAAAAACAAGTATTCAACATGTTTCCATGGAATTCTTGATCAAGCCCTAATTTTTTTTAATTGGTTCTTAAGCATGATTAAGCAATTTGTGTACAAATTATTCAAATTGATCAGAATGCCTTGTTATTGGTCCAAAATTTTACTGGATTGGAATTGGAAGTCAATGTCAAATGAATTATATCCATGATCTTGTTTAGGATGTTATCAACAAAAAATAATGAAGGCACACATATTGTGCAAGAGATATGATAGGAAAGAGTAATCTAGAGCACCTAGGTGCAAAGTTGGCCTTTTGACTCAGAATGATCTGATTAAAGTTAGTTAACCCATAAATTACACTACCCCATTTAGGGATACCCTAATAAAAATTTTCACTTGACTATATTAGGTTTAAAAATTTTAATGTGCTTTAGTGTTTTTAGGCCAAATTGTGCATTTTAGTAACAATTGGTCAAAACCCTAATTGGAGGTTATTTGTGGCTAGTTTTAGGTGTCTATAGTTTTACCTCTATTTGGTAAGATGTTATAAACTATAGGCAAAGAATTGTCTTCTCAAATAATAAGAGATGGATTGTATTCTAAAAAGAAGATGATGGTTGAAGAAAAAAGCTCCAAATGGTGTTTGTGAAGCCTAAGATGATGCCCCCTTAAGGGAGTGGCTGTCACATTTGTTGATAAATGATCCTTCAAAAAAATAAGAAGAAAGATATAATTAACCCATGGTTTAGATTAATCCAAATGATAAAATGTTTGCATGTATTGATTTAAAAAGTACTGATTTACCCAAAGGTGGTTATAATGAAGAATAAAATTCAAAAATAATGATTTACCCATAGGCAGTTCTAATCATTAAGATGACTTGGATGTTTAAAGATGATGGTGCCATAATTAGGGTTTATTAGCAAGCATAACTCAAGGATATAACTTGGAATATAGATTAAATATGAGTGGGTGAAAAGTGATGAAGGAGATGGATAGAGGAATGAGATTGATCATTAGAAATGATTTAGTTGTACCTAACAGCAAGGAAATGCTCATTATTATTATAAATAATACAACTAGAATAGTCAATGGGTTGATTTGATCAAGGGTGGGATGGAAGGATTTGCCAAGGTGCCAAGGAGAAACTTTTGTGTCTTTATTGATTATATACCTTCTTGAAGCTAATTTTTGTTGGAGCATGTGATAGTAGGCATCATGATAAAACACCTTGAATACTTGGCCAAAATATACATAAGGACTGACTCCTGATCCAATAAAAACTTGAAAATAAGACACCAATTATAAAAACCATGATGATAATATTAATATGGATAGACTCAATAATAATGTACTCAAGGAATCACCTAATGAATGCATATAGACTGAGTCAAGGAAACAATGTAGAAAGTAAATGAATAAAAAAATAGAAAAACAAACAAAACAAACAATTTTAAAGAAACAAACAAAAAAAACCCTAAAAAAAAAGAAGAAAACATCCTAACAATGACCATGCCCCCAATAAGGCATATCAAGGATAACTAACTAGGCTTAGACAGGGTAATGTTTTTTGGATTTTTAAATTATTATGAATGCTTTTAGATTTTTTAGGTATCTTAACTCATTAAATAATGACAAGATACCTACTCACAAAATGATGATAGCATTTGACTTAAGTTTCTCATAAAATGGTGAGGGTGTATGGAAAGGGGGACTGAGGTGACCTCAACATTAATTGAGTATGACCTACATAGACCCAAAATGACCTAAAGTCATAGTAATTATGAAAACATAAAAGGCAAGGAAAAATAGCTAGGTCCCAATAAGTTCTCAAATTTGGCAAATAACAAGTCAAATAAAAATAATGATGGCAAGATGATGTGATAATGCATGATAAACAAGTCTTACCCCTAGTTTTCCCATAGGTGGTTATAACTAGGACACAATGCCATAGGTCAATTATACGAATTTGCCTATATGTGGTTATAATTAGTATGAAGACTAGTGAAACATTGATTTTCCCATAGGTAGTTATAATTAGGATCACATAAGTAAACTTGATATAAGATGGAAAATGAAAAATATCTTGCCAAATCAATTATCACACTATTTTCATAGACTACTATTATAAACATGTATTTTATTGAGTGTTAAAACTTGATTTAAATCCCCTCACAAAAAGTGCAGGAAGAACCAAATGAACTAAAGATCAAAACATGATTAGGTAGGCTGAATAAAAATAGGCTTTAGTCTAGATAACAATGGTATGGTAGGATGGCATGGTCTACTTAGGATAATGATTATTTTGGATAAAATGGTAGTAGGCTTACCCTCAAGTGATAGGGTGAATAGAAGTAATATGTGACAATGGAAAATGGATATGTAACAATGACAATAGAATGGTAATGTGAAATGGTATGGTACATGTTTGGTTCTAGCCTAGGTATGGTTTTTGATTGTCTTATTCCTACTAATGAGGAGATGTAAATCCTAATTATAAAATGATATAAATATAATAATTGATCATGTTAATTGATATCTTACACCTCATCTGAATCATTGCTCTATCAAGAACTAGCTGCAGATTTGGTTGTCAAAAATAATTTTGTGATCTTGGTTGGTCATTCATTATGATTCCTTCAAGTATTGACACAAGGTATCCTTTTAGCCTATATAAATGAAAGTGTGGCCATGGATGGTAAACAAGGATAAATAATTTATGGTAGGTTTGATTGTGAAATGGAATGACAAATGATAAAGGAATGTGGAATAGTGGGGAAATAAATGAAGATAGAGACTTTCAATCATACGTAATGTTTTTGATGTTATATTTGACATAATTTTGGTTGTGGCATGGATAAATAGCCCTGAATATTCTCCCCATAAGACCACAAAATTACTTTTTTTTTGATTTTGAGAGTAACTACCATCTGATTAAGATGTAGATAGGAAGCTATTTTGATTTGATCTTTGATTTTGTCTTCATCATGCAGTAAAAAAAATTTGTGCTCAGCTATTGGTGATTCAATGAGGTTTTCACCAATGAATTTGTCATGATTTTCCTATAGCACCTCTGAGAAGGTTTCACTAATGAACATTGGATTTTGACTTTGATTTTCTTCTAGTGCTTCCAAAAAAGTTTCACTAGAAGATGCTAACTTGGAACTTTGATTGTATCTTAGCACCTCTAAAAAGGTTTCAGTAGGAGAGTGTTCTTATGATACATGAATGTGGTCTTGGTATCATTTCTCTTCTTCAACTTATATGTCACTATGGATGTATTTCAACATAGTGTGATTCTGTTGATCCCAATCGACACTTGTGGGAAATGGAATGTTAATAATATGGCTATCTTAGTTGAGGCTAATGGCCTATAGAAAAGTAATGGAATGGGTATTGGAAACATAATCCTTATAAAATATACTAGGAGAAATTATTGTCCATGTTGAATTATTCATATTCAAAAATGATAGAAGGATCACAAATGTATTCAAACTAATTTCCAAGGTATGCATAACTAATGTTGTAATAGTCATGAATATATTATATATCTGAATCTGATTCTAACTTAATAAACTTTGAATCCAATGTTGAGACTAATGTTGATTTTAATTTTGATATTAAATCTAATGTCAATTCAAGAATAGACCCTGACTCTAACTCTGATTCTTCATTTGATGAGTACTCTGTTATAATGATGTCTTATTGAATGTTTGGTATTAGACAAGTAATGACCTATGATGGCATAATGGACACCAAAAGAGCTGGTTTACCAAAGTGAGACTCCTATACTATGGCAAAAATTTTAAGAGACAACTCTTTAGAGACTCAATTATCAATAGATGAATCATGAAAAATAGGCATATGGTCAAGGTAGTGATTTTCCCAAAGGCAATTATAGTCATTAAGAAGTGACTTAGGAAAGACTAGCTCATCAGATTAAGATTCCTTGATAACTGGTATAGGATGAAGAGGTGATTCATCACAAGTTGACTTATCAAAAATGGTTGGTTCAATAAAAACATCTTGGATTAGTCAGTTCTCTTAGCCTTGGTTTCCAATGAGTTAGAAAATACAAGTTTTGAACACAGCTTGGTCTTTGAATGATCGGATTGGTTAAGGTTTGGATGGGGTTGGAAATGGAGGAGGAATGTCCTATAGTTGATAATGGTATGTATTTGGGGAGAATGATTTATTGCATGAGCTAAAGGATGAAGTCTTGAAATGGTAACGATAGGGCAGTGTGGAGTTTGATTATTCGCATGAGCCAAAGGACTAAGTCCTCAAATGGTAATGGTATACCTTGAATATTTTGGAGCTTGATAGATCGTATAATCCAAATGAGGGTTAGGGGTAGCTGATTATTGGATAATAAAAAGACATCATCAAACTTAATTGTTTGTACATGCCAAAGCATCTATGTCCTCCTGATAAACCATATCATCTCAATCATGGGTAGGCTCATAAGATGGTTCTTGATTGTGCTCCATGTACTGATTATTGCAAAGAGGGTATGGATCTGTATCCTAAACAACATTATCTATAGTTGGGTCTTCAAAGTCTTCCTCACAAGCCTCTTCATGCCAATCCAAGTCTTAATTTGGATTTTATGGATTTTGACTATGATCCTCATATGGAGTATTGTAGCAAGAATAATAAAAATCCATAGAAAATCTTTCTCTATAGGGGTTCCTAGTGGGATTTTGTTCTACCATTATATCATAAGTTGGATTGTACATCAATCCACCATAAGTGTAGCTAAACATATCCATGTAAATGATGAAAGATCTAAAACAAAAAGGGTTAGAGTTATACAAACTCTTAAAAATTATGTCCAAAGGATAAATGGTTCAAACTTGGTCTAACTTGGTCGAAGGGGTGGAGCTGTATCTCCAATGTGGTCTGAAAGTGAAGTTGTATCTCCAAAATGATTTTTGTTAAGACTTGGCATAAAAAAATCTAACATAAAATGTCTAATGTAAAATCTCATATGTACAAAAGGTCAAGCATCTGAATAAAAATTGGCATGTCAAAGGTCTAGATCAAAGTGTTCCAAACAAAGTCTAAACTAGGAAAAGGAAAAGTTGAGTTAATAGGTCTTTTTTCCAAATGTGGAGTCAAAATCTAGGCTCAAAAAAATAAGCATATGCTAGGACTTTTAGCCAAATGACGTCAAAAGATAGACTTCAAATAAAGGCATAATTTGATTTGATTTAATCTAACAAGTTTGGAAAAAAAATTGACATAGACCTAACATATGGAATCAAACATAAACATGATTAGTTGGCATTAGGCATAAGACAAAAGGTTCTTTGAATAAAGGTTGTGTTCTCCCAAATAAATGTGTAAACAGTGATGAGGATAGGCTATGAAAAAAAAAAACCACCAATAATTTTCAAACTTGGATAATTGACTAATCATAGTTATGCAATCCAAAAGAGAAAGATCTATGTATCAATCCCCATGAATTGAGGCCTAAACAGAAATCAATCAATATTTAAATCCAAATTTAACAAGTTTAATTAAAAGCTTAACATTAAAAACTAGGATTTTGACCAAACAAGATTAGACAACATGACGACACATGATAAAGGTCTAATTGGTATACATGACATGATTTGAAACAAATGGTTTCTTGATACAAGGTAAACTAGTCTTAAAGTAAATTAAGCAGCCTAATGGTGTAAGAAGGATCAAATAATGTGATCTATGTTATGCTTCAAAGAATCAAAATATAAAATGATTTGATATGATTTTGGTAGTGTAACACCATCCTCTGCAACTCAAATTGACACACACACAAACAAGTTTAGAAAAAAAATTCAAGGCACAAGTGTGGTGTAAAATGGCCAGCATAATGCCTCTTTAGACAAAAGAGTGACGTATAGACAAATTGGTTTTGACATGTTTTTATGAACAAAAAAACAAGTTTTAGTCTCAAAACATGGCAAACAAAAATGAACAAAATACACTAAGTATAATCATCTAAATCTTAGCAAGGGTATGGCAATGTGGGGTTAACTAAACTATCAAGATTTTGAGTGTTTCTAGGAGAATCAAATGCATAATGACTTTCACATCAAATGATGAAAAATATAAGCATGGAAATTGGGTGACCATGGAATTGGCTAGTTGTAAAAATGTCTAGTCTTTTTTACAACCACTACATCCTACTATTCGCTTAGTGTAGTGTGATGTCAAAATGTAGATACATCCCATGTGCACTGGAAAAGGAGTAAGTGTAGTCACTGTTGAGAGATGAAACACCAAGACAAAGCTTCCATAAATAACTCATGGGAGGTAATGACGTCCCCATCACAAGCCAAGTTTACATGAAATAAAAGACTGAAATAGAAAGACTTTAGGGTCATTTTCAAGGTCACCCAATACTTTTGTGAGTTTTTGGGGAGTACTTTAGATGACATTATTTCTATGCCTTAGACTAAGAAGTTTTTAAATAAGTAAATAAATTTTGATTCCAAGGGTTCCCTACAGGGAAAAAATGGAAGAGCATACATGCAACATCCTTATATTTTGTGAAAACAAAGTGCTAATTGAAACAAGTAGTAAACACAAAAGATTTGAAAGATGAGTTCATTTTTAAGCCTCAAATCGAAAGGTATGGTGGTGTTATTTTGAAATCTTGGTCTTAAGATTATGAACTTTGAAAACATTCATTAAAACATTTAATTTTTTCATTAAGCACCAAAATAAGGTTCCTAATCGATTTTAAAGCATGTAAAAGATGATCTAAACATTTTTTTAGAAATTTTCCAAGCTGGTCTTACAAGAAAATTTTTAGTAAATGGTTTAGCTTTGAAGAATTTTTAAAGATGAAAAAATAAACTTAGAAAATTGAGCTCTCAAGTTGCCATAGTGGTGCAATACTACTACTTGATAGAGCAATCCATCTATTTGTAGGACAATCTCAAAGCTTTAAGAGTTACAATATTGTAACTAACCACTAACCATTTAGTCACAATATCGTGAGTCTAAATGAAAATATCTCTACTTTTAGGACAATATAACAACTTTAAAAGTTATGGTATTATAAACTAAAGGAAATTTTTTCACAATATTGTGACTTGGTTTGATGATCCCGTTAGTATTATGACAATCTCACCACTTCATGAGTTATAGTATTATCACTTAACTACTAATGGTTAGATAATATCTTGACTTAGTTAAGCAACCTCATGAGTTGAAAAGCAATACCATGAGTTATAAAGTAGTGGTATTATCATTTAAATTATAATTTTTAGTCACAATATCATGACTTTATTAGAAAAATTTGTGAGTTGTAAGACAATCTCATGACTATGTCTAATCAAACCCACCACTTATAGAAAAACATGTTTTTCTTGAGTTTTTCACTCTTTTGAGCCTCCTAATCCAAGATTATGCATAAAAAAAGTTAGTGAATTTATTGAGGGAGCATTGTGATCAATGTTTTGAATCTATTCAAGTCCCACTGGGCATGCCATTGTGTGAACTAGGAATTTGACTAAGAAGGGGAGATTAGTGTTGTGTTAGTGGATAAATCAAATAAAAACACACTAAAACTAACACTTTCATGTGTATTTACTAGGGTGAGGTTAATAAAATAAATAAATTACAAATACAACTAAATATTAAAGAAAAACAATAATCCTTCACCTTCCTTACATGCTCCAAACGCTTTTGTACTAGTGGGTTGCTCAGTTTGTGCTCATGAAGTCTGCTATAATGGAGCTTGACTATCCTCTACCTCCTCCTAGCACCTTTGAATTATCTTGGCTTCAATCAATAATTAAGAATTATAACATAAGTGAAATGGATTTTGGAATTATTTATGCATTATAACTTTTCATTATCCAAGATTTTTTTTCATTTGGTAAGGCCTCCTATTTATAGATTTTTGCCAATGGGTAGAATCAACCTGAACCATCCATCTCAGGATTGAGATGTGTGGCTAATGATTAATCCAATTTTATAATTAAAATTTATAAATAGGCTCATCAATACTTGGGATATAGGAGCAATTAAGAGGCATGGAGGTCTTTGATGAGGCATGAGAGGCATGAATCCTGATATTTATGGAATTTATGGCTTAGGGATGTCTTCTCAAGAAATGAGGCCATTTAATGATGCATATATTAAACATTAATTTATAAAAATAAGTATTCAATAAGTTTTCATGGAATTGTTTATTAGACCCTAATTTGGTTTAACTAGATTTTAAGCATAATTAAGAACTTTATGCACAAATTACTCAAATTGATCAGAATGCCTTGTTATTGAACCAAAATTTGACTCGATTGGAATTGGAAGTCAATGTCAGATGAATTAGATCCATTATACCATTTAGGATATTACTAAAGGAAAATAACAAAGGCATGTGTCTTGTGCAAGAGATTTGATAGGAAAGAGCAATCCGGAGCATCCAAGTGCAAAATTGGCATTTTGACTTAGAATGATTTGATCAAAGTTAGCTAGCCCACAAATTTCACTACCCCATTTAGGGAAACCTTAGCCAAAATCCATGCTTGACTATATGAGGTTCAAATATTTTAATGTGCTTTAGTGTTTTTAGGCCAAATTATGCATTTTAGTGGAAATTGGTCAAATTTTTTGTTGGAGGTTATCAAAGGCTAGTTTTAGGTGTCTATAGTTTACCCTTATTTGAGAAGATGCTACAAATCATAGGCAAAGCAATGTCTTCTCAAATAATGAGAAAAGACATGTATGCCAAAAATAAGATGATGGTTGAAGAACAAAGCTCCAAATGGTATTTAGGAAGCTTAGGATGATGTCCCCTTGAGGGAGTGGCCATCACATTTGTTGATGGATGGTCCCTTAAAAAGAAAAAAAAGAAAGGTGGAATTAATTTATAGTTGAGATTAATCCAAACATGAAAATACTTGCATACATTGATTTAAAAAAGATGTTGATTTGCCCAAAGGTGGTTATAATCAAGAATAAAAGTCAAAATAATGATTTGCCCATAGGTGGTTATAATAATTAAGATGATCTGGATGGGCTAAAGATGATGGTTCCCCAGTTAGGAGTAATTATCAATCATAACTCAAGGACATAACCTAAAATATAGATTAAAGATGAGTGGGTGAAAAGTGAGAAAAGAAATGAAAAGTATAATAAGATTGATCAATGTGAAAAGATTCAATTGTATCTACCAATGAGGATATACTCATCTTTACTAACAATAATAAAAATAGAATGGTCAATGGGTTGATTTGATCAAGGGTAGGATGGAATGATTTGTCAAAGTGCCAAGGAGAAACTTATACAGCTCTATTGATTGTAGACCTTCTTGAAGCTAATTTATATTATAGCATGTGATGATAGGCATTATGATAGAACATCATGAAGACTTGGACAAAATATGCATAAGGACTCTTGATATCAAATATTTAAGTGAAAACATTGCACTAATGATAAAAACCATGATGATAACGTTGATATATGAAGATGGATAGACTCACAAATAATGTGTGCAAGGAATCACCCAATGCATACATATAGACTGAGTCAAGGCAATAATGTTGAAAGCCAAAAAATAGGCAAGTGAATAAACATATAAATAAATAGAAAAATAAACAAATAAATAACTTGAAATAAACAAACAAATAAAAAGATTGAAAACAAAAGTAAAAGAAAGCATCCTAACAATGACTATGCCCTTGTGAGGTGGATCAAGGATAACTAACTAGGCTTTGACATGACAAATGTTTTTGGATTTTTGAAATGTTATGAATATTTTTTGTTTTTTTGAGGTATCTTAACTTGTTAGAGAATGATAAGATACCTACTTGCAAAATGGCAAGAACATATGGCTTAGGTTTATCGTAAAATGATGAAAACGTATGGAAAGGGGGACTGAGGTGACCTCAACATGAATTGAGTATGACCTACATAGTCCTAAAATGACCTAAATTCATAGTAATTTTGATCACACAAAAGGCAAGGAAAAACCAACTAGGTCCTAACAAGTTCTCAAATATGGGAAATTGCCAATCAAATAAAAATAATGATGACAAGGTGATGTAGTAATCCATTATAAACAAGTATTTCCCCTAGTTTTCCCATAGGTGGTTATAACTAGGATATAATGACATAGGCCAATTATACTAATTTTCCCATAGGTAGTTATAATTAGTTATAAGACTAGTGCGACATTGATTTGCCCATAGGTGGTTGTAATCAAGCTCACATTAACAAACTTGTTATAAGATGGAAAATGAAAGATATCTTTCCAGATAAACTATCACACTACTTTTAGAGAATATCTTTGTAAACGTGAATTTTATTAATTATTGAAACTTGATCGAATCCTCTCACAAAAATTACAAGAAGAACCAAAGTAACCAAGATCAAAATAGGATTGGATAGGACAACTAAAAACATGCTTTAGGATGGTAGGGTCTTGTTAAGGATAATTATGGGTTTTGATATATTGATAACATAGTTTTCCCCATGGTGATAGGGTGAATGGTTGGGTATGAAATAATGGAAAATAGACATATGTAATAATGGTAATGATATGGCAATGAAATGGTATGGTACATGTTTGGTTCTGGCCTAGGTAGGAGAAATGGCATATGATTCTATTGTTCTTACTGAAGTGGAGATGCACATATTAATTAGCATATGATACAAACATAATACTTGATTATGTTAATTACTAGCCTCTACCTCATCTAAATAGTTGCTCTATCAAGAACTAGATGCTGATTTGGTTATCAAGAATGCTTTTGTGATCTTTGTTGGTCATTGATTCTAATTCATTTAAGCATTGAGACAAGGTATCTTTATAGCCTCTATAAAGGAAAGTGCAGCCATGGATGGTAAACAAAGATGAATAATGGATGGGAGGTTTGATTGTGAAATGGAATGGTAAATGATAATGTAATGTGGAATGGTAGGGAAATAAATGATTATCAAGAATTTTAGACACACGTAATGTTTTTGATGCCAGATTTGACATAATTTTGGTTGTGGTGGGGCCAAAGACCTCTAAATATTCTCTTGATAATATCACTATATTATTCTATTATGTGATCTTGAGAGTAGCTACCATCTAATTAAGCTATAGATAGGAAGCTATTTTGATTTTATATTTGATTTTATCTTCATCAAGAAATGAAGAACTTTTGTGCTCAACTATTGGTGCTTCAATGAGGTTTTCACTAATGAAGTTGTCTTAATTTTCTTGTAGCACCTATGAGAAGGTTTCACTAATGAACATTGGATTTTAACTTTGATTTTCTTCTAACACTTCTAAAAAAGTTTCACTAGAAGATGCTGAGTTAGAACTTTGATTGTATCCTAGTGCCTCTAAAAAGATTTCACTAGGAGAGTGTTCTTCTACTACATGATTGTGGTCTTGGCCTCCTTGCTCTTTTTCAATTACTATTTCACCATAGATTTAGTTCTTATATCGATCCTAATTAACACTTGTGGGAAATGGAATGTCAATAATATGGCTATTTGGGTTAATGGTAATGTCTTGTGAAATGGTAATGGAATAAGTATTGGAAACACAATCCTTGTAGAAGCTACTACGAGAATTTATGTTGATGTTGAAGTACTCATCCTTAAAAACTACATAAGGATCAAAAATGTATTCAAATTTATCTATGAGGCATGCATAACCAATGCTGTAACATCCATAAATAAATTTTTCTTCTGAATCTGATTCTAACTCAATAAACTCTGAATTCGATGTTTATACTAATGTTGATTTTGATTTTGATGCTAAATCTGATGTCAATTCAAGAATAGAACCTAACTCTAATTATGATTCTTCATCTTAGTGGTACTTTGTTATAATGATGTCTTGTTTAATGTTTGGTATTAGACAAGTAATGATCTCTGATGACATAATGGGCTCCATAAAAATTGGTTTATCAAAGTGAGACTCCTCTAAGATGGGAAAAAGGTCAAGAGATAACTTTTTGAAGATTGGATTGTCAATAGGAGGATCATTCAAATAGGCATATGGTTGAGGTAATGATTTGCCCAAATGTGGTTATAATCATTAAGAAGCGACTCAACAAAGACTAGCCCATCAAATTGAGACTCCTTGACAACTGATATCAAACCATAATGTGAACTAGGAATCATCTAGTGGGGAATCATCTTGACCTTAGATATCTTATATAAGGTCATGAATCATCTAGTGGGGTAATAATTAGTTAATATACCCCTTATTTCACATTATAAATCAGATTTTGGGGAAGCTTTCAAGTCTCATTGGAAATGTCATTATGTGAACTAAGAATTTGAGTAAGAAAGAGATATTAGTGTTGTGTTAGTGGATAAATCAAATAAAAAATAAACTAAAACTAACACCTTCATTCCTAGTTACTAAGGTGAGATTAATAAAAAAATAAATGACAAACACAACGAAAAGGTAAGGAAAAACAATAATCCTTCACCTTCATTAGATTCTCTAAATGCTTTTGAAGTAGTGGCTTGCTCAGTTTGTGCTCATGAAGTCTATTACAATGGAGTTTGACTATCCTTCACCTCATCTGGGAACCTTTGAATTTGGCTTGGATTATATTGGATTGGAATTTATTTAACATGGTAACACTAATTTAAATAGCTTTTAGAATCATTTGTGCAATATAACTTAACATTATCAAGATTTAAAATTCATGTGGCAAGGCCTCCTATTTTAAGATTTTTGGAATAGTTTGTGGATCAACCTATACTATCCATCTCAAGATTTAGATGTGTGGATAAGGATAAATATAAATATTAAATTCATTCTAAAATTATCTCCTTTAATACTTGGGATAGAGGGGCATTTAAGAGGCATGGGAGGCATTGATGAGGCATGGGGTGCTTGATTCAGATATTTTGTGCATTTATGGCCTAGGGATGTTTTCTAAAGAAATGAGGTCACTTGATGATGCAAATATTCAATATTCATTTCTAAAAACAAGTATTCAATAAGTTTCTATGGAATTATTGATTAGGCCCTAATTTGGTTTAACTAGCTCTTAAGCATGATTAAGCATTTTGTGCACAAATTACTCAAATTGATCAGAATGCCCTATTATTGGTCCAAAATTTGACTAGATTGGAATTTAAAGTTAATATCAGATGCATTGGATATTTTATCCCATTTAGGATATTATCAACAAAAAGTAACAAAGGCATGTATCTTGTGTAAGAGATTTGATAGGAAAGAGTAATCCAGAGCACCTGGGTGCAAATTTGGCATTTTAACTTGGAATGATCTGATCAAAGTTATTTGGCCCATAAATTACACTACCTCATTTAAGGATACCCTAGCCAAAATAAGCACTTCAATATATCAGGTTCAAATCTTTTAATGTGCTTTAGTATTTTTAGGCTAAATTGTGCATTTTAGTAAGAATTGGTCAAAACCCTGATTGGAAGTTATCGATGACCAATTTTAGGTGTCTATAGTTTTCCTCTATTTGGGAAGATGTTGAAAATAATAGGCAAAACAATGTATTCTCAAATAATTAGAGATGGCCTGTATGCCAAAAAAAAGTTGATGGTTGAATAACACAGCTCCAAATGGTGTTTGGGAAGCCTAGGATGATTCCCCCTCGAGGGAGTGGTCATCACATTTGTTGATGGATGGTACCTAAAAAATAAATAAGAAGAAAGGTGGAATTAACCCATGGTTTAGATTAATCCAAATGAGAAAAATCTTGTATTCATTGATTTAAAAAGTACTAATTTTCCCTAAGGTAGTTATAATCAGGAATAAAAGTCAAAAATAATGATTTTCCCATAGGTGATTTTAATCAATAAGATGACCTAGATTATTTAAAGATGATGGTGCCCAAATTGGGGTTGATTAGCGAGCATAACTCAAAGATATAAATTAGAATACATAGGAAAGATGATTGAGCATAAAGTGATGAAGGAGATGGATAGAGGAATGTGATTGATCACTAGAAATGATCTAGTTGTACTTGAAAATAAGGAGATCCTCATCTTTATTATCAATAATACAACTAGAATGGTCAATGGGTTGATTTGATCAAGGGTGACATGGAATGATTTACCTAGGTGCCAAGGAAATTTTTTTGTGGCTCTATTTATTATAGACTTTATTGAATCTAATTTTTGATGTAGCATGTAATAGTAGGCATCATGATAGAACACCATGAAATCTTGGCCAAAATATCCATAAGGAATGAGTCTCGATCTAATAAACACTCAAAAAGAAAACACCAATGATAAAAACCATGATGATAATATTGAGGTATGAATATGGGTAAACTCAAGAATGATGTACTCGATGAATCACCCAATGAACACATAGAGATCGAGTCAAGGCAATAGTTCAAAAGTAAAAAAATAGGAAAATGAATAAAAAAACAAATAAATAGAAAAATAAACAAAACAAACAACTTGAAATAAATAAATAAATAAATAGAAAGCCTAAAAATAAAAGCAAAAGAAAGCATCCTAACAATGACCATGCCCTAGTAAGACAGATAGAGGATAACTAACTAGGCTTAGATAGGGAAAATGTTTTTATAGTTTTGAAATGTTATGAATGTTTTTATATTTTTGAGGTATCTCAACTCATTAGATAATGACAAGATACCTATTCATAAAATGATGAGAGCATTTGGCTTAGTTTTCACCCAAAATAGTGAGAGCATATGGAAAGGGGGACTGAGGTGACCTTAACATGAATTGAGTATGATATACATATTCTTGGAATGAACTCAAATCATATTAATAATTACCACACAAAAGGCAAGGAAAAAATAACTAGGTCCCAAGAAGTTCTCAAATTTGGCAAATGGCCAATCAGATGAAAATAGTGATGACAAGGTGATGCGGTAATGAATGATAAACAAATGTTTCCCCTAGTTTTCCCATAGGTGGTTATAACTAGGATACAATGGCATAGGTCAATGATACAAATTTTCCCATAGGTGGTTATAATTAGTATCAAGACTGGTGAAACACAGATTTGCCCATAGGTAGTTATAATCAGGCTCATATAAACAAACTTAATACAAGATGGAAAATGAAAGATATCTTGCCAGATCAACTATTAAACTATATTAATAGACTATTCTTATAAACATGGATTGGATTGAGTGCTAAAACTTGATTGAAATCCCCTCACAAAAAGTGTGGGAAGAACCAAATGAACCAAGATCAAAATAAGATTAGGTACGATGACTAAAAATAGGCTTTGGTCTAGATAATAATGGTATGGTAGGATGACATGGTTTACTTAGTATAATGATGGTTTTGGATGAAATGGTAGTAGGTTTTCCCCTGAGTGATAGGGTAAATAAAAATAATATGTGATAATGACAAATGGATATGTAACGATGGCAATGGCATGGCGATGTAAAATGATATGGTACATGTTTGGTTCCATCTTGGGTATGGTTTTTGATTATGTTATTCTTTTTAATGGGGAGATCCACATCTTAATAAATAAATGATATAAATATAATAATTTCTCATGCTAATTTCTATCCCATACCTCGTCTAGATAGCTACTTTATCAGGAACTAACTACATATTTGGTATTCAAAATTGCTTTTGTGATCTTCATTGGTCATTGATTCTGATTCCTTTAAGCATTGAGACAAGGTATCTTCATAGCCTCTAAAAAGGAAAGTTTGGCCATAGATGTTAAATAAGGACAAATAATGGATGGTAGGTTTGATTTTGAAATGGAATGGTAAATGATAATGGAATGTGGAATGTTGGGGAAATAAATGAAGATCAGGACTTTCAGTCACACCTAATGTTGCTAATGCTAGATTTGACATAATCTTGGTTGTGACAGGGCCAAATACCTTTTAATATTTTCTTGATAAGACCATCATATTATTTTTTTGTTTGATCTTGAGAGTAGCTACCATCTGATTAAGCTGTAGATAGGAAGCTATTTTGATTTGATCTTTGATTTTGTCTTCATCAAGTAGTAGAGCACTTTTTATGCTCAGTTATTGGTGCTTCAATGAGGTTTTCACCAATGAATTTGTCTTGACTCTCCTATAACACATCTAAGAATGTTTCACTAATGAACATTGGATTTTGACTTTGATTTTATTCTAGCACTTCTAAAAAAATTTCACTAGAAGACACTAAGTTGGAACTTTGATTGTATCCTAGTGCCTCTGAAAAGGTTTCACTAGGAGAGTGTTCTTCTAATACATGAATTTGGTCTGGGCCTCCTTGATCTTATTCAACTACTATGCCACCATGGATGTATTTTAATAGAGTGTGATTCTATCGATCCCAATCAACACTTGTAGGAAATGGAATGTCATTAATATGGCTATCTTGGTTGAGGGTAATGGCATGTGGAATAGTAATGGAATGGGTATTAGAAACATAATTCTTGTAGAAGAGACTAGGATAACTTGTGTCAATGTTGAATTACTCATCTTAAAAAACTATAGAAGGATCATACATATATTCAAATTGATTTACAAGGAATGCATAACCAATGTTGTAGTAGTTGTAAACTTATTCTAAATCTAAATCTAATTTCGACTCAATAAACTCTAAATCTAATGTTGATTCTAGTTTTGATGATAAATATGATGTTAGTTTAAGAATAGAACTTCACTTTAATTTTGATTTTTCATTAGATGGGTACTCTATTACAATGATGTCTTGTTGAATGTTTGGTATTAGACATGTAACGACCTATGATGGCATAATGGGTTCCACAAAAATTGGTTTTTCAAAGTGAGACTCCTCTAGGATGGGAAAAATGTCAAGAGACAACTCTTCAAAGACTGGCTTATCAACAGGAGGCTCGTGAAAAATAGGCATATGATCAAGGTATTGATTTTCCCAAAGTTATAATAATTAAGAAGTGACTCAACAATGATTGGCTCATCAGATTGAGTCTCCTTGATAATTGGTATATGATCAAGAGATGATTCATCATAGGTTGACTTATCATAAATGGTTGGTTCAACAAAACATCTTAGATTGGTTGGTTCTCTTGGCCTTGGTTTCCAATGAATCATAAAATACTAGTTTTGAACACAACTTGGTCTTCAAATGATTAGATTGGTTGAAGTTTGGATGGGATTGGTGATGGAGGAGGAATGTCCTATAGTTGGATAATGGTAGGTCCTTGGGGAACATGATTTATTGCATAAGCCAAAAGATAAAGTCCTAAAATGGTAATGATAGGGTAGTGTGTAGCTTGATTTCTCACACAAGCCAAAGGACTAAGTCTTAGAATGGTAATGGTATACCTTGGATATTATGGAGCTTGATAACTCATATAATCTAAATGAGGGTTAGGGGTATCTGATGATTCGATAAAAAAAGGACATCATATAACTTGATTGTTTTCACAAGCCAAAGCATCCAAGTCCTCGTAATAAACCATATCATCCCAATCATGAGTTGGTTCATACGTTGCTTCTTGACTATGTTCCATGTACTAATTATTGTGAAGAGGGTATGGATCTGTATTCCAAATAAAATTATCTATAGTTGGGTATTTAAAGTAATCCTCATAAGCTTCTTCATTCCCATCAAGTTCTTGATTTGGATTTTGTGGATTTTGACTATGTTCCCCATATGGAGTATTTTAGGGAGAATAATAAAACTACTTAGAAATTTTTTCTCTATAGGGGTTCCTAGTGGGATTTTGTGGAACCATTATATAATAAGTTGGATTGTATGTGATTCCACCATAAGTGTAGCTATACATATCTTCATAAATAATGAAAGCTCTGAAATAAAAAGGCTTAGATTTCTACAAACTCTAAAAAACTATCCAAAGGATGACTACTTCAAACATGGTCTAACTTGGTTGTAGGGGTGGAGTTGTATGTCCAATGTGGTCTAAAAGTGGAGTTGTAACTCAAAAATTATTTGTCCTAAGACTTGGCATAAAATAGTCTAACATCAAATGACTAATGTCAAATTTCCTATGTACAAAAGATCAAATGTATAAATAAAAACAAGCATGTCAAAGGTCTAGATTAAAGTGTTCCACAGAAAGTCTAAAATAGAAATGGGAAAATCTGAGTTTATATGTATTTTATCCAAATTTGGAGTCAAAATTTAGTCTCAAATAAATACACATATGCTAGGACATTTGGCCAAATGACGTCAAAATATAGATTTAAAACAAAGGCATGATGTGATTTGATTTACTTTAACGAATTTGGAAACAACTTTGACATAGACCTGACATATGGAATCAAACATAAAAATCATTAGTTGGCATTAGGCATGAGGCAAAATACTCTTGTATAAAGGCTATGCTCTCCCAAATAAAGGTAGAAATAATGATGAGGATATGCATTGAACAAATAAAACATCAATAGTTTTTAGATTTGGGTAATTGATTAACTAAAGTTATGTAACCCCAAAGAGAAAGATCTATGTATCATCTCTATGATTTGAGGCCTAAATATAAATAAATCAATGTTTGGATCCAAACTTGACAAGGTTAATTAAAAACTTAATGTTGAAAACTAGGGTCAAAAAAAAATCTAGATAAGGTTGGACAACATGATAACACAAGATAAAGGTCCAAATGGTATGATGTGAAATGGTTTGAAACAAATGGTTTTTTTTTAATACATGGTAAATAGGTCTTGAAACAAATTGAGGATCCTAATGGCATAAACATGCTCAAATGAGGTGATCTATGATATGTTTCAAAGAATCAAAAGCAAAATGGTTTTGCATGATTTGGGCAGCATAACACTACCCTCCTCACTTCAAATGATACACATCCAAACAAGTTTAGAAAAAATTTCAAGGCACAAGTATGGTGTAAAATGGCCAGCATAACACTTCTTCATAAAAAAGAATGACATATAGACAAATTGGTTTTAACATGGATTTATGAATGAACAAACAAGTTTTAGTCTCAAAATATACCAAGAAAAATTGACCAAAATACACTTAGTATAATCATCCAAATCCTAGCAAGGGTATGACAATGTGGGGTTGACTAAACTATCAAGCTTTCAAATGTCTCTATAGGAATCAATTACACAATGAATTTCATGTCAAACAATGCAAAATAAAAGCATATAAACTGGGTGACCACAACATTGGCTAGTTGTAAAATGTTCTAATCCTTTTTACAACTAATACATCCTACTATTTACTTAGTGTAGTGTGATGTCTAGATGCAGATATGTCCCGTGTACAACTCAAAAATAGTAAGTGAATTCAATGATGGGAGATGAAACCCTAGGTCAAATCTTCCTTAAATAATTCATGCGAGGTAATGACATCCCCCTCGCAAGTCAAGATTGCATGAAATAAAAGACTAAAATAGAAAGACTTTAAGGTCATTTTCAAGGTCACCCAATACTTTCGTGAGTTTTTGGGGAATGATTTACATGACATTCTTTCTATGTCTTAGACTAGGTAATTTGTAAATAAGGAAATCAATTTTGATTCTAAGGGTTACCTAAATGGGACAAATGGAAGATCATACACACAACATCTTTGTATTTTATGAAAACAAAGTGCTAATTGAAAAAAGTAGTGAACACAAAAGCTTTGAAAGATGAGTTCATTTTTAAGCCCCAAATCAAAAGGTGTGGTGGTTTTATTTTGACCCCTTGGTCTTAATATTGTGAACTTTGAAAACTAATGCTCAAAAAATTACTTACTTAAGTTCCTAAATGTTATATTAAGGACCAAAATAATGTTCCTAGTTCATTTAAAAGCATGCAAAAGGTGATCTAAACATGTTTTTAGAAATTTTCAAAGCTGATCTTACAAGAAAAATATTATAAAGTGGTTTAGCTTTGAAGCTAAATTCAATTTGAAATAA
The DNA here is from genome assembly GCA_037957365.1 of Torreya grandis. NCBI lineage: Eukaryota > Viridiplantae > Streptophyta > Pinopsida > Cupressales > Taxaceae > Torreya > Torreya grandis. The sequence continues at coordinate 1,059,211 of JARHVA010005700.1, forward strand.
TGAAATTTAAAAAATGAAGTCTTGGGTTGACACAGTGATGCAATACCACTACTTGACAGAGTAATCCAGCTACTTGAAGGATAATCTTGCAACTTTAAGAGTTGCAGTATTATAAATAACCACTAACTGTTTAGTCAATATACCATGACTCTAAATGATAATCCTATTACTTGTATGAAACTCCGACAACTTTAAAATTTGTAGTATTGTAAATCACAGGTGGTTTGGTCATAATACTGTGACTTAGTTTGATGATCTCATTAGTATTAGGACAATCCCAACACTTCAGGAGTTGTGGTATTGTCACTTAACTGCTAATGGTTAGATAATACCGTGGCTCGATTAAGCAACCCCATGAGTTGTAGAGTAGTCCTATGAATTCTAAAGTAGTGATATTGTCATTTGATTGCTAATGGTTAGTCACAATATTGTGACTTAGAAAAACTCACAAGTGGTAGGACAATCCTGTGATTTTGTCTAGTCAAGCCCACCACTTACAAAAAAATGTGTTTTTATTGTTTTTTTCACTCTTTTGAGCCTACCACTGCAACATTCTACAATATAAAATTTAGTGAGTTGTTTGATGGATAATTGTGATCAATTTTGTGAAACTATTCGGGTCCCATCGGGCATGCCATTATGTGAACCAGGAATTTGACTAAGAATGGGAGATTAGTGTTGTGTTAGTGGATAAATCAAATAAAAAACAAACTAAAACTAAAACATTCATGTGCAGTTACTAGGGTGAGATTAATAATAAAAAAAAATGACAAACACAAATAAAAAGTAAGGAAAAACAAGAATCCTTATGAACTAGGAATTCATGAGTTCATAACCATGGTAAAATCAAATCTCTAAATAAATTAAATCATCCACTATCGATTGCAAATTACTAGTTAACTAGGAATTCTCTAGCTTGTTTCTACATTATATAGGATTCACAAGTTTGTTTCTAACAATCAAAGTTTTTTATAGAATTAACTAAATATTAAATGCCTAAAAAGTTATTAGAATAATTATTAGTTATAATTACTAGTAAAATCATATGTGCATGTACACTCCTTAATTAGCGAATAAATAACAAAGTGTGGAAAAGCATAAAAATAGGATAGATAATAATTAGTTAATATATTCATAATGTAAACACACAAATATAACACTCTCCTTTAAGTGAATGTTAGGTAGAGAAAAAAAAAAGCCAAATATCGGACATGACTACTATACTTGATAAGATACCCAATATAATCAAAATTAGAAAAAAATGAAGGATTTAATGTGGATTTCTCCCCTCCCCCACCAAGGAAAAATTAATTAACCATAAGAAATGATAAAAATTAAAGGTAGTGAGTGGTATCTAAGGGTTTATTGAATATGTCATCAATTTTTTCAATGGTAGACATGAATTCCATTAAATTAAATTCATCCTAAATAAGATTTAAAATGAAGTGAATATGTATTTTCATGTGATTTATTCATTAATTATTTATAGGGTTACATGAAATTAGAATTACACTTTTATTGTCATGGTAAAGAAAAGTGAGACTTTACTATGGGAAGCCAAACTCTCCTAGCAACTATCAAATTCAAAGTACCTCCTAACTATCTTTGACAACACTTCAATATTCAACCTTAATAGAGGAAAATGCAATAGTTCTTTGATTTTTAAAGGCCTTTGAAACTAAATCTTTACCAAGGTTGTATATAATTTTACAAGTGGACTTGTGACTATGAACACTGCTTATCCAATCAAATTTATTATATCTCATAATTTGTAATGATCCTTGTGGTGTGTAGTGAATCCCAAAGTCTACAGTGCTATGAATGTATAATATAATACACTTATCCACTTGCTAATGAACCATATGAGGCTCATGGGAGAACCAAGAGACAAGGTTAACATCAAAACTGATATCAAGGTGAGTGTTAGTTAGAAATAAAAGATTACCCACTAGTTATTAATACATTGGAATCATCTAAGGGAGTCTTGTAAAGAGAAAATAAAAAAACATTGAATAAAATGGAGTGGAAACAAGATTACAATCATCCATGTTCAAATTAAATAAAAAGAATACTTCTACTAGCCAGTTAAGATCCCACTATAATATTGATGAATCTAAAGGCCAAGAAAATAGTATAAAGTTCCTAAATCTGTTATTAAAAATCAATCCATAAGTTTGTGTATGAGAACCTGAATCATGGGATTTAAACTACCAGTGATAATGAGATCATCTACATAAATTATGAGTATCAAAATATCATTCCCTTGCTTTTGGATGTAGACATTATGGTTAGATGAGCACTAGGTGAAACCAGAACTAAGTAGAAAAATATCCATCTTCTCATACCAATTTCAAGGAGGTTATATGAAACCATAAAGATAAATACAATGCTTACATATAGGTGAATAATCTTACATAAAACCTTGAGGTAGATCCATATATATCTCACCTTGAATATCACCTTACAAAAAGACATCCTTAAAATCCATATGGTATACTAATGAATGATGTTCTACAATGAGGGAAAGTACAAATTGAACATAAACTATCTTGGTAACATAGGTCAATATTTCAAAGTACTCAACTCCTTCAACTTATGATAAAACCTTTTCTAGCAAATTAGCCTTATACTTATCAAAAAAGACATATGATTCATATTTGGTCTTATAAACACATTTAAAACACAAAAGTTTTCTTCCCTTAGAAAGAGGCATCAAGTCCTATCTATGATTCTTCTTGAGCGAAGGATATTCCTCTTGTATATTAGTATACCATTATGCTTTTCCTATAACCTCAGAAAAATATTGGTTCATCTCAAATACCCTAACTCACAAGAGAAATAACAAAATTTTTAGATCAAGTACATTAGGGATCATAAGGGTCACCAAACAAATAAATATCTTCTTACAAAGTAGAATGAGTCCACTTAGGCATCGATTGATAATTATAATGATAAGCAAGTGCATAGGGTAGATACGTAGGTAAATTATTAATGACATCAATAATATCAGAAAGTAAGGACTCATGAGAAGATGAAGGAGGATGAGTGATGGAGAATAAGAAGAGGTAGGATGTTATAAAATACAACTCTCATCAAATCTAACATTCTATCAAAATAGGACATTGTGAATAACTCAATAAAAGAGGTGATAATCCTTAAAATACTCACAATGGATAATAAAGATGAGTTACATGGTTTTATTATCCATAGAATTATTCTTATCATCATGAAAAAAATTCCCATGCCTTACTTCTAAATATGTGAAATACAAAAACATCAAACTTGATCCCTAACCAATCTTCATTAAAGGTTTTATTCCACACTGCCCTGTGGGGAATGTCATTTTGGATATAAATTACATAATTTATTACATCAACTCAGTATTGAAGAAATATTTTTTTGGACATAATAATACAATTTTACATCTCCCTAAAGTAAATTTTTGAGTGGAATAGATGATTGCTTCTTTAGAAAGGTTGTACATTCTTTGAAGTTCTAAAAAACATCACTTTTGTACTCAAGAAAGTATACCCATTTTTAATATATAAATCATCAATAAAATTGAGTACATATTTTTCTATAGAGAAAAAAATGAGTGGGAAATGTTAGTAGGTCACTATTGACCAACTTGACATGAGATATTTTTTGGGAAACCTTAGATTTTTGAAATGTGTCTTGGTGTTATTTTCCAAGCACACATCCAATAAAAACACCATCGATACTAAAGTTCTGAGGAAAACCAATCACCAAATTTTAAGTGATCATATACTTTATTTATATTTAGTTTAGGTGACCAAAACATTCATACCATAATTAACTCATTGAATCATCATGATCAACAAAATATGAACAAGTAGAGGACTCAAATCTCTCAAATGTGAGTGATGGTCAACAATACATGTTGAAACCACATCTTGTGGATCCTGAAATTCTCTTATTAAAAAATTATGTGGAGAAAATTCCACATTATTTTGAGTGCTTGAATTACATATTTGATAGACATACACTAAATTAGTGGAAATTTTGGGTACAAATAGTACATCATTAACACACCCATCATACATTTGAATTACATCAGAGCCAAAAATATTAACTTGAGAATAATTTCAAACTTCAATATGGGAAGTGTTACAATAAGAGGAGATGTGAAGAGATCACAATAATGTTTTAGATGTTGTAACGATCCATAATGAATAATCTACTAGTCATAAGATGTACTTAATGCCTTGGCAAAATGTGTTTTTTCCTTCCCTAATGAAGAAGTTGATGGAATAAAAATTTTGTATTGTTTTACTACTTCTTATAATGTTTCATTTTTATTAAAACATCTATTTTTAGTATGATTTTAACCATAATAATGATGACATGGATCAAATACCTTATTTTTCCTAATTGATCATTGAGGCATAATAGACTTAATATGCTCATAGATAGATTTTATAAATTTATTAAAGGGGATTAATCTTATGTTTAGGTGTAAATTTTCCATTAGAGGATATAATAGTAAGATAAAAAATTTAACTAGGAAAAACATCAAGAAACACCAACTTGGTTTTCTCTCTATTTAGTGGTTCAAATAATGAAAAGTCAAAAGTAGACATTTTGACTTGATCAGCTATGACATCTATAGTATAATAAAAATTTGAGTCAAAGACACTAAATGGACACTTAAATTTTTTTATAATAAAGAAAATAATATCCTTTTCATTCCTATCTTGTCCATATAATTTTAATTGTGACATGATGGACTTGAATTTCTCATGCAATTCTTCAATCATGGAAAAGTTAGAGGGTGAGAAACAACACAATTTTGAATCAAGTTAAAATTTCTTAAAACTTGTTTATGTTTCCAAATTACTTTTCAAAGTATTCCCACATATTTAGGAGGTTTGATATAAAAAATGTGTAAAAATAAGTTATTTGATACATTTAAGACAATTAAACACATGTTGCCTTCTTGCTTGTAGGCATACACGTCCTAATATTTTTCTAACATGAAATCTATAATTATATCTTGAAGTACCCTCCACAAAAATTTATACTACAACAACTAATGCATTTTAGGTTCCTAGGTGAAGTAGTTTGTGGTGTTTAAGGGTTTAATAGGGTAGTTTTTGGCCATTACAGAAGAACAAGTGGAAAATGTACAATAAGGATAAAAAATGGAAAATATATTGTCAAGTGAAATTTAGTAAAAATATAATGGAACAGATGTGAAGAGAATAAAAATCATGAGTTTAAAAAAAAAACATCACTCAAATATGAGTTTCCATTCAAGAGATATGGCCTTCAAAATTTTCAAAATTCATTGATTGTAAGGGAAGTATAGGGAGAACAAAAAAATTAGGAAATATGAATGTCCAATTTAAAAAATGGTTCAGCCCACTATTATGTATGTAATGTAAAAAACTAATTTCCCCTTGGGCTTTTGGATGAGCAAGAATAGGGATCTATAAAATTATCTGCTTGATATATGGTCTCAATGGTGTGAGCCAAAAAAATTATTTTATAATATTTTTAAAGGGGAAAGTGGTTCGAACTCTTCACCTCTTGAATATAAAAGGTTTTAACCATAAGCCAAAATATTGTTTACCTTGATCCAACTTTAAAAATTCATAAGAACAAAATGAAGGAAAATTCAAGGAAACCTCACCTATTATCTATAACAAAAATGAAGGTAGATTTTAATGCTAAGAACCTTTCTAAACTAGTTATTTCTAATTTGGTATATATTTTTATGATGAATTATTATAATATAGGCATCAAGTTACTATGTGTTGGTGTAGATGGGGCATAACTAGTGTAGGGGAACAAAACTAGTCCATGTTTTGGCCTACAAATAGCACTTTCCCCATTTATGACTCTAATCCACTACATGTCATATAGAATGAATCTTGGTTACAAATTTATTATCAAGCTTGAAAATGTCAAAAAATTGGAGGAACATATTTATGACTTACATGTGTACATGAGTCCAAAAAGGTTTTTAGTGTTTCATAAATTTGTGATTGGAGTGAGTGATCATACAAAATTATTAAAAGATATTGATACAAGATGGATTTCCATGTATGAGATTGTGTGTTGAATATTTGAGGAATATCATCATTGGTAGGTTTTTATGTTTAAATATAGGATGGATGTTGAGAAGGAAAAATATTTATTCTACCATTTGACAGATTTCAAAACCTTATTAACATTGTGTGATATTCTACCCATGTTGAAATAAATGCATTGTTTGATGAAACAAGCGTAGGAGAGATCCATATATAATATTGACTTCATACGATTGAGGAAACATGGTTTTCAATATCTTCATATATTATTCTACGTGAATGAAAGATTTAAGTTAATAATATTTGAAAGTTGGCACGTTTTAGTAGATATAAAGGACCATAAAAAATATTTAAAATTCAATATTAATGATCATCTTTGTACTATCATTAATATAAAGGAGATACTGGACTACACATTTTCTAAATACTAACTCATGTGGATGCAAGAAAAATTAAATAAGTACCTATATCATGGGTTCTATATGATAATGTCATTGATGAGACACAAATCAAAATGAATAACATTTCAAAAAGATTATCTGCTGAAATTAAAGATTGATTTCAAAGGGATGGGTTACTTGAAGCCATGGGAGTGGTGAATCTTATATTTTTGAATAATCTATACGATAAATAAATAATAAGTAATTTATTTATCAAATACATGGGTACTCTAATTGAACGTTTTAGTAAGTTTGTATAAATTAATGGATTTGAAGTTGAGGGTATTTTACTAAAGGATTTATTGAAAAATAGTCAATGAATTTTGGAATTAAAATTGTTGAATGATATCTAACCTTTGGTCAACTAATAAAAATAGGTTATATTAAAAGGATATAGAATAAATTGTATCCTAGTAGTGTTCTACAGTAAATAATTATCAAATATTTTTTGTTATATAATTTTTTCCAAAGAATTATTTTGGGGTTGGTGGATGATGAAAATTTATATAGTACACCATCTTTTGTCAAATCTAATATTAAAAATAGTTTGGATAAAAATCTTAACATATGTTTGAGGTTGTATGCTTCAGGTTATGCAGTGGATGAGTTTCCATATTAAAGAGTGATTTGAATTTGGAGTTCTCTTACTGAAAGAAGAGGAGTCACTAATACAATAACCAAAAAGATATTGAAAAATCCACTAAGACAATACATACAAATGTCAATGATGAATAACATGTTACAAAAGTGTTATTTGAGCTACTTATGTTTTAGCTTATATGTATTTGAAATATACTTGAATTAAATTCAGTCGTGATAAATTTTCGATATTTACTGAACATTATTCTTTTATTTTAATTCATGTAGCAAGTAGTCTTATATTGAACAATAATTCATATGCTCAATTATGTTGTTTTGGAATGTCTTAATTGATTTCATTACCAATAGTATATATCATACATAAAATATACCTAAATTAATAAAAAAACATTAGTTTTAAATGTAATGTCTAACACATTATCATCTATAAGTCATATAAAAATTAAAAATCCATTTCATCTTCTAAAAGTTGGATGTTAGGTTGTGATGTCAAACATCTATACTATGCAGGTTAATGATTGTGCCATGTAGTCAAATGATTGTAGTATGTAGTTAGATGAATTTAGGGCTTACTCCAATTATTTAAAGGTATACCCAGATGACTATAGGACATAATAAAATTATTATGCCATGTTTTCATATCATTGTGCTTTGTAGTCAGATGAATATTCCCTATAGTAAAATGACTACATAGTTTAGTCAAATGATTACATCAGGCAATCAAATAACTGCATAGTGAATTTGGAAAATTACATAATTTCATTAGGTGACTATAAAATATCATCAAAAAATTGCATAATTCCATTAAATTACTACATTATGCATTACATAGTTAGATAACTTCATTATACATTGTATAATCAGATGCTTCCTAGTATTGCATTCACCACATGCCACCTCCTAATTCACCTATTCTTTTATATGCCTTCCAACCTAATTTTCCACCAATGTGAAATTGATTTGCCTAGTGACCTTCAAGTTTTTTTATTATTGGCCACTAAAATTATCCCTTCTAAAACCCTATGCTATAATAAATAGGTAGGAAAATGAGTAAAAGGTGGGATGATATTATATTACTAACATAAATAGATTGGGATTTGGGCATCTAAGACATCCCTTATGTCAATTTTACTTGTGATTAGTTCAATTATAGGTGAAAATTGACACAAAAAGACCATATCCACTTATGATTAGGGTAAATTCCAATAATGGGTGAACCAAACTAGTGCAACACACAAATAGTGAAGTCCATTCAATGATGTCAAGAAATTAAAACAAACTATTTTATTAATAGGGTAGGAATTAACTATTAGATCATGTTACTCACACCTATATTTCATTATGTATCACATTAACATCATGAAATATATATAAAGATGACATCAATCTATTATATGATATGGATATGTAATACATTAAAAAAATAATTCATACCATGTTGGGAACTATGCACATTGGATCATTCCCTCCAATACGCTTAAGGTGGCTACATTGGATTTATATTGTTATTGAATATCCCCTAGTCATTAATTTCACTATATAATTTATAATTCCCCTATTCTTTACAGATATAGCTTCAGTTTTCAATCAAAAATTTAGGTATGGTATACTCAATATCAAGATATGGCTTACATATTCAATTGGGTAGGGCATAATAAAATAGGTAAAGTTGGTAAGGCATACTCAAGTAGGTTAATTACATAGTTAATACTAAGTGGTATAAATATATTGCATACATAACATGATTTAAAACTTCATTTCTCATTTTATCTATTAGGAAAAAATATTCCCTTGCCAAAAATAGAAGCAAAAGACGTAGGGAAAGAATATGTGCAAGCTATAGATTGGGAATCAAGCTTCCATTGATTTTTAGAAATTTGTTTTATAAAGTTAATGTATATAGGATAAGAATGAATATGTATATTAGGAATTACTCTTCCCTTGCCTTATCAAGTATGGCATAGCTAAGTAGATAGGGTAAATGCAAAGCTATCTATCAAAAATAAAGATTCAATAGATAAATATTTATTAATATATAAGAAAAGTAAAACTAAATATCAGGAAGAAAAACTTTCCCTAATAGCTATGCCCTACTCCATTGATTCTATTGAGAAGATAATATTACCCTGATATGTTGCATTAGGTGAAGCAAAGCTATATATCAAGAAGAAAATATTCCCTTGCCTTAATCCTTGGTGCAGATGAAGTAGGTAAAGAAAAGGGTGGGATAACATTGTATTACTCATATATACAGATTTGTATTTGGGCATATAATAATCCCAAGCCTAGAATTGAGAATCCAAATTTATATCTATATAAATAGGGGTGATTGGGGACTAGTTGAGAATTCCAATACCAACCCCATATTTGAATTCTCATTTTCTCTATATGTCATTAAGATTATGCCCATAATATATACATATATATATGTAAGGGGTGACCAATATGATAGAGTGTGTTATAGTACATTATCTAATAGAGAGTCTTTTCAAACCCAACATGATCTATACCCAACCTTATCTATACCCAAATTGATCTATGAAGGGATGAATATGCTTTAGTCAAGTGTATTAGAGATGGAATACTTAGATCTTTGACATATCCTTATGGACCTTAAATGATGAACCAAACCAAGGCCCTATTTTACTTTGAGTATGCCTCAATCCCCAATAAAATATATTAAAGTATAGCATAGGAATCGGGGCCCCAAATCAGGTTTACTGGGGTGACCATTCCAAAGGACCTACCCCGATCTGAAAGTTTCCCTACACAATATAAGATAAGGAAAGGTTTTCCTACCTAATTCATATAATATTAGGAGTAAGAAAAGGTAAGATTAAATTTTTGATATCTATGTTTTCTTTACCTCATAGATTTTCTCATCCCTAATCACTTCATTCAGTACCTTTATGGTGGTTTTAGTGGATTTTTTTCTTGTGATCGATCATCCCTAGTTAATTAATTCCCTATATAGTTTAGAATGCCCCATCTCATTTAAATTTTAGGATCAATCATTTCCACTTAATATAAATAATGTGTTTCAGTTCCCATTCAATAAGAATCATTCTATTGATTTAGTTTTTAACAAATTGGGTAGAGAAGGTCACCTAGATAATAGATATTACCCTAGATATATATGTATATGTATATATATGTATGTATATATATATATATATACATATATATATATATATATATATATATATATATATATATATATATATATGTATATATATATATATACATATATATGTGTGTGTATATATATATAAATATAAATATAAATATATATTTATATATGTATATATATATATACATATATATACATATACATACATATATATATACATATACATACATATATAGATATATATATATATGTATATGTATATATATATATATATATATACATATATACATATATATATGTATATATATATATATGTATATATATATATATATATATGTATATATATATATATATATGTATATATATATATGTATATATAAATATGTATATATATATATATGTATATATATATGTATATATGTATATATATATATATATGTATATATATATATATATATGTATATATATATATATATATATATACATATACAGTCAAATTTAAAAAAATTCTAAATCATTATCCGTAATAACTCCCTCATTGACCTTCATTATCCCTAATCATTCATAGTCACTCCCTCATTATCCCTCCTCATCCCTAATCACTTCATAATTGACCTTCATCATCCCTCATCTTCTCTAATCACTCTTTCCTCATCCCTCATTATCACTAATCACTCTCTTTTATACATTTTTGGTGGGTTTAGTGGATTTTTTCTTGTGCTTAATTGTCCCTAATCACTCTTTTATCTAAATAAGTTAGAATTCCCCCTTTCATTTCAGGACATGTACCTTGGGTATTCAATTAGTTATCAATTATTAAATAAATTTTAAGGTAAAATATATATAATCAGTATTAAATATGGGTATTCAAGCTAAATATATGGCTTGAATATTTTATTATTTAGGTAATACTAAAGCTGGTATGGAAATATGGATAAGTAGGTAAGACATTCTTATGTACAAGTAGGTAGGTGCTACTCAAGTAGGTATGGAAATAAGGATAGGTAGGAAGGGATTACTCAAGTACAAGAGGTAGGTAGGGAATAGTCAAGATCAAGTTATGGCTCAAATATTAACTAGGGTAGGGCATACTCAATGGTATAATTCTATTAGATACATAACATGATTCAAAACTTCATTTCTCTTTCTATCCATTGGGAAACAAACTTACCTTGTTAACAATAAAAGTTAAGAAGGTATGGAGTATCTAAGTTTGTAAGAAAATATTATATTTAAGATATAGAAATTTTGAAGTAAACTTCCCTTGATATATAAGAATATATTCTTGAACATGAAAGGAGATATAAAAATAACAAATCTATATATCAATAAATATGCCTTCTTTATGTTATCAGGTAGGACATAGTTAAGTAGGTAGGGTAAGAACAAAGTTATCTACTAGAAAGTAAGCTTCCCTTAATATCCATGCCTTAATATAGAAGTAAATCAGATCTAGATAATAGGAAGTAAATCATCCCTTGATAGTTGTACCTAACTCTCTTATTATCCATCAAGAAGGAAATATCCTGTTTATATATTATTAGGTGAAATGAATATAGATATCAAAAATGAAATATTCCCTTGCATTAATCATTGGCATAAATGAAGTAGGTAGGGAAAGATTCCATTGCCTTAATAGGTAGAACAAGTATGAGATCAAGGTAGGGACTTTAAAATGGTGTCCCCCGTATATCTATGATATGGATCCCATTTGGAAATTATCCTTTAATAAACTATATAGGGGTTTGGGGAATACTCAGAGTATATCAAGGCCCCAATTTGGCATTTAGGGCCCACCATGACATGCCCAAGCTCTATATGTTCCTTTCTCAATACACTAGATTATGGCATATGCCATTCATTCTCTTTATATATCAAATTGAATATAGATTAGGTTTTGTATAGATCGAGTTGGGTTAGGAAATATATTCTATTAACTATTAAATTAGAACACACTTGATTAGATTTGATACCACCTATCTATCTATCTATCTACCTATCTGTCTATCTATCTATCTGTCTGTCTGTCTATCTATCTATCTATCTATCTATCTATCTATCTATCTATCTATCTATCTATCTATCTATCTATCTATCTATCTATCTATCTATTTGAAAATCCAATATTTTATGGGTATACTCTGGATATACAACCTACTATGGGGTTAGGATTAGAATTATTTTCTAGTCTCTAGTTGAACCTATCTATATAGATATAAATTTGAATTCTAAACCCTAGGATTAGGATTATTAAATGGATAAATCCCAATCTATGTATGTAAGAAAAATAATTTCATCTCACGATTTGATCAATTTCCTTCCTATTTATTCTAGTCTAGGGCTCTAGATACACGCTCCCTCCATGGTTTGGGCATGTATTACCATATATATATTTCAATCCCATAAAAAAATTAGATGATATCTGCAACTTACTTGTTTGAGTGAAATAGGATAAGTGAAAAAAGAGTTTATTTGGGGCTTATTTAAGTGAGTATAATTTGGAATTGGAAAATAAGATAATTGTGCACAAGTGGGAATCTACTTAACCCATCATCAATTTATTGGGTAGAGTGAATAAGGATGAATATGGAGTGAGTAAAGATTATGACAGATGATGAGGGAGTCATTAGGGATGATGGGGGATGGTGAGGGTCAATGGGGTAGTTATTCGGCATGTTTAGGGTCAATGAGAGAGTGATTAAGAATGATGAAGGAAGAAGAGGGATAGTGAATTAGTGATTAGGGATGATAAATGATGGTGAGGTTCAATGAGGGAGTGATTAGGGAAGATGAGGGAGTTGTTATAAATTGTGAGGGATAGGGAGGGTCAATGAGGGAGTGATTAGGGATGGTTAGGGATGAGGAGGGAATTATTAGGGTTGATGAGGGATGATGAAGTAATTATTAGTAATGCTGAGGAATGGTGAAGGTTAATGAGGGAGTGATTAAGATGATGATGGAGTGATTAGAGTTGATGAGGGATGGTGAAGGTCAATGAGGGACTTATTAGGGATGATGAGAGACAAGGAAGGAGTTATCACGGATGATAATAGATGAGGAAAAATTTATTAGGGATGAGGGAGGGATGGTGAAAATTTGATATTATCATAAAGTGATTGTTTGATGTGCATAATCTGTTAATGTGACCTATGTTTTCCAAATCACCTGACTTTGTCTTGAATTCGAAGATAGTGGTTTGTAAACTCAAATTTTAATAAACATAAGACTCTTAAAAATGGTAATAAGTAATCTTGAGGGCACAAGATCCTGAAAAATAACTATATATTTACAAAAAATAGACATCAATTAAAAAATTTATGCTCTAAAATCCTTAAATTCAATACTGAGAACCTAAAATTGCCTATGTATTGACAAGATTGGATTTTGAGAAACTATCTCTCACATTGTTAGTCATGTGACTATGAGACCAACTCTATAAAACATAGCCCTAATTTATTATTTTTAATAAAATAAATTTAAAAGTATAAGTTTAAATTTATATGTATAAGTTTAAATCTATATTAATACATTCATATTCCTTATACTAAACATTTATGTAAGTAAACCATATACCCCTTCCAATAGATCTTTCCTACCTTTTTAGTGTAATGCGAAGGTAATGTGTACACACTTTGATGCATACATATTATGTTCACTAAACATAAGATGTATGCATTTAAGTTTGGTATGCTGAGCCTAATTTTAAATATTCCCATCCTATTTTTAAATAATTCATACACATTATGGAAATTAGGTGTATGTGTAATGTCTATTATAAATATGTATTATGGTAAATTGACACATAATTGTCCTCCATGTCTGTGCACTTACCATGCTTCTTACCAATATCAAATAGTGTCATTTGTTTCCACTACATGGATAATATCCATGATAAATGATCACATTGAATCACTACTTGACTCTCCTCTATTTATATCCACACATCTCTTGATTCCCACAAGCCTATTGACTTACAAAATGTTCTAGTCATACATGCATAAGTATTTAAGGAACCTAAAAGTGTTGCGACTTCTTTGAACATAAGACCATTTTATTCAAATCATTTTAGGTAGTTTACCCCTCAACATTCATCCCCACCATTATCCCTTTTTCCCAAAAATATGATATTGAGAAGATGGTTAAATAAATCCTTCAAAGAGGAATCATTCATTTGAGCACAAGATAATACATTTCCCTATTTTTAATAGTATACAAAAATATAGATATTTTTAGCTATATATTAATTTTAGTCATTTGGATAATCTACCATTAAAGATAAATGTACTATCCTATTGGTAGGTGAAATTATTTATTAACATCATGATGCACACATATCCAAATTAGAACTATAGTTTGGCTATCATGAGATATTCCTCTAGGATGAAGATATTACAAATAAATATTTATACACACATGAATATAAATATGAGTTCCTAGTCATGCCATCTGATATTACCAATACCTATTCTACCTTCCAAGGTTTAATGAACAAAACATTTCTACCATTTTAATGTAAAAACATCCTAGTCTTTTTTGATGATAAATTTACAAAAAAATAAGGGAATAACATATCTAACACCTCGACATTGATTTAAAACTTATTACATACCACTAAAACTATGAAAAAATGTTCAAATTCTCATTTCATAAGAATGAGATTGAGTACATAACCCATATATTCTAAGTAACTGACATTTAAGTTATCCCTAAAGACATTGAGGCCATGAAAAATTGCCCTAAACCTAAGACACTCAAAATCCTTCATGAATTTCTTAGAATCATGAGGTACTATTATAATATTTATAATATAATTTGAAACTTGATACCCTATTGAACACCATGCTAAAAGAACACACATTTTATGGTTTTTTTACAATTGAGAAATAATTTTTGATTCTCAAGCAGTATATGTTTACTACACACATTTAATTCATGCTAGATTTAGTGAAGATAATATTCATTAAAAGTGACACGTCTGGGAGGAGTCTTGGAATTATCCTCATGCAAGAGGGGTATCCCATCATCTTAACCATATAGTTCATCAATGGGAATAATTTGGTGTAGTGAACATATGAGAAGGAAATGATGGCTATCCTTTTGTAGATATTTAAAATTAATCAAAAAAATCTTGAAAATTCTTATCATTGACATCCTTACTTTCTTGGTCTATTCTTCATCCCATTAACTAGTAAATATCTTCAAATTTTATACTATATCACAGATACTAATAATATCTTTTAGACATCCCTATTTCATCCCTATTAAGATAATAAACTAACGTCAATCATGTTTTAAATTCATCTCTCCTTTTAGGACATGTTCACACTAGACAAATAAGTATGCACTACATATATTTCCAAACAATGTAGACCTATCTCTTGTGCCTCAATGGTTACCTTTTGTTTTTGACATGTTTCATGAAGGATTTTAAATAAATTTAAAAAACATTATTAATGGAAATATTCAAAAGATTCTATATAAAATCACATCAAGGCACTCACTTGAAACATCTAGATCTTTCTTATAAATCCTTTAATTTGAAATCATATATCTATGGGATAAAGAAACATATTAGGTATATTTGCATTTTTTATGTAATTTTAAAAATCATATGACAAGTCTATTTTTTTAAATTACAGGTCAAGGGAATCCATTTGTCAAGCATTCTAATCTAATATTTTAGTTTCATTCATCATATTTTCCATAAAAGGGAGAACTTCAACAAATTGAGACCATTTAGGTCTATTTAAGCAAGACTCAGTCTACATAAGGATTTCTTATTGTAGATCTGTCATTTCCATTTATCCCTATTTTTTCTCTATTTTTAATTTGATATTAGTTTTGTATTTGTGAAGGAATAGTATTTTAATTTTATAGTTAATATTCCCATAGCATGAATCCCATGCATAATTAAATTACCATCATATGCATGCACAAGTATAAAAATTGGTAGTTAAAGTACATAGTGAATTGAGACAATATTTAAAAAACCATTAAATGATGTACTATACACTTGTCTTTTGGTTGTGTATTTGTCCCAATGTATAATAATATATAGTTTTGAGTTTTGACATAGATATAGGGTATTTCTATCTAGTTTCAAGTCTCAATCAACTGGTGTAGTTGATATGAAATGTGTTTTTAGAATATTTTCATGTTTTTTGCTTATTTACTATGTATTCCTAGATTCTCTAAATTCTATAATCTACAATATATTGCTATATATCCATATAATTCAATATCTTAGATCTAGTTATTAGAGTTAATTAATTTAAAAATAATATCAAACTTTTTGGTGAACTTGCATTTTAATTTTGAACATTGTTTGTTATTGCTTTATTG
Organism: Torreya grandis; assembly: GCA_037957365.1. NCBI lineage: Eukaryota > Viridiplantae > Streptophyta > Pinopsida > Cupressales > Taxaceae > Torreya > Torreya grandis. The sequence goes on from JARHVA010005700.1 coordinate 1,075,776, forward strand.
CTTTTTGTCTTAGTATTTCATGCAAAATTCTAATAAATCCTATAACTAAAACAAATTCTTAAACCTTAGATATAAATCTAACCCATAATTATTCATCTTCTTTGATATTGGATTCAATCTAACACTATATTTTTTTCGTCTTATCACCTTGGATAAATATGACACAAAATATCTTTCTTTCAACCTCAATTTCAAATTTCTTGATTTTTTTACACAAAAATCATCCATAACCTCAAATTAGTGTCATGATTTTCCTATAACCTCAAAAAAATATTGGTTCATCTCAAATACCCTAACTCACAAGAGAAATAACAAAATTTTGAGATCAAGTACACTAGGGATCGTAAGGGTCACCAAGTAAATAAATATCTTCTTACAAAGTAGAATGAGTCCACTTAGGCATCGTTTGATGATTATACAGATAAGCAAGTGCATAGGGTAGATTCATAGGTAAATTATCAATGACATCAATAATATCAGGAAGTAAGGCCTCATAAGAAGATGAAGAAGGAATGAGTGATGGAGAATAAGAAGAGGTAGGGTGTTATAGAATAAAACTCTCATCAAAGCTAACATCCTATCAAAGTAGGACATTATGAATAACTCGATAAAATAGGTGATAAGCCTTAAAATACTCACAATGGATAATAAAGATGAGTTACATGGTTTTCTTATCCATAGACTTATTCTTATCATCATGAAAAAAATTCCCATGCCTTACTTCTAAATATGTGAAATACAAAAACATCAAACTTGATCCCTAACCAATCTTCATTAAAGGTTTTATTCCACACTGCCCTGTGGAGAATGTCATTCTGGATATAATTTACATAATTTATTACTTCAACTTAGTATTGAGGAAATATTTTTTTGGACATAATAATACAATTTTACATCTCCCTAAAATAAATTTTTGAGTGGAATAGATGATTGCTTCTTTAGAAAGGTTGTACATTCTTTGAAGTTCTAAAAAACATCACTTTTGTACTCAAGAAAGTATACCCATTTTTAATATATAAATCATCAATAAAATTGAGTACATATTTTTTTATAGATAAAAAATGAGTGGGAAATGTTGGTAGGTCACTATTCACCAACTTGACAGGAGATATTTTTTGGGAAACCTTAGATTTTTGAAATGGGTCTTGGTGTTATTTTCCAAGCACACATCCAATAAAAACACCATCGATACCAAAGTTTTGAGGTAAACCAATCACCAAATTTTAAGTGATCATATACTTTATTTATATTTAGTTTAGGTGACAAAAGCATTCATACCATAATTAACTCATTGAATAATCATGATCAAGAAAATATGAATAAGTAGAGGGCTCAAATCTCTCTAACGTGAGTGATGGTCAACAATACATGTTGAAACCACATCTTGTGGATCTTGAACTTCTCTTATTACAAAATTATGTGGAGAAAATTCCACATTATTTTGAGTGCTTGAATTACATATTTGATAGACATACACTAAATTAGTGGAAATTTTGGGTACAAATAGTACATCATTGACACACCCATCATACATTTGAATTACATCAGAGCCAAAAATATTAACTTGAGAATAATTTCAAACTTCAATATGGGAAGTGCTGCAATAAGAGGAGATGTGAAAATATCACAATAATGTTTTAGATGTTATTAAGATCCATAATGAAAAATCTACTAGTCATTAGATGTACTTAATGCCCTGGCAGAATGTGTTTTTTCCTTCCCTAATGAAGAAGTAGATGGAATAAAAGTTTTGTATTGTTTTAATACTACTTATAATGTTTCATTTGTATTAAAACATCTATTTTTATTATGATTTGACCCATAATAATGATGACATGGATCAAATACCTTATTTTTCCTAATTGATCATTGAGGCATAATAGACTTAATAGGCTCATAGATAGATTTTATAAATTTATTAAAGGGGATTCATCTTATGTTTAGGTGGAAATTTTCCATTAGAGGATATAATAGTAAGATCAAAAATTTAACTAGGAAAAACATCAAGAAACACCAACTTGGTTTTCACTCTATTTAGTGGTTCAAATATTAAAAAGTCAAAAGTAGACATTTTGACTTGATCAGCTATGACATCTATAGTATAATAAAAAATTGAGTCAAAGACACTAAATGGACACTTAAATTTTTTTATAATAAAGAAAATAATATATTTTTCATTCCTATCTTGTCCATATAATTTTAATTGTGACATGATGGACTTGAATTTCTCAAGCAATTCTTCAATCATGGAAAAGTTAGAGGGTGAGAAAGAACACAATTTTGCATCAAGTTAAAATTTATTAAAACTTGTTTATGTTTCCAAATTTCTTTTCAAAGTATTCCCACATATTTAGTAGGTTTGATATCAAAAATGTGTAAAAATAAGTTATTTGATACATTTAAGACAATTAAACACATGTTGCCTTCTTGCTTGTAGGCATACACATACTAATATTTTTCTAACATGAAATCTATAATTATATCTTGAAGTACCCTCCACAAAAATTTATACTACAACAACTAATGTATTTTAGGTTCCTAGGTGAATTAGTTTGTGGTGTTTAAGGGTTTAATAGGGTAGTTTTTGGCCATTACAGAAGAACAAGTGGAAAACGAACAATAAGGATAAAAAATGAAAAATATATTCTCAAGTGAAATTTAGTAAAAAGATAATTGAACAGATGTGAAGAGCATAAAAATCATGAGTTTTCAAAAAAAACATCACTCAAATATGAGTTACCATTCAAGAGATATGGCCTTCAAAATTTTCAAAATTCATCGATTGTAAGGAAAGTATAGGGAGAACAAAAAAATTAGGAAATATGAATGTCCAACTTAAAAAATGGTTGAGCCCACTATTATGTATGTAATGTAAAAAACTAATTTCCCCTTGGGCTTTTGGATGAGCAAGAATAGGGATCTGTAAAATTAGCTGCTTGATATATGGTCTCAATGGTGTGAGCCAAAAAAATTATTTTATAATATTTTTAAAGGGGAAAGGGGTTCAAACTCTTCACCTCTTGAATATAAAAGGTTTTAACCATAAGCTAGAATATTGTTTACCTTGATCCACCTTTAAAAATTCATAAGAACAAAATGAAGGAAAATTCAAGGAAACCTCACCTATTATCTATAACAAAAATGAAGGTAGATTTTAATGATAAGAACCTTTCTAAACTGGTTATTTCTAATTTAGTATATATTTTTATGATGAATTATTATAATATAGGCATCAAGTTACTATGTGTTGGTGTAGATGGGGCATAACTAGTGCAGGAGAATAAAACTAGTCCATGTTTTGGCCTACAAATAACACTTTCCCCATTTATGACTCTAATCCACTACATGTCATATAGAATGAATCTTGGTTACAAATTTATTATCAAGCTTGAAAATGTCAAAGAATTGGAGGAACATATTCATGACTTACATGTGTACATGAGTCCAAAAAGGTTTTTAGAGTTTCATAAATTTGTGATTGGAGTGAGTGATCATACAAAATTATTAAAAGATGTTGATACAAGATGGATTTCCATGTATGAGATTGTGTGTTGAATATTTGAGGAATATCAGTCATTGGTAGGTTTTTATGTTTAAATATAGGACGGATGTTGAGAAGGAAAAATATTTATTCTACCATTTGACAGATTTCAAAATCTTATTAACATTGTGTGATATTATACCCATGTTGAAATAAATGCATTGTTTGATGAAACAAGCATAGGAGAGATCCATATATAATATTCACTTCATACGATTGAGGAAACATGTTTTTCAATATCTTCATATATTATACTACTTGAATGAAAGCTTTAAGTTAATAATATTTGAAAGTTGGCACGTTTTAGTAGATATAAAGGACCATAAAAAATATTTAAAATTCAATATTAATGATCATCTTTGTATTGTCATTAATATAAAGGAGATACTAAACTACACATTTTCTAAATACTAACTCATGTGGATGCAAGAAAAATTAAATAAGTACCTATATCATGGGTTCTATATGATAATGTCATTGATGAGACACAAATCAAAATGAATAACATTTCAAAAAGATTATTTGCTGAAATTAAAGATTGATTTCAAAGGGATGGGTTACTTGAAGCCATGGGAGTGGTGAATCTTATATTTTTGAATAATCTATACGATAAATAAATAATAAGTAATTTATTTATCAAATACATGGGTACTCTAATTGAACGTTTTAGTAAGTTTGTATAAATTAATGGATTTGAAGTTGAGGGTATTTTACTAAAGGATTTATTGAAAAATAGTCAATGAATTTTGGAATTAAAATGGTTGAATGATATCTAACCTTTGGTCAACTAATAAAAATAGGTTATATTAAAAGGATATAGAATAAATTGTATCCTAGTAGTGTTCTACAGTAAATAATTATCAAATATTTTTTGTTATATAATTTTTTCCAAAGAATTATTTTGGGGTTGGTGGATGATGAAAATTTATATAGTACACCATCTTTTGTCAAATCTAATCTTAAGAATAGTTTGGATAAAAATCTTAACATATGTTTGAGGTTGTATGCTTCAGGTTATGCAGTGGATGAGTTTCCATATTAAAGAGTGATTTGAATTTGGAGTCCTCTTATTGAAAGAAGAGGAGTCACTAATACAATAACCAAAAAGATATTGAAAAATCCACTAAGACAATACATACAAATGTCAATGATGAATAACATGTTACAAAAGTGTTATTTGAGCTACTTATGTTTTAGCTTATATGTATTTGAAATATACTTGAATTAAATTCAGTTGTAATAAATTTTTGATGTTTACTGAACATTATTTTTTCTTTTTAATTCATAAAGAAATTATGTAGCAAGTAGTCTTATATTGAACAATAATTCATATGCTCAATTATGTTGTTTTGGAATGTCTTAATTGATTTCATTACCAATAGTATATATCATACATAAAATATACCTAAATTAATTAAAAAAAACATTAGTTTTAAATATAATGTCTAACACATTATCAACTATAAGTCATATAAAAATTAATAATCCATTTCATCTTCTAAAAGTTGGATGTTAGGTTGTGATGTCGAACATCTGTACTATGCAGGTTAATGACTATGCTATGTAGTCAAATGATTGTAGTATGTAGTTAGATGAATGTAGGGCTTACTCAAATAATTTAAAGGTATGCCCAGATGACTATATGACACAATAAAATTATTATGCCATGTATTCATATTATTGTGCTTTGTAGTCAGATGACTATTCCCTATAGTAAAATGACTACATAGTTTAGTCAAATGATTACATCAAGCAATCAGATAACTACATAGTGAATTTGGAAAATTACATAATTTCATTAGGTGACTATAGAATATCATCCAAAAATTTCATAATGCCATTAAATGACTACATTATGCATTACATAGTTAGATGACTTCATTATACATTGTATAATCAGATGCTTCCTAGTATTGCATTCACCACATGCCACCTCCTAATTCACGTATTCTTTTATATGCCTTCCAACCTAATTTTCCACCATTGTGAAACTAATTTTCCTAGTGACCTCCAAGTTTTATTATTATTGGCCACTAAAATTATCCCTTCTAAACCCTATGCTATAATAAATAGGTAGGAAAATGAGTAAAAGGTGGGATGATATTATATTACTAACATAAATAGATTGGGATTTGGGCATCTAAGACATCCCTTATGTCAATTTTACTTCTGATTAGTTCCATTATAGGTGAAAATTGACACAAAAATACCATATCCACTTATGATTATGGTAAATTCCAATAATGGGTGAACCAAACTAGTGCAACACACAAATAGTGAAGTCCATTCAATGATGTCAAGAAATTAAAACCAACTATTTTATTAACAGGTTAGGAATTAACTATTAGATCATGTTACTCACACCTAGATTTCATTATGTATCACATTAACATCATGAAATATATATAAAGATGACATCAATCTATTATATGATATGGATATGTAATACATTAAAAAAATAATTCATAGCATGTTGGGAACTATGCACATTGGGTCATTCCCTCCAATACCCTTAAGGTGGCTGCATTGGATTTATATTGTTATTGAATATCCCCTAGTCATTACTTTCTCTATATAAGTTATAATTTCCCTATCCTTTACAGATATAGCTTTGGTTTTCAATCAAAAATTTAGGTATGGTATACTCAATATCAAGATATGGCTTAGATAATCAATTGGGTAGGGTATAATAAAATAGGTAAAGTTGGTAAGAGATACTCAAGTAGGTTAATTACATAGTTAATACTAAGTGGTATACATATATTGCATACATAACATGATTTAAGACTTCATTTCTCATTCTATCTATTAGGAAAAAAGATTCCCTTGCCAAAAATAGAAGCAAAAGACGTAGGGAAAGAATATGTGCAAGCTATAGATTGGGAATCAAGCTTCCATTGATTTTTAATAATTTTTTTTATAAAGGTAATGTATATAGGATAAGAATGAAGATGTATATTTGGAAGTAATCTTCCATTGCCTTATTAAGTATGGCATATGTAAGTAGATAGGGTAAATACAAAGCTATCTATCAAAAATAATAATTCAATTGATAAATATTTATTAATATATAAGAAAAGTAAAACTAAATATCAGGAAGAAAAACTTTCCCTAATAGCTATGCCCTACTCCATTGATTCTAAATTTATATTTGTATAAATAGGGGTGATTGGGGACTAGTTGA
>JARHVA010005700.1:1085000-1128418 GCA_037957365.1 Torreya grandis
TCATCCCTTGATAGTTGTACCTAACTCTCTTATTATCCATCAAGAAGGAAATATCCTGTTTATATATTATTAGGTGAAATAAATATAGATATCAAAAATGAAAGCTTCCCTTGCATTAATCATTGGCATAAATGAAGTAGGTAGGGAAATATTTCATTTCCTTAATAAGTAGAACAAGTATGAGATCAAGGTAGGGATTTTGAAATGGTGTCCCCCGTATATCTATGATAGAGATCCCATTTGGACATTATACTTTAATAAAATATATAGGGGTTTGGGGAATACTCAGAGTATATCAAGGCCCCAATTTGGCATTTAGGGCCCACCATGACATGCCCAAGCTCTATGTGTGCCCTTCTCAATACACTAGATTATGGCATATGCCATTCATTCCCTTTATATATCAAATTGAATATAGATTAGGTTTTGTATAGATCGAGTTGGGTTAGGAAATATATTCTATTAACTATTATATTAGAACATACTTGATTAGATTCGATACCACCTATCTATCTATCTATCTATCTATCTATTTATCTATCTGTCTATCTATCTTTCTATCTAATTATCTATCTATCTATCTATCTATATATCTATATATCTATCAATCTATCAATCAATCAATCAATCAATCAATCTATCTATCTATCTATCTATCTATCTATCTATCTATCTATCTATCTATCTATCTATCTATCTATCTATCTATCTATTTGAAAATCCTATATTTTATGGGTCTACTCTGGATATACAACCTACTATGGGGTTAGGATTAGAATTTTTATATAGTCTCTAGTTTACCCTATCTATATAAATATAAATTTGAATTCTAAACTCTAGGATTAGGATTATTAAATGGATAAATCCCAATCTATGTATGTAAGAAAAATAATTTCATCTCACCCTTTGATCAATTTCTTTCCTATTTATTCTAGTCCAGGGCTCTAGATACACACTCTCTCCATGGTTTGGGCATGTATTGCCATATATATCTTTGAATCCCATAAAAGAATTAGATGATATCTGCAACTTACTTGTTTGAGTGAAATAAGATAAGTGGAAAAAGAGTTTATTTGGGACTTATTTAAGTGAGTATAATTTGGAATTGGAAAATAAGATAATTATGCACAAGTGGGAAGCTACTTAACCCATCATCAATTTATTGGATAGAGTGAATAAGGATGGATATGGAGGGAGTAAAGATTATGAGGGATGATGAGGGAGTCATTAGGGATGATGGGGGATGGTGAGGGTCAATGGGGTAGTGGTTAGGCATGTTTAGGGTCAATGAGAGAGTGATTAAGGATGATGAAGGAAGAAGAGGGATAGTGAATTAGTGATTAGGGATGATAAATGATGGTGAGGTTCAGTGAGGGAGTGATTAGGGAAGATGATGGGAGTTGTTATAAATTGTGAGGGATAGTGAGGGTTAATGAGGGAGTGATTAAGGATGATTAGGGATGAGGAGGGAATTGTTAGGTTTGATGAGGGATGATGAAGTAATTATTAGTGATGTTGAGGAATGGTGAAGGTTAATGAGGGAGTGATTAAGATGCTGATTGAGTGATTAGAGTTGATGAGGGATGGTGAAGGTCAATGAGGGACTGATTAGGGATGATGAGAGATAAGGAAGGAGTTATTATGGATGATAATAGATGAGGAAAAATTTATTAGGGATGAGGGAGGGATGGTGAAAATTTGATATTAACATAAAGTGATTGTTTGATGTGCATAATCTGTTAATGTGACCTATGTTTTCCAAATCACCTGACTTTGTCTTGAATTATAAGATAGTGGTTTGTAAACTCAAATTTTAATAAGCATAAGACTCTTAAAATTTCTGATAAGTAATCTTGAGGGCACAAGAACCTAAAAAATAACTATATATTTACCAAAAATGGACATCAATTAAAAAATTTATGCTCGAAAATCCTTAAATTCAATACTGAGAACCTAAAAATGCCTATGTATTGACAAGTTTAGATTTTTAGAAACTATCTCTCACATTGTTAGTCATGTGACTATGAGACCAACTCTATCAAACATAGCCCTAATTTATTATTTTTAATAAAATAAATTTAAAGTATAAGTTTAAATTTATATGTATAAGTTTAAATCTATATTAATACATTCATATTCCTTATACTAAACATTTATGTAAGTAAACCATATACCCCTTCCAATAGATCTTTCCTACCTTTTTAGTGTAATGCAAAGGTAATGTGTACACACTTTGATGCATACATATTATGTTCACTAAACATAACATGTGTGTATTTAAGTTTGGTATGCCCATCCTAGTTTTAAATATTCCCATCCTATTTTTAAATAATGCATACACATTATGTAAATTAGGTGTATGTGTAATGTCTATTATAAATATGTATTATGGTAAATTGACACATAATTGTCCTCCATGTCTATGCACTTACCATGCTTCTTACCAATATCAAATAGTGTCATTTTTTCCCACTACATGGATAATATCCATGATAAATGATCACATTGAATCACTACTTAACTCTCCTCTATTTATATCCACACATCTCTTGATTCCCACAAGCCTATTGACTTACAAAATGTTCTAGTCATACATGCATAAGTATGTGAGGAACCTAAAAGTGTTACGACTTCTTTGAACATAAGAACATTTTATTAAAATCATTTTAGGTAGTTTACCCCTCAACATTCATCCCCACCATTATCCATTTTTCCCAAAAATATGATATTGAGAAGATGGTTAAATAAATCCTTCAAAGAGGAATCATTCATTTCAGCACAAGCTAATACATTTCCCTATTTTTAATAGTATACAAAATATAGATCTTTTTAGCTATATATTAATTTTAGTAATTTGGATAATATCACCATTAAATTTAAATTTACTATCTTGTTGGTAGTTGAAATTATTTATTAACATCATGATGCACACATATCCAAATTAGAACTATAGTCTGGCTATCATGAGATATTCCTCTAGGATGAAGATATTACAAAAAATACTTATACACACATGAATACAACTATGAGTTCCTAGTCATCCTATCTGATATTACCAATACCTCTTCCACCTTCCAAGGTTTAATGAACAAAACATTTCTACCATTTTTATGTAAATCCATCCTAGTCTTTTTTGATGATATCTCAATTTATTAAAAAATAAGGGAAGAACATATCTAACACCTCGACATCGATTTAAAACTTATTACATACCACTAAAACTATGAAAAAATGTTTAAATTATCATTTCATAAGAATGAGATTGAGTACATAACCCATATTTTCTAAGTAACTGACATTTAAGTTATCCCTAAACACATTGAGGCCATGAAAAATTGCCCTAAACCTAAGACACTCAAAATCCTTCATCAATTTCTTAGAATCATGAGGTACTAATATACTATTTATAATATAATTTGAAACTTGATACCCTATTGAACACCATGCTAAAACAACACACTTTTTATGGTATTTTTACAATTGAGAAAGAATTTTTGATTCTCAAGCAGGATATGTTTACTACACACATTTTATTCATGCTAGATTTAGTGAAGATAATATTCATTAAAAGTGACACATCTCGGAGGAGTCTTGGAATTATCATCATGCAAGAGGGGTATCCCATCATCTTAACCATATAGTTCATCAATGGGAATAATTTGGTGTAGTGAACATATGAGAAGGAAATGATGGCTATCCTTTTGTAGATATTTAAAATTTATCAAAATATTCTTGAAAATTATTATCATTGACATCCTTACTTGTTTGGTCTATTCTTCATCCCATTAACTCATAAATATCCTTGAAATTTTATACTATATCAGAGATACTAATAATATCTTTTAGACATCCCTGTTTCATCCTTATTCATCCCTATTAAGATAATAAACTAACGTCAATCATGTTTTAAATTCATCTCTCCTTTTAGGACATGTTCACACTAGACAAATAAGTATGCACTACATATATTTACAAATAATGTAGACCTATCTCTTGTGCTCTAATGGTTACCTTTTGTTTTTGACATGTTTCATGAAGGATTTTAAATAAATTTAAAAAACATTATTAATGGAAATATTCAAAAGATTCTATATAAAATCCCATCAAGGCACTCACTTGAAACATCTAGATCTTTCTTATAAATCCTTTAATTTAAAAGCATATATCTATTGAATAAGGAAACATATTAGGTATATTTGCATTTTTTATGTAATTTTAACATTCATAGGACAAGTCTATTTTTTTCAATTACAGGTCAAGGGAATCCATTTGTCAAGCATTCTAATCTAATATTTTACTTTCATTCATCATATTTTCCATAAAAGGGAGAACTTCATCAAACTAAGGCCATTTAGGTCTATTTATGCAAGACTCAGTCTACATAAGGATTTCTTACGATAGATCTGTCATTTCCATTTACCCCTATTTTTCTCTATTTTTAATTTGATATTAGTTTTGTATTTGTGAAGGAATAATATTTTAATTTAATAGCTAATATTCCCATAGCATGAATCCCATGCAGAATTAAATTACCATCATATGCATGCACAAGTATACAAATTGGTAGTTAAAGTACATAGTGAATTGAGACAATATTTAAAAAACCATTAAATGATGTACTATACACTTGTCTTTTGGTTGTGTATTTTTCCCAATGTATAATACTATATAGTTTTGATTTGTGACATATATATAGGGTATTTTTATCTAGTTTCAAGTCTCAATCAACTGGTGTAGTCGATATGAAATGTGTTTATAGAATATTTTCATGTTTTTTGCTTATTTACTATGTATTCCTAGATTCTCTAAATTCTATAATCTACAATATATTGCTATATATCCATATAATTCAATAGATTAGATCTAGTTATTAGAGTTAATTAATTTAAAAATAATATGAAACTTTTTGGTGAACCTGCATTTCAATTTTGGACATTGTTTGTTATTGCTTTATTGATTTTTGTCTTAGTATTTCATGCGAAATTCTAATAAATCCTACAACTAAAAAAATTCTTAAACCTTAGATATAAATCTAACCCATAAATATTCATCTTCTTTGATCTTGGATTCAATCTAACACTAAATTTTTTTGTCTTATCACCTTGGATAATTATGACACAAACTATCTTTCTTTCAACCTCAATTTCAAATTTCTTGATTTTTGTACACAAAAATCATTCATTTTTTATTTATGTATGTATTTTTAATTTTCACTTTCTTATTTTATAAAATATTTTATAGTAGTTTTCAAAATACTTCATGACTATTGAGAAGGAATATGTGGTGTTATATTTAAAAACATCATTACATGAATGGTTTACACTCCAATACTCATATGCATAGTACAAAAATAAACACATAATTTAGTTATCATGTGCCTCACATTATATCAATAAATTCTAAGGATTCCTTTTTTTACACCAATAGGAATCCTCTTTTAACCATATAATTTGTGGTGCATTTTAGAGAAGCATGTCACCTAGGGAAGTTACTCTCACTATACCCTCAAAACTAGGGCTAGTGGACTATAGGTATAGTTTAGTATATATAGTTAGTGATATGAAATATTTGGTTGATATCAATCAATGAATGATCAATTATATCTAAGAGCCGACAAGTTATTCAAACCCTTACCTAAATAATCCTTTATGTGTTGATTTTTTAGTATTATGTGCATAATGGGATTTGCGTTTGAATGTTTCCTTCATGTTTTACATACATTTGTTGATATATTCGATACTAATTTTTAAAATTATATTGAATATGTTCTTAACGTAATTCACATCTCAGTTTATTTAGTTGATTATGTCTCATGAACTCCTTACTTCACATCAATGTTTTATCTCATCATGCAATCCTTTTTCTTCTCTAATAAATTTTATTATATTTGAACTAAGTTGGCACCAAGAGGAATATTATATTATATTATATGTAAAACCTTCCAATGTTTCTTATTATATCGATTTTATACCTCATACCTCAACTCTGTACTACATCAAATATTAGAAAATGGGCTATTGGCTATAAGTAAGAGTCCACCACTTACATATAAGACAAATCTAAATCATCGTATGAGATCATAACCTTAATTTACACATATTATTGTAATTTAAAATTTGTGATATTTCCTATCATAAATAAACTTTAAAGATCATGTATTCAACCAATTCTACCACTCAATATCAACATGATACTATTCAACTTCCTATAGTTATTATTCATCCAAGGCTCATATTAGATTCTTAGGTTCATGTTTTTAAAACTAGAATGTGGTGCATTCCATTGATTTCACAATCAAATTTTACTATTTCCAATATTCATCCCACTTACTTTAATAAATTCAAGGAAATTTCCCCTGTTCAAAGGGTATTATTTTTTTTATAGATTACATAATACACTAGTCAATATTTTTATTCTCAAGCATTTAAATAGAATATCAGCTTACAAGGATATCCCATATGAAATTTTATGATATAGTATTTTCCTAAGGCATACACATCCAGATTCATTTTATTCTATAAAAAAAACCTTAAAATATATTGATATAAATGTTACCTTTGACAAAGAATACATCCCTCCTGCACACATTCTCGAGAAAAATATCCCATTATTTTTTTAAGATTTAAATACATGTAAAGTTGGTCAAGTCTACATTGGTTTGCAATGGTTATGGAATAAATATTTATAGATATGATTTTATCCATAAATTAGGATTTAATCGGGATATTATTAAACAAAAGTATATATCTTTACATGGCTTCGACAACACTCCAAAGAAAATAATGGGCACTTTCACATTAGATCTATTATTGGGCCCTAAAATGGTCATTACTATTTTTCAAGTCATGCTGTATCAATTAATATATAATATATTATTGGGAGGACCTCGGATTCAATAAATAGATGATATAACCATTACCTTTCATAGATGCATTAAATTTATCATCGATTCACATGATTGTACAATATCAGTTGATGATTCACCAATTTGATATTAAAAGATGACACAAGTACACCTTGATAAGGTCTCCTTTATCCCCCTTAGGAATTCAATACAACTTTTCCTAAATGCATACTTATGAAGTGGGTGAGTCAAGTAAATAAAATGAAATTTACCATGTTTCTCTCTTTCTTAACAAATATAACTTCCTATTAAGGAAGACCCACTAGAATATCTAATTTCCCCATAATTTGAAAAACCAAAAATAAAAGCAAAAGATCAGGAGTTACCTTCTAAAAATTCAATGGAGGATATTATAAAATTAAAAATATTATCCAATATAGATGATTAATATTTTAAAATTGAAGATTAATATAGTAATGATAATAACGATAAAAAAATAACTAAAATATGAGCAAATATATAAGTAAATTTTAAACCCCATTGATGAATTTGATTACTTGTCTATTTATTTATTTATAAAAATTGGAGTAGGTGAATATAGATCTATTCATATTATACAAGCTAAGGTCAAAGCACCCATTTTAGTTCCACAAGATTTATAAAAATATTACAAATACTATATCAATGGTTGATTCAATAAATTTTACACACTGACATCTTATCTCAATTTTTGGATTATTTATAATTAACATAGGTGGATATACCCTTTACGTATGATACCCTTGGGAATGTTCCTCTAATCAAGTCATTGGTTAATCCACTTGCATAATTACTACTTGTACATAACTTATTTACTTTAACTTAGTTGCTACTTATTCTACCCCTTACCAAGATTTATTCTAACCATTTTTACATTTCACTATGGGCACTTTTCCATTATCTATTTTTATTACACATCTAATCAATCCAAAAATAATTCATTTACCAAGTTTACAAGGTACATCATTCATAGAAATTAACTTGATTACTTTTTCACATCTATACATGATATGGTATCCTTGACACTTACAAAATCAAATTCTTTACATAATCACACATATTCATGTTTATCATGTATGTTATGTTGCTGTACTTTTCTTGAAAAGACATTTGGGACATATCACTTCCCTTTCTCAATGCTATGCTTTCACATCTTGTTGCAGATTGTTTCAATCCTCCATACTTATACTTAAGAGGCTTTCTCCCTTGCACTTTCCAAACATTTAAAATTTTAATATTGTAAAATTTACATTTATAATACGTAAAATTTACAAATAAGATAATATATTTTGAAAATATAAAAAATAAAAATATTTACAAAAATTCAAAAATCAGGGTTTATAAGTAATTATGCATGTTTCTAACTTAATGTCTTTACATATGTTATGTGTTTTGTGTTGAGTATATAGCATATATTATTTTTTTTTATAAAAAAATATTTCAAAAGGTACGTGAGTGTGATAATAGAACATCTATTTATATGGTTTTGATGTTGGGTCGACCTTTTAATTGATAGCCTTGCTAAGTTGGTGGAATCTCACCATTTTATGTGAACACTTTTATAGGTTATATTTATCCACAACTAATTTTATAATATAAGAATACAAATAATACACATGAATTACTATTAAATCATACTTTTAATTGTATTATATAAATATATGATATGCTAACATGGATTTATTTAAATATGATTAATATGAATCTAATTTCATTTATGTATATACTTATTTCATTTACACTTTTTTTTTAAAAATTTTATGTGTCCCTTATTATTGTGTATTCTCAACAAATTCATACTCTTATTTTTAGTACATCATCATGATATTTTAATGTGTCTCTTTGTCTTATATGTTTATGCAACATTTACATGTCCCTTGTATGCCATGTCCTTTGTACGTAAATTTTATAGACTTCATTTTGTATTTTTTTATTACATGTTCATTAAATTCTATTTTAGTTCCATCATCTATATCAGCACTAATACTCCTCATACTACTACTTATTGCATACATTTATGGTGTCATGATATATAATATGCACATACTATTTCTATGCTCCATTATTTCATCTACTCTATCTTATACTATAAACGCGATTTTAATGCTTAGAAACCATTTACATGTTTCATACACTATTTAAATTATTTATTCAAATTCATGATGCAATGTAATCTCAATAAAAGCTTCTTGTGCACTTCAATAACATTTTTTGTGATTACAATACAACTCACATATATAAAAATGATATTACATGATTACAACTTTTAAATATGCTATAACACTTTATTTTTAGATTAGTGACTTGAATGGAATGTTCTTCATCTTAAAAGGGGGGCACTATGAATGTTTTATTTTTTAGGAGGCTATTCTTACTAGAATCATCAAAGTTCTTAGGAAATATGAAAAACATGTGGTGAACTAAAAAAGAAGGAAATAAGCCCTCCTTAAAACCACCCTCTTTGAAAAAAACCAATCTCTTCAAGTCAACCCTAATTGTATTGCTTTGTAAAATTTTGCTTCTAAATCAAAGGATCATCTTATAAAGTATAAAGTTTATCATGATCAAAGAACTAAGGTTAGAGTTATACTCTTTTGGATCAAGCATGGATATTGTGGATCCAAGTTATTTTTCATATATCTCAATTAAAAACATAAACTTGAGTGAATTTTAACTATAATCAATGAGTATATACATAGTGCTTCCTCAAAAATTGCACTCAAATAGGCATTCTTCTAATATTATCACCATCTCTTTTATTAATACCACTACCCTTATGATCTTGATGAAATCCTTGTAGATGGATATAGGGACTGAATTTTTTTAGAGTTTAACATGATATTAGTGATTTATAGGAGAAAAAACTTACCATGAAAGACCTTGAGAAATCACATAGGACTTGAAGCATAATAAAGCTCTTAGTTTGGATGGTCCACTTGTCAAGTTCTTTCAAAGCTTTTGGAAAATCATGAAACTTGATATTTTAAAAAATTTCAAAGATATAGAAGCCAAAGGTTTATTAGGTTCTATATTTAAGCATGCTATTATCAAAATTATTCCCGAAACTAGAAAAAAAACCAATATTTATGGGTGGTGGCCAATTTTTGTACTCATTATTTTCTACAATATGATAGTTTGTAAGACTATATTTGTGAAGTTGAATATTATATCAAAATAAAATTTCAATTAGGAAAAATAATTTCTTATATAGAAATACATTCTTGACAATATTCTTTTATGTTGGGAAAAAACTCAATGTGTTGAGAACTTTTTTCAAAATATTATTTTGGTCAATCTAGACTTTATCAAAACTTATGATCTCATATTTTGATGTGCTTCGTTTGCTAATGCTCAATACAGTTACATGAAATCAGAACTATAGTTTGGTTGTCACACCAAATAAAAGTTAGACTTTATTATGGGAATCCAAACTCTCATAGAAGCTATATAATCTAAACTACCTCCTAACTAGCTTTAACAACACTTTGATATTCAATCTTAGTAGATGAAAATGTAATAGTTGTTTGATTTTTGTAGGTCTATAAAACCTAACCACTACCAAGCTTGCATATAATTTTAACAGTGGAATTGTGACTATGAATATTGCCTACCAAACCAAATTCATTATATCTCACAATATTTGAATCTCCTTGTGGTGTCTATTGAATCCTAAAGTGTGTAGTGCTATAAATGTAGCATAGAATACATTTATCCACTTTTCAATGACTCACGAGGATAATGAGAGAACCAAGATAAAATGTTAACATCAAAAGTGATATCAAGGTGAGTGGGAGTCAGATATAAAAGGCTACCCAAAATTTATTTATACATTATTGAATTAACTAAGGGATTCTAGTAAAGAGTAAATAAAATAAAATATAAATAAAATGGAGTGGTAACAAGATTAAAATCATCCATGTTGAAATGATGAAGTAAATATAAAGAATATTTTTACTAACCAATGAAGATACCATTATAATATTGATGAATCCAAAGGCTAAGAAAATAGTACAAAATTCCTAAGTCTATCATGTCAAATGAATCCATCAGTTTGTATGTGATAATATGAATCATGGGGTTTAAATTACAAGTGATAATCAAATCATCTACATAAATGATGAGTATAAAAATATCAACCCCTTGATTTTGGATGTAGACTTTAGGGTTAGATGAACACTAGGTGAAACTAGAACTAAGTAGAAAACTATCCATCTTCTCATACCAATTTCAATGAGGTTATTTGAGACCATTTAGTGAATGACAATGCTTGAATATGGGTGAATAATATTACTCAAATCCTTGATGTATATCCATATAGATCTCATCTTGAATATCATCATACAAAAGGGTACCCTTCACATCCATCTAGTATACTGAGTAATGATGTTATACAATGAGGTATTGTATAAGTTGAACATAATCCATCTTGGCAATAGAGGCAAAGCTTTAAATTAATCAACTCCTTAAAATTATGAGAAAACCTTTGGTATTTAATGAGCCTTATACTTATCAAAAAACACATATGGTTCATATTTAATCTTACAAGTACATTTAAAACAAATTTTTTTCTTCCCTTAGGAAGAGGCATCAAGTACTACATATGATTCTTATTGAGTGAAGAATATTCATCTTGTATATTATTATACGATTCCACTTTTTATGTAAGCTTAGATAAATATTGGTTCGTTTGAAATATCCTAACTCAGAAGAGAAATAATAGTGTTTGAGATCAAGTACACCAAGGATCAAAAATGTCAACAACTAAATAAATAGTTGCTTACACATTAGAATGAGTCCATTTGGGCATAGATTGATAAGTACACTAATAATTAAGTGCATGGGGTAGCTATGTAGGTTTGTAATCAATGGAATCAATAATATCAAGAAGCAAGTCCTCATAAGTAGATGAAGGAGGATGAATAATGGAGAAGAAAAAGAGGTAGGATGTTATATGATACAACTCTCATCAAATATAACATCTTGTCAAAATAGGATAACATAAGCGACTTGATAAAAGAGGTGATAAGCTTTAAAATAATCACAATGGCCAATAAATATGAGTTACATGTCTCTATTGGCCATATACTTGTTCTTGTCATCATGAAAAAATGCCCATGTCTTACTTCTAAATATGTGAAATCTAGAAACATCAAAATTTATCCGTAACCAATCTTCATTGGAATTTTTGTTCCATACTACCTTGTGAGGAATGTGGTTTTGGATATAATTTACATAATTTATTTCTTCGACCCAATATTAAAGAACCATTTTTTTGGACATAATAATATAATTTTGCATCTCCCTAAAGTAAACTTTTGAGTGGAATAGATGATTGCTTCTTTAGAAAGGACGTAAATTCTTTGAAGTTCTAAAAAACATCACTTATGTACTCAATAAAGTATACCCATGTTTTAATATATAAATAATCAATAAAAGTGAGTACATTTTTTTCTACAGAGAAAGAATGAGTGGGAAATGTTAGTAGGTCACTATTCACCAACTCAACAAGATATATTTTTCAAGAAACATTAGCTTTTTAAAATGGGTCTTGGTGTTATTTCGAAAGCATACATCCAATAAAAGCACCACAGATACAAAATTTCTTAGGAAAACCAATCACTAATTTTTATGTACTCATATACATTAATTATCTTTAGTTTAGGTTACCAAAGCATGCATACCATAATTTACTCATTGAATCATCATGAACAAGTAGAGGGCTCAAATCTCTCAAAATTATAGAGATGTGAGTGATGGTCAAAAATACATGTTGTAACCACATATTATGGATCCTAAAATTATTTTATTACAATATTATTTGGAGAAGATTCCACATTTTTTGGGTTCTTGAATTACATATTTGATATACATACACTAAATTAGTGGATATTTTATATACAAATAGTACATCACTGATGAATCCATCATATATTTGAATTATGTCAAAGCCAAAAACATTAAATTGAGAATAATTTCAAAATTAAATATGGGAAGTGTTGCAATAAGAATAAATGTGAGGAGATCATAAGAATGTGTTAGATGGTGTAAAGCTCCATAATGAGTAATCTACTAGTCATATGATGTAGTCAATTCCCTGGCAAAATGTGTATTTTCTTTGCCTGATAAAGAAGTAGATGAGGAAGATGGAATAATTTTTTTTGTGTTATTTTAATAATAATTATAATTTTCCTTTTTCTTAAAACATCTATTTTAAATTTGATTTTTCTCACCATAAAGGTGACATGGATCAAATACCTTATTTTACCTAAATGGTCATTTAGGCATAATAGAATTAATAGGCTCATAGATAGATTATGTAGGTTTATTAAAGGGATTATTCTTATGATTATGAGAAGGTTTTCACTTAGAGGAGATAATAGCAAGATCACAAATTGAACTAGGAAAAACATGAAGAGATGCCAACTTGGTTTGCTCTCTAGTTCATGATTCACAAAAAAGTAAAAAGTAGACATTTTGACTTCATCAGCTATGGAATCCATAGTAGAATAAAAATTTTAGTCAAAGACAGAAATGAAAACTTAAATTTTTAAATAATCAATAAAATAATATCTTTTTCATTCCCATCTTGTCCATAGGATTTTGATTATGACATGATGGACTTGAATTTGGCAACGAATTCTTCAATCATGGAAAAGTTAGAGCGAGAAAGAAGATAATTTCGTATCAAGCTAAAACTTATTGAAACTCATTTATGTTTCCAAATAATTTTTCAAAGTTTTCCCACATCTTTAGGAGATTTTATATCATAAATGTGGAAAAATAAGTTATTTGATACATTTAATCCAATTATGTACATGTCTTCTTCTTGCCTGTAGGTATACACGTACTTGTCTTTTTCTGAAACGAAATCTATAACTATATCCTAAAGCACCCTCCATAGGTAGAGCTTAAAAAACACACACCTACTCTCGATGTGGGCTTGTAATATTTGGTCATTGGGGGTTGGTCATCGGCGATCATTGGGGGGTTATTAATCACTTATGACTAACCATAGTTAAATCGATGTTAATGCATTTAATTCAATCTAACCATCCCTAACACAATCATCACTAACTTTACTGCCAATTGATAATCAACATCAACCTAACCATGAATCATGACTATGTAGGTGTTGTTGAACTTGTCATGTGGCATGAACCCAACATGGCATGTGAATCATTCGATGGTAATGTCAGATTATCATGCCCTAACACATTGATAATCATGTCTTCTTAGCATTTACTTAATCTCCTATCACTTACTGTTAACTAGGTAATGTCAAGACTAAAAGCCAAATAGATGTCTTTCACCATTCACTTCCGACTGATTGAAGGTGGAGGAAGATAGTTTAAGTGGAGGTGATCCAAACAAGAGTGGAAGATTCACTTTTTAATCCAAATTTTTGCACCAATCAAACATCAAGGTAAATTGTGGAAGGTTTTATCATTTTCATAGAGTCAAGTGACCATTTCATTTCATCTGAGGGTTTTGTATGCCCCTGTTCAAGGTTATCGTTGCTTCTCTATAGACTGTGTTTTAACACATAGTGGTCTACATGATTTTGAACTGTGTTTATGAACTCTACACAACTTCAAACACTTGAATCTTTGAAAACACCTTAAAGAATGGTAAATATTTTTATAAATAGTATTCTTGAGTTTCCATGTAGTTTAGAAGTTTTTCTCATAGAAAACACATACTTAATCCTCCTTTTCATAAGAAACAAAGTTGCATTGTTCAAACATGGAATATCCTTTAATAGATGGTCATTTTAAAGGACAACAAAAAGAAAATATCAATGCTACCTTATTAAAATGGTACTACATATGACCCTTCATAAAAATGAATCCCTAACTTATTTAGGATAGATTCATTCATATTTGTGATCACAGAAGGGCAAGTGGTGATTGAATAAGCTAAACAAGGAAAGAAATCTTAGAGTTTTTTTAATAAATGTGAAAAAATTGAATCCATAACTTATTAAAATAGAAAATATCCAAACACATAGGAAGCAATAATAGGTATGGGGAAAAATGAAAAAACTTAAGATAAACATATTTATAATTTGTTCATAAGCCTCTTTTGCATAAATTATTTAGATGAAAATGATAATAAAAAAATGGGAGATTGTAATAAATAATTTAAAAGGAATTATGTCTTCAATTTACCTAAACCTATTATTTCTCACGCCCTATTTCTCCTTGTCAGATGCACAGTATACATAAGGTTAAGCTTTCCTAGGATTTTGTCTTTGATAATATGCTAATTTTATACATAAGGAAAAGATTTTATATGCAGGGTACATAGGAGCCTCTCTAGTATTTTCCAAGCTTTAATATCTTCACCTTTATTTTTAATTCATGTGTTTTCATTCACCATTTCATTTGTATTTATGATTGCAAGTTCTTAAATGTACTCTATTCTTTGTGATGGGGTCATCTTGTATGCGTGCTTTTAAGTACATTGAAGGTGTTACTCTTATCATATTTTATTGGTTTGTGTAGACTTGCACAAACTAAGAATCTATGAATCCATGTTTGTTGTACTCCCATTGTAGGGTGTATATGAGCCTCTATATTATCCAAGCTTTAATTTCTTGTGATTTATTTTTAATTATTATGTGTTTATTCACCATTTCCTATGTATTTATGCTTGCAAGTGCCTAAATGAACTCTATTCTTGTGATGGGTTCATCATCTATGTGTTTTTTAAAGTATATTTAAAGTGTTATTATTATCATATTTCATGTGTTTGTGCATACTTCCACAAAGTAAGAGTGTGTGAATCCATGTTTGTGTTTGAAGTACTCCCATTTTACAATGCAATGTTTACTTATTATTGTTGAATTATTCATTCAGAATGTTCAGTAAGCTTATTAAATATTTCCATCAACATCTTTCATAGAAGCTAAAATTGAAATTAAATTTTTTGTATACAATCTCCATGGAGATGATATTTTAGGCTTCAAAAATATTATTGGTAACCTCTAAAATTTACAATAGACATGTTTTGGTTCTTTTAAAGTTATAAAAATGTAATGTATCCATTACATTTTATCTATCTCATCTAATACATACAAAGGTTCATTTATCTTGTCCTTGAATCACCAAATGAGGAATTGACATATTATATAGATTGTTTCTGAATGAATTGGTATGTTATGTTTCTATAATGAGAAAAGATAATTTCTAATTTAGAATGTTACACTATCTATAGAAAATGTAATGCCTTCTTGTATTTACATTTCCTTGTTAAAGGCTCATACTATATACTTTCAATATAGGGTGTCAATTTCATGAACATTGGTTCGCCTAATTATTCTATGACTAATGTTAAGTTTCAAACTAGTTGGATTACCTTGGCTGTTGACACACCATTGTACTCTCATGGTGACCTTTATGGTGACTTCTATAAGCATTTCATTGGTAAGGATTAGTGTTGTAAAGCATATTATTGACTTGTTTGAATGTAAGTTTTTGTTTGTTGGCAACAAATACTATGAATGGTAATTACTGTAGATTTAAGATGGATGAGTGGGAATTAGATGATTTCCTCAATGTACTTTATGCTAAGATGGAACAAATGGTATGAATTTTCATATATTATAATCAAACATGAATTTGAGTTGTATTTTTTTTTATGTTAATCTGTTATGACATACATTATGTTAAGAGAAAGAAGTAGGTCAGAAGTCCTCATTATGTGTAAGTGATCAATTTAGGCATTCCCCTCACCCCCTTAGAGGTCAAGAGATGAAGCTATATGGAGGATAAATAATTGGGGATGGTATTCCCACTGTTATGAGATAGCCATCCCCTACCCATGAACAAATAAGGGTTCAATCCCAGTGTGAGATGAAATATTTACCAACTAAAGATTCAAAAAGGGGATATCATAGGTAATTTTATTTATGGTCTATGTATTTTCAATGCCTACTTTAATATTCTTACTACATATATAAAATGCTCAATATTTATGAATCATGCATCCCTCTTTTGATTTGTTACATTTCCCTTTTATAATAGTCTAAGAGGAGGGGTGAAGTAGACTAAAGGTGAAAAGGGTGTCCTCAAAGTGCCCAATGATTGTTTCTCAAGAGATGTATGGGAACCTTTGGCTTCCCTTAATGCTTGATTTCCCCTCATATTAAACAATGTTTATTTATTCCCTCTTAAAATAATAAAAATTACAATAGTTTTGATAGACACACCATGCATTTTTTTATGTTGTTTTTATTTTGTGTTTTAGTTAGGAGAGGTGGAGTGGAGCCACATGGACATGGCTGATAGTCACCTGTATAATGAATCCATCCCTAAAAATGTGCTTATCTTTTGTACTCTCACTTTCATTTATCATGATCAATAATTATAAACCATACATCCCTATTTTTATATGTTATATCTATTTTAATACTATAGGAGGTGGGGGTGGAGTAAACAAAAGCTGAAGAAGGTACCCCCTAAGCATATAATGACTGTTTCTCAATAAATGTATGGGAAAATTTGTGTACCCTTAATTTTTGATTAATCTTAATGTTAAATAATGTTTCTATCTTCACTCTTACAATAATTAAGATTAGAATTCTTTGGACATGCCATGCATTTTGTATGTTGTTTTTTGTTTTGTGTTTTAGTTGGAAGTGGTGGAACAGATCCATTTAGATGTGGTTGATAATCACCTGCATAATTAATCTAACCCTAAAAATGCACATATTTTTTATAGTCTCTCTTTCATTTGACATGCTCATATCCCTAGGTTTGTTGGTCCATATATGTTTGGATTTGGACTCACATATATATGTCAACCTATGTGGCATGAGGATATGGAGTCATATGACCTCAATGACAATGATGATGAGGATGCTGATGTTGTTGATGATGATGATGATGATGATGATGATGATGATGATGATGATGATGATGAAGGTGATTGGCTTCTAGATGCTTCATAATCTGAGATGGAGGAGGAACCAAATTTTTTAAGAATATTTGATTGTCTAGGATGATGTTATCTGATGTTTATTGTTTTATGATTTTAACATTATATTGTGTTTGATGAAATTGTATTTTATTTATTTATTTATGATTTTAAACTCAAATCTCTTCCTTATTGAATAAAAGTATACAGGTGAGTCTAAAATTGAAGATTGGGGTATTACAAGGTAGAATGCATACCTTTTCTTGTTGAGGCCATGTGACACATTTAAATAAAATGTTGGCCATCCATTTTGGTCATGAGACAAACTTAAAACTCACAACGATAATATTAATGGTCGAAAACCCATTCCAAGGAGGACCCGTGGGCATGCTTGAAGTGGGAAATGTACACTAAGGGAAGAGAAATCAATAAAAGGCAAACAAAATAGAGGCCAATAGATTCAATCTTGAAAATTAGTGGATCAACAAGAGATATAGGCTAGAAATATAATGGTTATATAGGGAAGATGTGTTTGAGTTATGCTATATTAGTGAGACAACCTTGAATTCTATTGAAGACAAGATCGATACGTATGATACAAGTGAAAACATGGCATGGAGTAGGGAAACCTGAATTCATCAGAGAGAATATCATCAATAAATGGATTGAGAAAGAGAATGGGTAGAGAAACAACAAGGTGCATGCAATAATGGACCTCAGGTTAAATGCATTATGTTCACTAGTTTTCATGAAGTTAATGTTAAGGTTAATTCATCTTATTCAATATTAACATTGATATTTATACAAAAATAACCATTATGATTATAGAGGGATGACCCTTGAACCCATTCTAGTGATGAGGATCACATCCCTTTAAGATAAATACACGTGTGGAATGGTAAATATGTTCATTGGGGCTGGGTGGGTGGGAAAAAATGAAAGTGTTCATGACAAGTTGCCTCATAAATTGATATTGTACTTATTTAAATTAATACATATTATATGCACTCTTCTTTATTTCCCATACCTTTATTTCAACAATTCTAGTACATATTTCGATAGTGATCTATATTTTTATTGCATATATGATTCTAGTGGAGTCAAGTTGGCACAATCATAGGCATGGATGGACCATGTTTAGGAGGTATGATAATTAATTATTATTTACCAAAAATGACAAGTCTATTCTTCATGTTGGTGTCTTATTATTGAATTTTTTTTAGATTTATAAACTACACATTTTGAGAAGTAGTTGTCCAGGGTGACATGCATATGCATGCATTCATGTGGTTGACCACTTCCACTTTTTTGTCCTTTTTTAGAGGCCTAAAGGCCAATGCATGAACCTTGATATTACCTTGTGGTTGTTTCCTTGGAGACTATTAATTATATACATACTTTTTTTCATAATATGTATGACATGTTTGATGTGTGTTCAAGCATATTATTTGGATAGGAGATTTGAATACTAGTGTTTCATTTTTGGTTTTTGTTGGATAAGTAGGTTTTTTTATTTATGTAAAATTCAAGCAATGGTTTGGTTGTTAGTTTAAATTTACCTATGTATTGCACAATCATGCATGGATCAATGATGCAATGTTTTTCCCATGTACTCAATGCACATTTTTTACGTGTATGATATGTGATGTTTTCAACTTGTGATTTATCATCTCACATATATACCTTATTATCCTTTCTTTATTTCACATGTTCATGATAAATTTCACATGTTTTCATGTCTTTATGTATATATAAAAGTAACCTTGGTGGGGATGAGTGAAATATAGTATTTGTATGCATGGCTTGTCTCTTTAACATTCCTTTATCTCATATCATGTGTTTGTCTACTAAGGCAATCGACACAACAATTATTGATGGCTATGTCTTATGGTTTGAGGTAGGGGAAGAGAGGAAAGAAGGAATAGGGAAAAACTCTAATACATTATAATGATGATGCCACATGTAAATATTTCATATTCTAATATAATGATTTCATTATTTTCATTTAAGTTAGAATATTCTTTGTATTTAATTAAACTATTTATTATTATAAAAAAATAATGTTATTAGCTTTTGAATATCCTCATGAACCCTCTTTTATGTCTATCTTTTTTATATTTTCAATGCTGAAAACATTGAATGCTATCATTGACTTTCACATGTATCATATTTTTTGTAGATGAAGTCCCAAATCTAGAAGAGAATTTGGCTATCCAATTTCCCAAGGACATGGAAGAACTTCTTGCAAGGATGAGATACCAAAACATAATGGGCATAAAACAACATCTTTGTTTGCAACTATCACTATAGGATGTAAAAAAATCACTCGAGAGAGAAAACCAATTTTTGACTGAGCTTCTTAACGATGTAAGGGAAAAGGATATCAAGTTGGAAAATGCCTTGGCTAATAAGACCAAAGAGGTCAATAAGTTGTACAATGAACTTTTCACACTAAGGGATGAGAATATGGATGTTGAAATAATGTTTGTTAATTTACAATTTTCCCATGCCTACACAAAAGTACTCGGTGATGAAAGGGCAGAGAATGTGTGGGCCTTGAAAATAAAGCACGAAGGAATAGTTATCATATATGAACATCAACTACATATTTTGAAGGAAAAGTTTGATATCTTGTTTACACAAACCAATGAGAACTCTCCTAATAGATGTGGTATTCCATACATGAACAATGATAATTAGTTGTGTTTAATGAATCATGTGTCCAGTATTACATGATGTATGCTTATGACTTTAGATGGAAATCAATTGAAACACATGCTTATCCACATTTTAATCTACAAAAGCGATGTTTATTTCTCACCAATTACTTACTTCATCTTGTGTATTTAAGTCCTTTATGAACAAATGGATGACTGTGTTTAGAATTTTTTTAACCAAAAAAATACAAATCAACTTCTTATGAAAATATGTTGTCATCTTATTGATAAGAAAATGGTTTATGTCATCATGTATTTTAAAGTCCTTTGAGTGGATCCTCACCTATTTTTGTAACTTCTTCTAATAATATGGCTTATTTTTTATTTTTAAATATAAACTGAGTAAAAATGAGTGGTAATTACATATTTTATAGGAATTTTTGGATCCATGACATTTTTCTATTAATTGAAAACTTGTTTGATCCTATAACATATAGTGATGTAGACACATCCTATAAGGACCCCAAAATGGATTCAATTTTGGCTTGAATTTGTCTTTTAAGTGTTTTATAGGTTTTAGAAGTCCCAAAATGTCTTTAGGTGTGAACTAGGTTGTCCAAAGATACATAAAATTCAAATTATGGTTTTTCCCACCAAAATACAATTTTTTAAATTTGAATTTTGTAGGCCTTTTCCAAGGACATTATTATACTTTTGAAGTTGTAAAGGTGTATATAAATTGTCCAAAGGGTTTGAGACTATGATTATGTTCTTAAAACATTCTTTAATCTTTAGTCAAGGTTCTAAATGGGTCATATTATATAAACTCATGAGTAATGTAATGTAATTCAATAACCTCTACATGAAAAATCTCTAAGAATTAGTTATGCTTCATGGTAGGAAGTTTTGGAGAGTTAGTTTTGGTATTTTCATAGGGAATTCCATTCAGATGTTTTAGAGAGTGGACATGGAAATAAGAGATGTTGTTGAATCAAGAATGGTCATTGACATGAAAATTTTGTGTGCATAGAATTTGTAAGACTATGAATAGTGTTTATGGTGTGTTTGAATCATGAAATGGTAGGTATGTTAGTTGAATATTATTTGATATTGCTATGATCATATTGAGTTATCTATTTTGGATTTAGGAAATGTTATTTTAGTTGATAAGCTATCACTTTTGTCAAGTCTGTCAAGTTTATCAATAGAGTATGCACATATACATATTGTTCAAGAATAATTTAAGCATTTGATATTTTCCTATTTGAGTTATACTAATAAATTTAGGTTTAATACAATTATGAATTGTTGGAGACAATCTTGTGATAATAAACAATTGATCAAAAGTTGTCAAGCCCAGATTCATAATTGATATCTCTCATTAGAAGCTATAGTCTAAAAAAATGAGGTATTTACTTTGTATTTATTTTGAAATTGAATATTTTTTGATTCAAAAGGACTTTGGAAAGGGTTTAAGGTGGTCATAGCAAGTTTTTAGAGCCTCAGTATAGTTATAGAGACTATTGGTATTGAAAAGATAAGAAAACTCAATATAACCTATTTCTATTAACAAAACACAGTCATAAATGATTGATATTTCCTCTTGGTGAATGATTTCAGGCTTTTAATGACTTGATCATTGAAGTAAAATGGTGTAAGAAGGTTAGGTAGAAAAATTTAAACTTATTAGACCTCATGAAACCTTGTGAAATGTTCTCAAAGGATGTATTTACACTATCTGCCTGTGATAGGGTTTGGTAAGCCCTAGGTTAGGGTTTTGATCATTCTGGGAGAACTTACCCTTGGAAAATCACCAAAATTTGTAATGTGACCTAAGAGAATAAGTCACTTTTAGACCTGTATGGACCATGGAGTATATATTTCTAACAAATGTAATCGATAAAGGGCTAAAAGAGAGAAAGTGGACCTAGGGAGTGAGTTAGGTCATAAAATTTGACACAAATGTGTGATTGATGAGAAAAAGGAGAATATATCCTTAAAAGTCACATATATTTGTTATTTTTTATACAAATTCATTATCAATCAAACAGGTCTATAAAGATTGAGTCTTGCCTAGGAAAAGTTGCATAAGTGAAAGGGAAGGTTTTGGAAATAGTTCCAGAGGGGCATTGAGAGTTCTTAGGAGACTATTATAAGTTAACCAAAGACATTATATTCTTAAAATAGTTCAAAATTTATATGCTTTTTCATGGTACATAGTTTTTTAAGCCTAAAACTAGAGAAATGCTCCATTATTCAAGGACAAAAGAGAGAAACTTTTGTAAGATCTAAATCATTTGGTATCAGAGTATAATGATGGTTAGAGGATAAGATAAAGAGGAAAAAATGGTATCAAGATAAATACAACCTTCTATAACTCAAAGAATGTAGTAAAATATGGAAAATTTGGTCATTGAGATGAGGAATATATAGGCAAGAATGGAAGCTATGGAGATTGTCCATAGAATAAGGGTCATAGATGAAGATGATAGTGATAGAGAAGAGGATTATCTTAGAGTAGAAGAGGAGGAAGAAAGAGAATATAGATTTGAATAAATATTGATCATAGACTTAATGAAGATGGGTTCAAAACCAAAGATGGATGTGGCAATGTCTGAAGGTAATCTTAATGTGGATGAGTTGGTGGATTGGATACTAACCATGGATAAGTATTTTGAGTATGAAGATGTGGATGACACCAAGAAATTCTAATTTACAGTCACAAGATTGAGAGGACATGCTTATTTATGGTGGGATTGAATCTAGTTACAGAGAAGGAGAAGAGGTAAAGCAAAGAACCAGTCATTGGATATGATGGTGATGAATATAAAGGGAAAGTTCATGCCCAAGGAATACCACACACACTTATTTAGGAGTTTGTATAATCTTAGACAAAAGGATCATTTACTGAATTAATATATAGAAGAGTTTCAGAGGTTGAAAATCAAAATAGGATGCTTGGAAGAAGATGATGAATTAATATATACAAGATGAGATTAGTATATTGACATTGAAAATATTTGAAGAATCTTATCAATCATCATTGAAAGCTAATGATAAGTTGGCAAGAAGGCATACATATGATGCAAGAGGAAGAGGTAAACAAGTGAGAGGAAGATGAGATTATGACAACAATAATGCATATGAGGAAGGTGAAAGCAGTGCATAGAGGCATGAGACACAACCAAGAGGTGGTTATAGAGGTAAGAAGCCATGTTATAGAGGTGGAGATGTATCTAGAGCAATAGGGAATAGTAGATTCATAAAAATATGCTTCAAATGTAACAACTATGTAAGTCATAAATATTTAGAGTGTCTAGATGAGATGCAAGAACAAAGTTAAAAAAATGAGAGCATAAATCAAGTGGTGTAGCCTATAGAGGAATAAAGTGTTGTATCAGCTTCACATTTTGAAGCACCTGAAGAAGGAGAACGACTCTTGATGAGGAGGACATTGTTGAAGACAAAAGGAGAAACAACCTGATCAATAAAAAACACTCTTCAAAACATGTAAGTCCCATCATAAATGTTGTAAGATGATAATAGATTTAGGAAACACAAATAATTTGGTTCCAAATGAGATGGTAAGTAAGTTAGGCCTCAAAATATTACCACACCCTATACCTTACAAAGTTTATTGGCTTTATAAGGGTCATCATGTTCTTTTTAATGAATAATGCCTAGTAGATTTTTAGATTGACACTTATAAGGATCAAGTGATGTGTGATATCATCCCCATGGATGTTTGTCATGTACTACTTGGAAGACCTTGGCGGTTTGATAGGTCAACTAGTCATGATGGGGTAAAGAACACTTATTCATTTAAACATAAAGGAAACAATCACACATTTATGCCTTTAAAGGAGAAATATCATGTTATTGGTGTCTTTTGTAAAGTTTTAATTTTAGGTCACAAGGAGTTGGTGCAATAGGAATAAGATGTGAAGATGGAAGAATAACCCAAGGAAATTGTGGTAGCCCAAGTTGAGGAGTGTCAACCTTTGACAAGTAATATATTTTCAAGCAAGTAAGTGATTTGTTTGTAAGTTTGTCCCAGCACTTGACAAAGATTTCAATTTATTATTTCATAGAATAAGTGATAGGAAATCTCACATGCATAAGATAGAGTCTTGAAAGGAGAGAGATGACATGGAGATGGAAGATATACAATAGGTCCATGAAGTACAACCAAATGTATGTAATATTATGAGAGGTTTAAGTCAAGAGGGTGAGAATTTGGAATAAACCATGCAATAATTGTATACGTAGGAGATAGGAGATAGTTATGAACATGATATACAATAGGAAACCAAACATGTATGCAAGCAAATAACATACAAGGACCAAAAAATTGATATGCATGAGGTGAAGTGTAACAAATAAGAAGAATGTATGAAGGATATAGAAGACACATTTGAAACATTAGTAAATAATGGAATCAAGGTTTTGATGGATCAATTTGGAGTGGAAGCATGGTATGCACATTCAAATAAAGTAGCAGAAGATAACTATGTTTTCCTAAACAAGTTTGTTGCATGTGTAGGTACACAATTGTGAAATAAGAACTAGATAAGGCCTTATTGTGGGGCCCAATAATATGTTCACCTATATGAGAGACAAGTAGTAGTAGCTTTCTATTATGAGGTACAATGAAACTAAAGATGAGCATACATCAAGTTGACACCTATGTCAAAAATTCTTCAGCTTAGTAGTATGATGTAGGCGCATCCTATAAAGACCCTAAAATGAATTAAAATTTGGCTCAAATTTGTATTTTAAGTGTTTATATGTGATATAAGTCCTAAGATACCTTTATGTGTGAACTAGTTTATCCAAAGATGCATAAAATTCCAACTATGGATTTTCCCAACAAAATACATTTTTAAAATTGAATTTTGTAGGCCTTGTCTAAGGACTTTATTATACTTGTGAATTTTTCAAGGTGTAGATAACTTGTCCAAAGGGTCTAAGACTATGATTATGTTCATAAAATTTTATTTAATCTTTATTCAAGGTTCTTAATGGGTCATATTAAGTAAAGAAATGAATAATGCAATGTAATTCAATAACCTCTACAAGGAAAAGCTCCAATAATCAGTTATGCTTCTTGAGAGGAATTTTTGGAGAGTTAGTTTTGTTATTCTCACATGTAATTCCATTTTAATGTGATGGATAACGGAAATGGGAATAAGATTTGTTTTTTAATTATGAATGGTCATTGACATGAGAATTATGTGTGCATGGAATCTATATGACTGATAATAGTGTTTATGGTATGTTTAAATCATGAAATGGTGAGTAGATTTGTTGAAAATTGGTTGAAATTGTTATGGTTATATTGAGTTTTCTATTTTGTATTTATGAAACATTAATTGATTTGATAAGCTATCACTTTTGTCAAGTCTATCAAGTTTGTAAATAGAGTATACACATATATAGGTTGTTTAATAATAATTTAAGCATTTGATATTTTCCTATTTGATTTTTATGGAGAAATTTAGATTAAATACACTTATGAGTGGTTAGAGAAGATATTTTGATAGTAAAAAATTTATAAAAATTTGTCTAGCCTAGGTTGGTAATTGATATTTCTCATTAGAACCTATAATCTACACAGAAACCAGGTTTGTACTTTGTATTTGTTTTGGCCTTGAATCTTATTTGATTCAAAAGGACATTAGAAATGGTTTAAGGTGGTGATAGAAACTATTGAGAGACTTAGTATAGGCTATAGAGTCTGTTGGTATTAAAAATATAATGAAACTTAGTATACCCTATTTTTGTTAACAAAATATAGTCAGAAATGACTAAGATTTCCTTGTGGTGAATGATTTAAGGGTTTTAATTACTTGATAAATGAAAGAGAAAGGTGAAAAAAGATTAATTAGACCTTTTGGAATTAATTAGACATCATGAAACCTTTTGAAACTTTCTCAATGGATTTATTTACACTCTCAGCCTATGACAGGTTTGTAAGCCCTAGGTTAGGTTTTTGATCATTCTTGGAAAACTAACCTTTGGAAAATCACCAAAATTTGTAATGTTGTATGTTTTAATGTTACATAAGATAATAAGTCACTTTTAGACCTGTATTACCATGGAGAATATATTTATATCAAATGAAATTGAGAAAGGGCTAAAAGAGGCCTAATCTGGTAGGCTATAAGAGAGAAAGGGGACTTAAGGAGTGAGTTAGGTCATAAAAATTGACACACATGTGTGTATTGATGAGAGAAAGGATAATATAACCTTGAAAAGTCATAAATATTTGTTATTTTTATTATAACTTCATTATTAATCAAATATGACTACAAGGATTGAGTATTGCATAGGCAAAGATGCATAATTAAAAGGGAAGTTGTTGAAGACAGTTTTAATGTGGAATTGAGAGTTATTAAGAGAATATTTTAAGATAAATAAAGACATTGTATTCCTAAAATATTTCATAAGTTTTATAAGTTTGCATGGGGCATCGTTTCTTAAGCCTAAAACTAGAGAAGTGATCCATTGTTTAAGGACAAAAAAGAGAAACTTATGCAAGCTCTAATCATATAGGCTAGATTATTTATGAATGTTCATAAAATATGGTATGTATGTATTGAATGCATAAATATGGTCTTAACCTAATGTAACTCCTCCAACCTTTGAAAATTAAAATCTAATCCTCTATTCACATGTTCTAACTCAATTTCCCTTGGACTGTGTAGATTACAAGGGTTTCCTACAAAACTGTGTCCCTATTAGACAACCAACAATAAATTTTCAAATAAAGAGAGATTATAAACCATTTCAAACCTCCATTTTGAACTTAAATACACATTTTAGAAGCCAAAAACTCATTGATCATATGGATTCTCTCAAATATCAATCCTTGTAGTCATGAAACAATAATGCAAGTATAGAAACAAGGATTTATATTATCAACTTCCATTATGGGGTATATTTATTTAAATAATTATCACTAAGATATTATCTCCTTGTTATACACATCAAAAAATTTCTATCATAATGATATTACCTCTCTGCCAATGTATATCCATCTAAAATCTACCAAGATAAGGATTATGGACTGTGTAATAGAGTTGATCCTTTTATGAACTATGAATATAAGATCACTACCTCCCTTGTATTAAAATAATAAATATTCCCCTCTATAAGGACCGCACATTCATCTATCAATCATCATCTCATCACATAGTTGATTTATGTCTTAAATCCAAAGGATTACCTTATTCTATGATAGAGGCAATAGTCTATATGGCCTTAAGGATTCAATGGTCTATTTTAGTCTCAGTCTCACCTTCTTATTTATATTATCACTAATATTTGAAAGTTTTTAATTTCTCAACCTATACAATGCTATTTTCTATTCTAAAATCCAAATTTGATCTATAACCAAACATTCCATTATCTTCCTTATATAACTATAACCTATAACCCTAATTTGGTTGTCTCCACCAATAATTAAATAACCTGAAACTCCACATAAAGATTAAAAAATACATGGCCTCAGGGGTCTTCAAGGGAAATATACATGATTCACAACCACTCAATATAGTTCAAGAACATTAACTTACATGGAAAAATTCCTTCTTTATTCATTACATGAAATAACATCACAAACAAATATCAACTAACAACAACATCAACTAACATCAAATGATTTATAAATCATAAATATTACATCATATAAAAATTTACACATACGCATAGGTCACTTGTATGAACAATAAACCTTGGAACTTATGTAAAGGTGCCAAATATCTTGAAAATGACTATTAATAAGTACTCTAAGTAGTTACATTTATTTTAAAAATATTTAAATTTTGGTTTTGTAATTATTTTTTCATGTTTACTAAAAAAAATAAGGACTTAGTACCCATAAAAAAATAAATGGTGAATTCAAGTTTTTATTTTTTATTTTAAAAAAAATCTGGGTAAACTTTTTAATGTGACCGGCGCCACTGGCTAGACACAACTAATACCGGTACCATGGAGCTGGGGGGACTCAAACACTTGACCAGTAGAGTCGCAATATAATTTCCTAACCAATCGACTATGCCCCCTGACCCAATGGTGAATTCATGTTTTAACAATAGGTCTGCAACCCTATTTTATATACATAAAAATGAAGATTGACTACTTATTGTTTGCTCAAGGGGAAAAGATTCATAGTGTATTTTTTTCTAAAATTTAGTTTGAATATGGTGAGTCCTTTTTTTATGTTATTAAATATATGTGAGACCATTCCTGTTGTTACTTTTTATGTTAACTAGTTTGAGGATGACAAAGTCCTTTTAGAAAGAGCATACTCATGCTGTGAGTATACGAATTGTAGTAAAAGAGGTTATGTGAGATATCAAAGGAGTTGGGAGTAATTTTTAAATATGTCACAAAGTGTCTTTGGACCTATCACCTTTAGATATAGTTGATAAATCCCTTCAATGATATAAAACATAAGGATAAAACATACAAATCTTTAACTGGTCATTATGCAAAAAGAGGAGTCTAGGAAGTTATCAAGAGGATTATAGGAGCATTATAGTAAAGGTCAAGTGTTTGGAAATAATGTTTGATATTAGAAGTGAGTTAGGAAATCCTTCATAGTCTTAAAAAACCAATTATATGGGAGATTGTGTATCTCTTCCACAATGCTGTATATGGTTATGTTGGATAAAGACTAGAGGCCTAAAAGAGGTTATTCCAAAAATTATATAGTTAAAAATGCACTTTGAATGGTAGTTTAGCACCAATGAATATGTTTTTTACTTGATTTAGATGCACATAGACATCCAGATCATTAGACACCTTCATTGTCAATAAATTCTCCAACAACGGCCTGAAATATACTAGAATGGTACTATGAGTACCTAGTTCATGAGGAAAAATGGCAACGTCTTATGGCCATTCATATGAAAACTATATGTAGAAATCATTATCAACCATGTATATGAATGCCATGTACTCAAATCTCATTATCAAAATGTGGTAAGTAGG
The DNA here is from genome assembly GCA_037957365.1 of Torreya grandis. Taxonomy (NCBI): domain Eukaryota; kingdom Viridiplantae; phylum Streptophyta; class Pinopsida; order Cupressales; family Taxaceae; genus Torreya; species Torreya grandis. The sequence goes on from JARHVA010005700.1 coordinate 1,114,455, forward strand.
ATATGCTATGTTGTAATGCAAGAGAACACTCACCCATTACAATCCATCAAGATACCTAAAATTTGTTGTGGTTCTAGGCCTACTCCAATTAATGGACTCAGCCACCACACATAAGATTTTGTACAATATTTTCCATTCTACATTGAGTTGCTATAGTACATTTGATTTCTTCCATATGAATTTATGAAATTCATGTCACATTTATACAACACTCCCCATGTAGTATAAATTCCACCTGCCACATAATTGAAAAAAATAATTAATTATAATTTATAAAAACAATTCACAAACTATACTTGATCATTCTGCTTAACTATTGAATAAAAATTAGATAAAATATTGAATAAAGAAATTTGTATGATTTTTTTATGCCCTTCTCTATGTAATATTTCTTTAGATGGATTATGAATTGTATTACGGGATCTATGAATCCATATTCAGGTTTTTAATGTGTTTGTTATAGGTTTGAGTGAAAATAATATATGTTTCAATGTGAGAAAGAGATGGGAGAGAGATATCCAAGAATGGAGAAGAAATAAAGTCTCATAATATGAATGAGAAGCAAACTCCTCAAGAAGCACATCAAGTCTAAGATAGGACTGTATTGTAATGGAGTATCATGCTATGAATATAGAATTATGTATTGATATATGAGTTTTTATTTTAATATGTCTAATTGAACCAGTTTTATATTAATTTTAATGAGCCATTGAGGCCATGAACACATTCATGTTGGTGTGTAATCTGTAGGTTAAGAAGGACTGCTAAGTACGGTCAAGAAAACATGATTTGATTGAACCATTATTTGAAATTGAGGAAATATTTTTTTCTATATGATATTTGAATCTTTAGATATCCTTATATGTCTTTGAAGTGATTGGTGAATTATTCAAATACGGAAACTTAGAGAGAGCAGTCTATTATTACACCTATGTTCACAATATTAATCATCCAAGGTATGCAAGCACTAGTTATTCCAGTGAGGTAAGTGTGATTGTAATGGAGATGAAAGATAGTGATATTAAATAGTAGACATATGTTTGATACCAAGAATGTATTGCTAATTTCATTTTTAGAAAGATCAAATTGTGTTACATAGTCATCACCTTGTTCACAATAAAAGAAACTTTGAGCATATTGTATGAACCCTATCTGGAAGGGATTGAAAGGATAATTTGTTTGAAAGAGGGAAGATAGGGTTATTTAAAAGAGTATTAAATGATTTGAGATAATAATTAATAGTTTATAAGAGTCCATGAGAATGATGTGTTTGAATATAAATAAGTGATAAGCATATGTAATTGTGTATGCCCTATTTAGGGTTATACAACCTGACCAAGAAGTGTTTAAAGAATAAAGAGAGGTATGAATAGTTGTTGAAGAGTTTTAATATTTTTTGGTAAAGATTAATAATGAATGAGAGAACCCTTTAGAGATCTAAAAACTCTTCTAAGTGTAAACTGTTAGTCTAAACCTACACATAATCAAAGAAAACATGCACAATTGATAGTAATTTGATTATTGTAGCCATGAAATGCATTGTATAAGAGATATATCCTATTAATAGAGTTATAGGATTTTAAAACATATCTTAACATGTAAGTTACATCTTTTAAAGTGATGTGAAACTTGAGATAATGAATTTCAAGACCTCTCGGGCCTATGTAGGGCATGAAAACTGTAAGATTAGGGTTTGGGGTTTAGAATGAGTTTCAACCACCCAAACTTGGTAAAATTTTGTAATATTGATATATTGAAGGTAATATAATTATTTAACCTAGTTTTGAACTTGTACAGTCTCCATAAGTATAACTTTTGAGTACTATGTTGTGTTAAGGGATTATAAGACCTAGTGGAGTTAGAGTAGTGAAGGAAAAATAAATTTGTCTAAAGGAGTAGAGTAAGAAATGATAATATGTAAATAGTTTGAATTGGATATGTGTGTATTTCCCAAACCTAGGAGCTTTGTCAATTTGTAGGGTATGTTGAGGGGTGCCTTAAATAAGTATTATGTCTTTGGAATTGTGTCAGATAAGACAAGTATAAGTTGTATGGCCCAAATGGGTCATTGGAAAGGTCATAATTTATTTGATAAGGTATTTCAGATACTCCCAACAATGATAAATGTTCAATAAAAGGTTACAAGACTTGTGAAGACAAAGTAAGGATTGTGTGTAGAATATAAAGGTAAGGGGTGATCCAAGACTTAAAAGGGGTATATATAGGAATATTATGATCATTAAATATAATAAATTATTTGAAAATGTTTCTTTGGAACCTAAATTTAATTTTGGTCCTTGAGTCCCAACAAGGTTACCTAAGAAGGAACTAGTGCGTGAGTTGTAACCAATGAAAGTTGAAGAAGGACTAAAAATGATCTGAAATAGTTTTTGTGAACTCACAAGGAAGGCTAATCTCATATAAGGAAAGGTTTCTAAGCTAAATCAAACAATATACAAAATAATCTTGATTCCATTTGATAGATGGGAATTTGTATGGCAAAATATGCATGGAATGTGAATTTTTTCAAAATAAAAGCAAGTTGATGATGGTTTGGTAACTTCTCCCCATGCCTCTACATCAAATTTCCTCAACATAGTAATCATGGACTTATTTTTCCTTCTAGTCACATATAAATAGAACTAAGTATTGACATTGTAAGTGAGTTAGGAAAGGAAAAGTACCCTCTACCCTCATTATAATTCAACAATAAGAATTAACTCTATCCTTATTCCATGTTTCACTTATGATAGTCAATTTGAAAGTGGAAGGTTATTTATCACAAAGTGGTGTATGGTTTAGATGAAAGGAATGATTTATATATTAAGGTTTTTCATTTAAGGAGTAGATTAGTTATTGTTTATACATAAGGTAATGGTAAAGTGATAATATACATCCATCTTGAACAAAGTAACCATGTCTACACATACTAGCACCTTGTTGCTTATTTATAGACAAAATGAATATAGGAGTGTGAAAAGGGATATTATTTTTGTATTATCAACATTTACCAGAGATTAAGATCTTGAGAGTAACTTTGGTAAAGTTCTCATAACCTCATGAATTCATATGGGATTCTTGGAAACATTGGACATAGTCATACCCAACCTTATCCTGTTTACACATTCTGCCTTTGATGGACTTCTTTTGTTTGATTGTTAACCCCATAAATGAAAATAAGTTTTAATGGTGCCAATCTCTTGGATTTTTGTAATTTTCTATACTAATGGTTTTTCAACCTTGTAAAAGGTATCCCTTTCTTGGGAAGACTAGACTCTGTGATTGGTGAGTTGTGTAACCTCTTCAATTAATAAAAAAATTATACTTTCAGATTTCATGTGCTAGTATAGTGTACATTCATTCAAAAATAAATGGATTGTTCTTAATATATATGTATATTGTTTAGTGGTCCTTTAAGGTAATATATGTTTGCTTGGATTCTATGTACATCTACAGGGTTGGTAGGATTGTGATTATTGTCAAGAAAAAAAGCTTTGGATAAACTATTTTTATTTAAAGAAACAAGTAAGATTAATTTTGAAGATCTTTTATATCCTTGATTAATTGAGTAAGATGATTCCAAATTCAAGAAACTTGTGAGAAAGGAAACTTGGGTGAATAGGTTTAGATGTTAATGAAAATATATTTGGGTGAATGGAATCCCTACTGAAATGGTGGCATGATAAAATGCATAGGTTAGTAAAATAAATATTATGTTGATAATCAAAGGACCTTGATCACAATCCTAGATAAGGAAGAAACATTTTAACATGGAGAATATCATTGGAGGAAATAATGAGCACCATTATAATGAATCTTTGTTATGATATAATACAAAGGAATGTTTTCTAACTCGATATAATAATAGAGGATATGATTTGAAGATAATTAATTTGTAACACTTATAATAGGATGTACTCTATCTTCAGGACATGGTCCCATTATGAGGAAGATAAATCTTCAATTATTTTTTGGGCTAGGTGAACATTGAATGGATGGTTTTAGGAGATGATTCCAATGAAAAATAAGATTATGAACTGATTGGATGCATTATAAGAGGTTTGAAAGGAAGCAAATGATCTTTGTGGTAGTTACGCACCTATAGGTCATAATGTTATACATATTTAATAGACAAAAAAGGTGTAATGGATTATTGGAGGTGAATGAGTCGCATGTAGGGTTAGTTATAGGATATATAAAGGTGGTTGAACCTTATGTTATAACCCAGGTAGGATTTAGAATACATTTGAATGAGATTTGAACATGAAAATGCTCTCATAATAGTGTGTACCCTATTTTACATAAAAAATCACCTAAGTTTCTATATTTTCATGAAATAAATGGATGGAACAAAGAATGCAGCCTATTGGGGAAGGTGAAGGGGATGGAAATAGACCCAAGGAAGTGGATTTGATCCTTTGAAGTGTTGTATAACATAAGATATTATTTTTTGTATACCCTCAACTTTTGAATATGAAGAGAGATTTCATCATAAAACATATGTCTAGTCTGGTGTAGGTCAAGTAGATGAGACTCCCAATGAGCTATATCTGGAGAGTTACATCCACTTGAGGTGAGTCTTAGAATCGAGAGAGTTTTAAACCTTTTTCTATTGGTATCGAAAGAGGTTTAAAATTTGACATTTTATACTTTAATAAGAGTGTATTAGCATATTTTATCTGGGAGATAAAGATGTGATTCTATTTCTACTATATCTCCAATCCAAGAAAGTAATAGAGTAACCCCAAATCAATCATGTCAAAGGATATTTTGATGTCATTATTCATAATATCAACTTGATATTCTGAACTTTTAGTAATCATAATATCATCTACATACAAAATAAATATGATGTTTTTTATCCCTACCTTATTTATGAACAGGTTGGAATCTAAGGGGTTGCAAGTTAAACCATGCTACAAAAAGTGATCATTTATCTTGATGTACCATGCCCTAGGAGCTTGTTTCAATCAATACAATGATTTGATGAGATGACATGCCTTTTTAGGATGTTTTTCATTAACAAATCCTTTTAGTTGGGTCATGTACACTTCTTCTTTGAGATCACCATTTAGGAAAGCACTCTTGACATCCATCTACTAAAGTTTCCATCTATTATGTGTTGTTAGTGCATAAAAAACTTTGATGGTCTTGATCTTCATAATGGGTGAAAAGGTCTCTTCATAGTCAGTGCCTTCTTTATTAGAATATACCTTTACTGTAAGTCATGATTTATACTTAACGATGGATCCATCTACCTTATATTTACTATTGGAAATCCATTTGTAACCTATGGTTGTATTTATTATATGAAAATCAATAAGTTCCCAAGTTTAATTCTGCATACATGAGTCATACTCAACGTCCATGGATTTCTTCCACTGAGGTTGATTGAGTGCTTATCGAACATTATGAGGTTCAGATCTCTAAACTACTATACTCTTGAGTGTAAAATTTACCTCATTTCTTTCCTGACTCATTCTAATTTTGGATGAAGTATTCTAGAGATATTTCACATTAGAGTCTTTAACAGTGCTTCATACCCACTTCAAATGGTAACTCTACTGCTAATGTGAAGAACTACTTTATTGATGTGAAAAACTACCTATTAGATGTCTAGTAACATTTTGTAACTCTCCAAGATCAAAACATATCTTCCCTTATAGCTCATATTATTTGTCAAAATTCTCCTTTTACTCATCATTTGACTCAGAGAGTAAATAGTGAGATGTGGTTAGTGTTGATTCTTATTTATGCATCACTATGTCAAAGGATGACTCATTGCAAACCAAATCTCTACTTTCATATATTATCTTCATCTCAAGTTCCATGAGACAATATGATTTCAAGGTAGTGATATATCTTAATAGGATGCATGAGAGTTTTTTGGCTTAATTTTTTTTCCACTTTTGAGTTGGGACATGCATATATGCTATGTAACCAAACACTCGTAGATGAAAAATTTATGGCTTTATATCACTCCATACCTCTTCAAGAGTTTTTTCATATATAATATTTGTTGGTAGCCTATTGAGAAGATAAACAACTATCTAAACTAATTCTACCCAGTATCATTCCTCTATCTTTGTTGTTGATATCATATAGTGAGCCATTTCCATTACTATATGATTATGTCATTCAACAATGCTATTCTGTTGGGGTGTGTAGGGAAAAATAAAATTTTATTTTATGCCTTGGTTAAAGAATGAAAAAAAATTATTTTATGTGAATTCTACCCCTCAATTTGAGTGGAGTAGAAGAAGAGGTTGTCTGGTCTCCTACACAAGATGCTAATAGAAGCCCTGAAAATGACGAAGGGCCTCACTCTTCTACTTTTGAAAAAAACCCATGTCTTCTGAGAGTAGTCATACAAGAATATTTGGAATTAATTTTATCCCAAAAATGAAGTAGGTAAAAGTCCATTTAGATCAGTATCAACAACCTCCAAACATTTCATGGTATGAAATGTACTTGCCTTAAATGGATCCCTATGTTGTTTCCCTGCAAGACATCTAAGGATAATAGGAAACTAACTAGACAACTTGGTATGTCCATGTACCATCTCCTTTGAAATCAGTTGGTATAAAGATCTAGTAGACACATGACCATAAAAATAGTTCCCGAGAGTAGTATATTCTACCATAGAGGTAGATAGAGCTATTGCAAAAGATGAAACAACATCTAAAGTAGATAGTTTATCTTTCAAAAATTCTCTAGCAAGAACTGTATCTTATCATGAGGTCAAGTAGGATTTTATGCCATTATCAATAATAAAATCCACTATCAGATGATGATTTAAAAGCTAACTAATTGATAAGAAGTTAGATGTCAATCCAAGAACATATACTACCTTTAAAAGTGTATAATTTTATGTTCTGAGAGAAATGGTGACTTGACCTATTCCTTCTGTAACATAATATTTATCATTGATGATCCTAAATTGATCTCCAAAGGGTTGGTTTGTTATAAAAACAAATAGATTCCTATTACTTAACATGTGTTTACTAGTGCTTGAGTTTATTAACCAGATATTCCTCATGGGCTACGAGGTTTGGGAGAATATCAATAAGTTCTTATGTGCACTATGATTGGCTTCTTCAGGTGTGTCCTCATCATATCCATCATCTTGTTAAGTTTTGAGATGTCCCTTTTACTTCCTCTAGTAGGGAAGTATTTTTTATTTCTAAGAATCATCATGCCAATATTTTATTTCCTGATTGGAAGACCCTTGTGTCAGGCCATTATACCAGTACTTGTCTATGTTGTGAGTGTTGGTTCAATAGATGTTACACTACCTCTTTAAATTTTGTGATTTTTTATTTTGTAGAGACTATTTTTTCTCCTATTTTTGTGGTTTCTTCTCTAGGGGTCCTTTTCAAGACTTCTAACCTCATTGCTACTTCAAGATAAAAGCCTTATCTTGCAACTCATCTTGGACTAAGTTGATGGATTATTATTTTTGTTATAGATTCATGATATCTTTGAATGACACTATCTACTTAGAGACATTTAGCATCATTATGAATATTATGAATTGGGAAAGGAGAGCTCTCAAGGTGATCAATACCAAGGTTTGGTCCTCTACCATCTCATTGATTGGTAACAGCTCTATTTATAGCTTTTTTACCCAATGTAACAACTCCTTGACTTTCTCATTAGACCCCATAGAGAGTGTGAAGTCTTGAATACATATGGAAGATATTTTTCTTATATATTACCTCATATATGGTTGATAATTTATCCAACACTTTCTTTTCTTTATTTGCATCGCTAACATGTGGTTGTACATCACCAGTGCTACTTAACATAATCAACATCAAAGATTTGACATTATCCTTTTTTATACTTCATGAGTTCATCAAGATTAGTAATAATCTACACAATTCCTATGATGATGCCACATAATACTTCAAACACAAGGGTGGTGCACATATTCTTTTTCTAGGAGGTATAGTTTGACCATTTGAGAAGTTAGGCATTAAATAGAAGCAATTTTAGAGAAGACATTTTAAAAAAATCATTGATATGAGATAAAATAATAAGTATTTTTACTTTCTGGCATGAGAATCAAGCTTGGACATGAGCTCGATAATTATACACTAAGAGATGGGGATGATTCTTAGGGTGATAAACCTTATCTTCATATTATGTGTCTAATCTAGCTTTGATTTTTACTCATATTCTTCTTTCTTGGTAGTGCACGTCAAATAAGAAATATTCTAGAAGTCCCTTATGGATTAGCTTATCATACAAAAGGTTGCCCCTATCACAGAGGGATTATAGTAAGGAAAAGTATAAACTAGATCTCTACTAAGCATCACTATGGTTTTTAATGGCCTGGAAGTCTCCTTGGTGGATTTCAGTAGTCTCAAAAATATTTTTCACACTTGACATACTCAATGGTATCCATATAGTCTGATGTTGTCTCAAGAATTTAATACTCAATGAGTTGTTCTGATAGTTCCTTGATTTCATTACCTGAGGTAGTAGCCACCTCAGAACTGATTGAAAATACATAAATTTTTTAAGAAGAGCCACTTTGATACTATATTGTGATCAAAAAGTTGAACTTCATTGATTTATTCACAAATATAGATCATAATAAACACATCATGAGATTTAATAAAAAAATAGGTGAGAGGTCCATAGGATCTGGGGAGTTATAAAACAACAACAATAAATTATGTAATAGTTCTAACAGTTCTAATAGTTTTAACTACCTACCTTCTACACTAATGTACTCTTCTTCCCAATCATTATCATCCTCTACATTGATTAAACATAATTATAAATAGACCTATTACAATTATTATCACATTAATGGTCATTCGGATAATGATTTTTTCACACTTAGATACATGATTTAACATTATTTTAACAAAGGTATTATTACATTTACTAAAATCTAAATATCCTTATCCTCATTCCATTATATCACATTATACCATGATTGAATTATCCTAGGATGTTTGTGATAAGTAACCAATGGTCACTCATCATGTAGCTATAAATTCATATAGCAAATGATGTTATGAGAGATCCATTGTGTGATGAGTTCAATAATATTTCATGTTAGTACAAAAATCTAAACATAATTATAGTAGTTTTAACATACAATAAAATAAAAATTAATCAATAGTGATAGTGTGAAAATTTATAAACTATTTTGTGATAGATGTTACATAGATTACTACTATAGTTTTTCACAATAATATAGTTCCATAACCAGATTATAGTATTTAAGATACAAAAAATGATCTATATGGTTTTAAATTTTTATTCCTTTCAAGTTGGTTAGATGATTATATAAGGTTAAAATAGTTCTTTGCATGATTCTGGGATATACATTGACATGAAATTAAAATAAATCATACATTTAAAAGTACCAAGTGCCAAAGTCTATAAGATAAATAAAAATTTGGAATACTCAATATATAGATACGTGTCCGACATGTAACATAATGAAATTTTAATATATATAATAATAATCAATTCATAATTGGAGCATGTTCCATAAGCTCCTCTGCATACATGTCAATATCCTATGTCTCTAATGATAATGGATCCCTAGAAGTGGAAGCCTCAAGATATCCTCAAAGCCTTGATCTTGATCTCAATCTTTCCCTCTACTCTCGATCCTGGAAAATATCTATTCTAACCTTTAGATCAATGTGGTATATTTATAAGTGAATGTAGTCATCAAGTAATATTAATTCTAAGCGAAGCTAAATTTATGGGGGGGTTATTATGCTATTACTTACTGTGCTCTCAACTCATTCTAATTTCAAGTAACTGAAACATAAAGAGTATTAGGAATCATAGATTGATAAAATAATGAATCATGTACTATTTAAACCATTTTCATTTTATTAATCAATCTTCCATTCATAACATCATTGGGAACATGTCAAGTCAAGTCATGAGATGTTGAGTCAATTATCATAACCTACTAATCCTCATCTCCTACATAGACATAAACTAGAAAAATATTAGTTAATTTTAAAAACTAAAAATTCTAAATTATGATAACAAACTACTCAAACATATTATAATCCGACAAACATCATAGTTGGCACATATATCACATATTCTAAAGAAACATCCCCTTTAGCAAAAAATAATATGGATCATTGGTAGTCAGCCCACCAAACAACATACACATATACACAATCCACGTCATCCATGTTTGAGATATATAGGATATGATACCTATTATTCATAGGAATGGGTAGAATATTAACATCTAACAACCTAACTCTATTTTCAACCTCACTATAGCTATCACAATTTACACTGATGACCATGACACTTGTGGCACATCTTGGAATACCCCTAACTACTGATTAACATTCTCATATTGAAACTACTCATAAACATTAGGCCACCTGTCATGATTCTAAAAATTGACAATAATCTAATATAACTATTCACCATATTTAGACCACTCAATAAATCCTCTATATGGCCTCCATATAATTAAGTCTGCAGTCAACTCACCCAATATAATCCTACATATCATGGTGATTCTATATTTTACTTGAATTATGATAACTGACCTTTTTACGTATACTTTTGGTTATGCCCAATTTACATGAGGCATCCCAACTAGTCATGTAATGGAAATGTAATCATATGACCAACAATGAAAAAGTGTGGCTGATCCAATCCCTCAATTGAACTCCTCATGCACAATTATATATAGATCATGATATAAATGATGTAGCATAGTATGGACCTATGAATACATCTTAATATGCTCCTTAATATATTAAATAATGGCATGTATCCTATAATAAATAGAAACACCACCACCATATAAAACTAAAAAATATTCCAATAAAATAGAAAGAAATTTCCACAAATGTAGAACATCAAGTAGAATACTATCAAACAACACCACATACAAATCTCCAACATGTTAAAGATGTCCACAGGTCCTCCTAGTCAAATACCCATTGGAAACATCCTAGGGCCCCAACCCCCTATCAACCTGTAGTATAAATCTAGTCTTAGTTATTAGTAGTTTAATTATTTAACATACATCCTTAAGTGTAATTGTCATCTCATTGATGGGTAACTAAAAAGTGAAAGTGTCACCATTCTACCTCTTAGTCAAATGTAATCATAATATGTATATTGTAGGGTATAATATCTAACCATCTCATATAACTTAGACTAGCCCTATCAATAATTATTCTCTCAACATCAAGCAATATAAATCCACAAACCATCTTTATCATCTAACCCTATCAAAACTCTTTTCAATGAATCTCTTGTTACACCAAAATAAACCAAAAATTTACATTAGAAATGATACAATATACATATAAATGTCATATTTTCCAATCTATAATAGTTTATTTATAAATAATAGAAAAACTAGACATCACTGCTTCCTCTAAAACCAATATGTACAATGATATCATGAAATTTGAGATAAATCCATGCATAGTTTGGACATTACCAAATTGATGGGTATGTACTCAAAATTTAATAAAATTAAAATGAAAATAAATTTAACCTAATCAATTTCAAAAGAAACTCTAAAGTTTGATTTAGTTACTTACCAATTTGACATCTTCATCTACATGAATAAGGGATTCAACTTCCTCAAATTGGGGTGCACTAAATCACTCACTTTTGATCCATATTTAAAACTTACACCTCTATATTTCACTATTTGTAATTTTCAAATGAATAGTAATTTTGAAAATTTTAAAATGTATAGATATCATTATTTATGCCATACTACTATAATACAGATTCAACATTATTAAAATATATAGATTACACATTAAACATCTAATACTTGGTCAATCATATCTCTATTCCAAACAACATTTATTCTATACACAAGATAAGCATGAATCTCTTGTATTCCATATGTTTCGATCTAGCTATAATTTTTTTGATATGCCGATATCTCCTATTTTTTTATCCATAATAATTCATTCATTTATGTATAAAATTATATACATTACTATCCAAATTAAATTTATTAATAATATTAAAAATTGATAATAAATGTTATCAAATCATAGACTAAATTTATAATCACCATTACATCAAATATTACATTTGGTTCGATTTACTTACATTAGTTTCATCCTGTCACCAAATAGGTGATATACATAGGCATCATTTATATAAAATTAATACACAAGGGTTAGGTGACTGAAAACATACTCACTAAATGTCAAATTTTAAATTAGACTATACTTTTAAATTACTTAGTGTATTTGTATTATGGCTCAAACCATGTTAAAGTTTATACATATTTTTCTTTGTACGTTGCATTTCAACATACGATATACACAATTGATATATCTTGTGTTCACTTCATACATATATTTTACATATAACGATAGAGGGTATATATAGATCGATACAATTACTCAAAAATATGTTTAGTGGATTTCAAATTTTTCCCATGTTTTTTATACTTAGATAGGTATGTAGCCTAGAGATAATAAAACCTTGCATTATTATCCAAAACAATGTGGTGTTTTCCATATTTACATAGAAATGGTTATTTTAGAATACCATAAATTATCACAATTATTAAAAAAACAATGAAAAAATGGATATTTTACATAGTTTTTTATAGATGTACAGAAAACACCAAAAATAGAGGCATGTGCATAATATATGTTCATATTTGGAATCATTGGGATCAAATTTTAATAAAATTATGATAATTGGTGCATTCACATAACATATATATGGATAATTAAATAATTATTGATTCAACTATTAGGTAAGAATCTGAGGTCTTTAATATAGACTGAATCCACCAGTTGAGTGATGAAAAAATCCAAATGAGTGCACAACATAATGCAGTTAAAAGCAAATGAAAAAAATATGAGAAGAATGTAAAAGAGATTATAGGTAAAACCAACTTCCATTAATTGAGATAAAAAATGTGATAAGTACAAATAGGAGAGTGTTGAGTAAATCCTCCACAAAAGGTTGTCAATAAACCCTTAGAATATAATTGTAATTCCTCCACAAAAGGTGGTTAAGGAAAGAGGAATAGAGGAGTAAATGTCATACCTTGAATAACTAGTTATGGGAGTTACTTCTTAGTCATCTAGTCAATCTATATACCTAATCAAAATTCCCTATGAATGCATGAAAACTCCAAGCGAGGGAAAAATTCCCATACTAAATAAATATTGGAGAGCATAAAATCCCTACTATAAAATCTCCCATAAGAATAAATTAAGTGGGCATTGTAAAAAATTATTCCTGATAACTATGTGTAATGAGGTACCTATGTATAAAGTAATCTCTCATAAGGTAGATAATAGGAGAAAACCTATAGGAAAATTATCCACCTACCGAGAGAGAGAGGAGAGGAGGAGGAGAGAGAGAGAGAGAGAGAGAGAGAGGAGAGAGAGAGAGAGAGAGAGAGAGAGAGAGAAGAGAGAGAGAGAGAGAGAGAGAGAGAGAGAGAGAGAGAGAGAGAGAGAGAGAGAGAGAGAGAGAGAGAGAGAGAGAGAGAGATCCTATAACCCCCCACCCCTTCCCCCTGAAGATGATGTTATATTATCATAAACCTCAAGAAGAGCCCACAAGTGATGATACTTACTCTGTGTGAAAGGTTTGGTGAATATGTATACAATCTAATTTATCATATAGAAATATATTATATCAATGATGTCCCCATGAATTAACTCTTTGTTTAAGTGTATGTGATTATCTATGTATTTGGTTTGATGATACTAAACCAAATTCTTACAAATATGAATATTACTATGGTTATCATAGCAGATGATGGTAGGTCATCTGAACTAGATACCAAACCTCTGTGAGAAATCCCCTAAAGCCAAATGGCCTTAGTGGTAGCATTGAAAACCCCCATGTACTCTCCCTTGGTAGATGATAAAGTAATAAAATTATTCTTCTTTCTTAACAAACTACCTAGACATGAACGAATAGAAATAATTTAAACTTAAGTGGAA
>JARHVA010005701.1:0-50000 GCA_037957365.1 Torreya grandis
AGAGCCAATCATCCACTTCAATCGATTTATAGTGATATATTTATACTAAGGTTTCTTTGAATTTCTTGTGACTTGCATCTCCTCACATTTATTGATGATTATAGTATAATATTATTTATTTATTTATAAAAATAAAATTTGAAGTATTCAATTTTTTTCCAAATGTTTAAGGCACTATTTGAAAACTAGAGTCATAAAAATTAAATTATTAAGGTTGGATTATGGGTGAGAATATTGTAATCATTCATTTGAATTATTTTTTGATAGAAATGGTATTATGTTTAAATGAACAATTATATATACCCCTCAATAAAATGAAGTAGTTAAGCAAATGAATATAACTCTTTTATACATGGCTCAATTTTATTTATTTTTTACATTTTAAAAGTTTACATAAATTATATGAACATTTATTATTTTTACTATGATACATGTATTATGAATATAATACCCATTACATCTCTTATAGATGTTATGCATGAAGAATATTGGGATGGAATAAAACCTTATGCTAGTTACTTCAATGTATTTGGATGCATTTCTTGGGAACACATCCCTAATGAAATGAAAAGACAATTTAAGCATAAAATCCATAAGTGTTTATTTTATAGTATAGTGAATAAGAGGTTTATATTTAATATGATATAAGAAAAAATAATCTCTTTTTCAATATAGATGTTAAATTTCATGAACACTTCAATATTTTAACCTTTCCCTCTCACTCTAAAATAACATATACTTCTTTTTTTTAAAACAAGGAAAAATTTAATGAGTATGATCAACAAAGCACCATTACAGGATTGGAAAATAATGATAATAATGCTGAAAATGGAGATTATAATGATTTTTATTAGATTTAGTTTATAAGAACCGATGAAGAATAATTTTCTTCAATTAGATATAAAATTAGGATAGTTATATAATCTTATGAGTATGGAACTAAATAAAGCAATGGAAGTGCACTCATTTATAAAGTTTAGTAAATTAATGATCTAATTTGTTATCAAAAAGTTATAGGGAATAAATAATGGAAGTAAGCCATAATAGAGGAATATTTTACATTTATGAATAAAAAATTTGACACTCATTCCCATCCCAAAAATTAAGAATGTTATTGTCTCTTAAAAAATTGAAAAACAAAATTTAAATTATATAGTGTTATATAAAAAGATATATCTATATTGGTTGTTAAGGGATTCAATAAAAAAATGAAAATTGATTATGAATAAAAATTTTCTCCAGACATTAAAATGAATGTCTTTATAATAATTATTTCTTTGGGTATTAGTTTTGGAAGAAAAATAATTGAGAGGGCATGGGTGGGGGGGGGCAGGGGGTGTGAATCAATCTTCAGAACCTTTCTTATCAATTACACTTAAGCAATCATGAATGATTCAATCAAACATATATATCTAGCACGCATAAGCACCTATTTACATAAACATGAAACATAAAAAAATATCACATATGTGGGAAAAAATTAAGGGGAATAAAACCCAATGATATATTAAAATGTACTATAGTAATTTAAGATACAAACTAATCTTTAGTGAAGCACCAACTCCACATGGAGCACCAACCCCAACTAGTCAAGCACCAACTCAACTAGGCTTTAGTAAGCACTAACCTCTAACTAGGAAACAACCCCCTATATGACTCAGCACCAAATAATTCACCTAAAATTTTACCACATTAATTACACCTTGTTTTTCAACCAATAAATGATGACAACCTCTTCAGTTGTTCACTCTTGTCCCTCTCAAACTACCTTCTAGACCTCTTTGCTAAATTGGGTCTCTTCAAGACCGATTAGGTTTAATAACCTTGATATTAATATGTAGACACATTGTTAGACATTAATTACAAATCCTATACACTCCTATTATTGTCTACAAGATCTCCTTCTACTCAGCAATGTGTTATTTGAATTGCTTTCATTTTTCTTGTACAAATAGGCCTAAAACTACCTTGTATATATACCATTCCTTGTTCATGTATCACTTAGTCAGCCAAACACCCTAAAAATCTTAGGTTAGGGATAAAATAGGTCTTGTTAAATATTTTTTAAATTAATAAATTTATATTTGAGTCTATTTTGATTTGTCATGACTCAATTAGGCCTAAATTTCCTTTTAGGTCTCATGGAGACCTATTAAGCCTTAATAGACACACGTTACACTTTACATTCCTTGGAACACTTTAAAACTACCCAAATGGTAGGAACATATAAATTAAAAATAAAATATACCCCCAATGATGTCTTCTATGCTAAAAAAGACATTTTATAATAAATAACTACTTGAAACCCCTCATTACGACTTACTCCTTTTAGGCCTGTGTACACCAAAAATTTGTCTTTAAATATTTAAGCTCAAACTCAATAAAATTAAAAATTATCAACCAATTACATATATAGATTCTATATTAACTTAAGTTCATCACCATAATCTTTAAATACTTCAACATAGGGCAAAAAGGTTTAAACTCATCTCTTTAGTATGCTCATTTAGAACTGTCAGGATTGTCAAATGCCAGACATGAAACTACTTGACATACAACACCTAAACAGATAATTTAAATGATTATCAATTCATTAAAAATATTATAAAACATTTAAAAAAAACTCTGTCAAAAAAACCATAAGCTCTAATTTCAAACATAAGTTTTGTAAACCAATCTCTCGACCTTATATCTCACACAATCTTGCTTAAACTAGATAAGTCATTTTGGATTCAACTTTTTAACCTCTTACATTGAATTAAAAACTATTAAAAAGCATGAATAGGAATTTCATGTCACAAATAACATCACCATATGCATTATATACATAAACTTAGGTAATAGAGCCTTAAACTCATCATTGTAACTTGCTTACTTAGAACTACCAGTTTTCCACAAAGACCAGTCATGGTGACTTTGAACTCCAACACCTATGTATAAAAATTCAAAGTCTTATAATTAATTCAAAATATTTTATGACATCTCCATAAAATCTTCAAAAAAAAAAATCATATGGTCTACTTGTAAATTTTAGTCATACAAACCAATTTATTAATCTCACTCTACACAGACCTCACTAAGTCAGACAATTTATTTTGGTTTCATCATTTTCACCACTATAACTGACTTTCAAGATCTATAAAAATCATGAATAATGCATACCAATACCAAAAATCATATCCATGACTTGGTGTCATCATTCTAACATGAAAACACATTCCTAATCATCTTCTCATTGTTATCTAGGTTTTTCATTGTTTACACCATTAGGCTTGTTAGTGACTTGCTAATTTGGATTACCAATTTAGCATGATTGAGGACTAGAGTCTATCTATAAACATTCATGTAATTTAAACATGAGTATCTACCTTCTTCTTCCATTCATTTTCTTACTATGTCCAATGCAACTTTTGACGTTTACATTTACTTCTTCAAAAATGAGCTTGTAACTCAACATTTTCCCTCCTCTATCTAACCAATACCACCTAGAGGTACCTAGGAGAGTCCAATAAAATATCTAATATCTTACTTGAGAAATTCAATCCATATCAATAACTTTTGAGCAATATCTTCAACATTGGGTCTTCATTAGGGTTCTAAGACGGTTTAAACTTGTGTACACTCTTAATGATCATTCATAAAGCATATCCCCTCAATATAAAATCCAATTCCTATAATTTTGATATAGGACCCTTTCCCATTTACCATGAATATCTTAGGTTCCCATGCATAGGTTTGATGATCTAAAAAACACAAGAAAATCTTTTTTGAGTTGATAACCCTCTATTCCATACAATTAAGAGACCTCAAAACACATTTTCATGACTTTTGTTACAATCCATGACCTCAAAATTGGTCAAAATAATTAAAAAAACATGAAACACTTCTATCAATACTCACCAATCCATACTTGCCTTGGAAATAGAAACTCATACCCCATTAGGCCGTACTCTCTCTATATCATGTCTTCATGCTATATTAGCCCTAGAAACACACCTTCATGCCACTATCAATACAATCTACACCTCATACACATGATAAAGAATTATAATACAACATCTCATGCCCCTGTGCATTCATATTACCAATTAAACACACTCATACCTTGTCACAAGGACTTTGCATGCTATGACTAGGCTTCTTAAATACTTAAAACTTGACAATTGACCTTGAAACACTTATGAAAGTATATAAATTCTAGTTACATGATAAAACAATTCAAAACAACCTCTCACAGGATTTTTCTCACCTAAATAACCAAACTTCACTATGCACATCTTCTCACAGGGTCTAGACTAGGCTTCCTAAGGCACCTTGTACTGAAGAACTAGTACTCAAACATGCTTACCTCAATGATATCAAACAATAAAACTCTTTATATATCACTCTCACACCACTAAAACAATATCTTTTTGATCTGCATTCTCTCATGAACTCATGCAAAATTAGAGCCTCATAACCATGATTCAATGTTCAGTTGACCATCATACCTCTTTGTGATGATCATGACTCACAAGATGTAATAACAACCTAAATGACATCAATGACAATATTAGTGACATTAATGACAACTATAAACTCACCTTGTGACATACATCAATGATCACTCACCATGTAGCTTCACAAGATGCACCCTTTTTACATCAATAACAACAACATGCTAACAAACTCCCCCTTTGTCATTGATAGAAAAATATTCTTCAATCTGATCACTCTCATCTCCCCCAATCTGGTCAATCTTCCTTCTTTAACTTTCTCTCCATTTGACATTAATGATAAAGGGTCATACATACTATACCTTTTAGAACCATACATTCTCCCTTTTTGTCAACAACTCTTATAAACTACAAAAAAACTCAGGACTACTAAGCTCTTGATATTAACTAAATAAATAGTAACCCCCCCCCCTTTATTTTCATAGCTTAAGCTCACCAAATGAATCAAAAAAATTCTTTAACCATATACAACATAAGTCATTCTTAAATACCAATTTATAGAAACATAGAACTATTTTTATTATATCGTTTATGCTTTATCAATAACCATACTTAAAGCTTATGAAATTTTTGAATAGCTCTCCATCAAACCAAGCATCCACCATGCTTCTACTAACTGAAGAGTGTTTCCATGAAGCCTAATGGAGTCACCCCTTTTCATGGGGTACTAAAATAGCACAAACTTAAAAGATTCATAGATTTCCATACCTTCACAAGTCTTGATATTGTTTAGGATCCTTTTAGGCTTAATTATCACATTAGGCTTGAAATCTTAATCAATAATTTTATCAACAATATGAGATGATAACATACATACTTGACTTGAATTCACAATTGAATTATGCTCCACCCTAGCAAATAGTCCACTTGGGTTTGTAGACTGATCACCACTAGCTTTTACTATATCTGGTTTTCACACATTCATTTCCCTTCTCTTTTTCACTCTAGGGGATTTGAAAAATGACTTGATGACCTTATAACTCTATTAAGATAGAATCTTTCAATGTGTCTTGCATTATTTCAACTATAGACAAAAACCACAATCTTACCTTTTGACTAACGATTCTTTTCATAATCCTATTCATATTCATTTTAGATGGTCTTTTACATTATATTTATCTATGACCAAACTAATTACATACAATATAATAAATATTGAATGAATTAACATAGCTCATAACATTAAGTTGTCTAATTGGTGTCTTCATGTTGACCTTATTGTCTTTATTATCCTTCTCCTTGACTTGAGATGCCTCCTTTTGTTGTTATTTGAAGCCAAGACATTTTTATCACTTTTAGACCTCTAACTACTCAAGATGTTATCTATATCACCAGTACTCTTTTCAAACTTCGTAAAGGTCTTTAACTAGCTAGATGCTTGATCCAATTTACCTTTCAAAGATTCCATTTTAGTTCTATACATGGTGTATTCTTCCTCTTTATCCTTTAGGTTTGTTGTCACGATCTCCATCTAGATTTCTATTTATTAGATGATCTCTTCATGCTCTTTGGTGTTTCCACTTAGTCTTTCTTCAAACAAACTGATATATTCCTCATAGTCCTGAACTAATTAATTTAATTTATGATTCTTATTCTTCACAATCTTCAACTCTTCTAAGGCATTCATGAGATCAGCTTCAAGATCCACTTCATCTTGTCCTTCAATATCAGGCATATCTCCAAAAATCATGCATTTTTTTATCATCCATAAGAGCTTGTCCTTTTGAGCAACCCTCATTATCTATTTCTATTGCCATGAATAAGGTTTCATTATTATCATGTTCATGTTTATTACTATCATCATCAATATCATGTGTACTTGTGTCACTTACATCAGATGATTTATTATCTTCTTTGGTTTAGAAACTTTTCTTGTTCTTGAATGACCCTTTCTTACCTTCATACTATCTAAAAAATTTCTTTCTTTTATTAGGTTTATAGACCTTCTTATCATCACCATGATGTTCATCACATACTCAGTCTTATCCTTGTTAGGATACTTAGATTTGAAGTGGTCAGTCTTATCCTTCTTAGGATACTTAGATTCAAAGTGGCCAGTCTTACCATAATTGAAACATTCAAAAGATAACTTACCCTTGTACTTACTAGATCCAAACTTAAATTCCTAGTAAATATGGATACCAGTAAATCATCATCAATATTTGAACATAACTCATCATTAAACTTATTAGATTTTGAGATATTTTCAAATTTGAATTCTTTTTATTTATTGGGAGGTCTTCCTTCATTTGTTCTCATCTCATAAGTAGTGAAGATGACATGAAGCCCATCCATTTGAAGTGTGTATAGATATTTCATTTCTTATACTCTAGACACCTTTTAATCAAATTTCAAAGTTATGGATCTTAATACCTTTTGTACAATTATATATTATTCCAAATTTTCTCTAAGACCTGTGATGACATTGGCAATTTCATCAAACTTTAACATGTAGGATGTAATTCTCTCATCTTCCTTCATACTCAGAATTTCAAATCACCTTTTGTGAGTTTGTAATTTATACATTTTCACCTTGGTGTCTCCTTCATACATAGTATTTAACTTGTCCCATATCACCTTGGATGACTAAAATTACATCACCTTTATGAACTTTACCTCTAATAGGCCATAAAGAATGACATTTATTGCCTTAGAATTGATCTCAATTTCATTCTTGCTTATTGCATCAATTAGTGGTGTAGGAGGTGGAGTGTATCCATCCTCAATTGAACATCATATATCATTGCCCATTAACATTAGATATGAAATAATTTTGATTCTCCAAAATTCATAATTACTCCTATTGAATAATTAAACCTTAATGTTAGGGAAACCTCCTTGAACTTGACTACTAGCCATCCTTGCTTCTAGGATATCCTTTAGGCTATTTCGATTGCTTCAAAGGACCATGTTATAATACCAAATGTTGGAATTTAAATGAATGAGACGGGGGGATTAAGTTAGTCTCTAAAATGTTTTTTTATCAATTAAACTTAATACATCATGAACCATTCAAATAAGCATATAGATCTATCAAGCTTAGACACCTATCTACATAAGCATGAAACATAAGAACACATCACATATGTGTGAAAACCTCAAGGGGAAGAAAACATACTAATATTTTCAATTATAATATAGTCCTATAAGACAAAAAACAATCTTTAATGAAGTACCAACTCCACATGGAACATGAACCCTAACTAGTCAAACACCCAATCAACCATTAACAAGCACCAAACTACAAGGAGAAACTAGCCCCTTAGATGGATAAACACCAACTCATCCACCTAAAACTTTAATAACCTCCAAAACACCTTGTTTATCAACCAATATATGATGACCACCTCATCATCTCTTCACACTCTTATCCCTCTCAAACTAGCTTCTAGGCCTCTTTGCTAAATTAGGTTTCTTCAAGATTGATTAGGTCATATGAAACTAATATTCATACTCAAAAAAATTATTATACATTCATTACAAATCCTATATATGCCTACGATGGTATAAAATACCTCTTTCTACTCAAGAATGTGTTATTTCAATCTCTTACACTCTTCTTGCATAAATAGGCCTACAATTATCGTGTATATATACCATTCCTTGTTCATGTATCACTTAGTCAGTAAAATATCATTAACCTCTTATTTCACACATAAAATATGTCTTATGACATCTTATATACATGAATCAACTAATATTTGAGTCTTGTTTGGTCTATCATGACTCAATTAGGCCTCATTTTCCTTTTAGGTCTCATGGAGACCTATTAGGCCTTCTTAGACACACATTACACTTTGCCTTGAAACATTTTTAAACTATACATATGGTAAAAACATATCATATAATAATAAAATAGACACCCAATTATTTATTATAGTCTCAAAAATACATTTTAGAATAAATCACTACTTGAAACCCCTCATTAGTACTCAGTCCTATTAGGCCTATATATACCAAAAATCTTAATTTTAATACTGAAGCTCAAAATCACTTAATAGACTAAAACATGATTATAAAATTATATAGATAGATTATATATGACCTCAAATGGAGAAAATGCTTAAACTCATCTCTTATGTATGCTCACTCAGAACTGTCAGGATTGTCAAAAACTACTCATTAATCTACTTGAATTCCAACACCTAAAAAGACACTTTAAATGATTCTTAATAAATTCAAAAGATTATATAACATATTTATAGTAACCTCAATCACAAAAACCATAGGCTCTAATGTCAAACGTAGGTCTTGTATACCAATCTCCTGACCTTATCTCACACAGACTTGTTTGAACTAAACAAGCCATTTTGGCTTCAAATTTTCAACCTCTTACACTAAATTCTAAGATTTTTGAAATTATGAATATTATTTTAAATTAACAAAAAATATCACCATGTGGATTATATACATCAACTCAGGGAATAAAGCCTCAAAATCATCACTATAAATTGCTTACTCAGAACTATCAATTTTCCTCAAACACTAGTCATGGTGACTTTGATTTCCAACACTTGTGTAGACACATAAAAGGACACATAATACATTAAATATATTTTATAACATATCCATACCATCTTAAAACATAAACATAATATTTTCTACTAGAAACTATTGGTCGTATAGACCAATTTGTTGACCTCACTATACATAGACCTCACTGAGTCAAATAAGTTATTTTGCACTCATCATTTTCACCACTATACATGAATTTTAATCTCTTTAAAAATCATTAATAATACATAAAAGTTTCAAAAAACCTCTATATACACTTGGTTTCATCATTCTATCATGAAAACACATTCCTAATCATCTTCTCACTATTGTTTAGGTTTTTCATTGTTTACACCATTAGGTCTATTAGTGACTGGCTAACTTGGATGACCATTTTAGGGAACTTGAGGACTAAAACCTATCTATAAACCTATATTCACATGAAACATGAGTCTCTAAATTCTTCTTCCATTCATTTTCTTACTATCTCTAATGCAACTTTTGACTTTTATAGTAATTTCTTTAGAAACAAGCCTGTAACTCAACATTATCTCTCTCCTGTTTCTAACTAATAGAACCAAGAGGTAATCTCCCCACTTAAAGGTCCAATATACATATTTATAAATTAAATCCATCCTGAACACTTTTGAGTAATATCTTCAACATCGGGTCTTCATTAGCATTCTAAGAGGGTTTAAAACTATTTTCACTTTTAACAATCATTTATAAATCATATCCCCTCAATCCAAAAACTAATGCATAGAATTTTGAGTTGTGAAAATTACCCACTTACCATGAATATCCTAGGTTCCCATGTATAGGATTGATGGGCTAAAAAACATAATAAAATCCTTTTCAGGTTGAGTACCCTCTATTTTACACACTCAAGAGACCTCCAAACACATTTTCATGACGTTTATTGAAAACTATGACATCAAACATGTTAAACATACTAGAAACAATATGACACACTTTTCAAAACACTCACCTATTCATACATGCCTTGTAAACATAACCTCACACCCCATTAGGTAATACTCTTTCTTTGTATCATGATCTTCATGCCAATTTCAATGCACTCTACATGTCATACACTATTTAAATCAATATCATATAACATATCATGCCTCTATGCATCCATATTACCAATTCACCATACTTATACCTTCTCACAAGGACCTAACATTCCATTACTAGGCTCTTTAAGCACTTTAAACTTGATATTTGACCTTGAATTTTTTTTGAAAGTATCTACACTTTACGTACATGATCACACAATAAAAAATAACCTCCCAGAAGTTTTTCCTCACTTAATTCACTAAAATTTACTATGCACACCTTCTCACAGGGTCTAGACAAGGCTTCTCAAGACACCTTGTACTCAAGAACTAGTACTCAAACGTGCATACCAAAATGATATAAAAAAAGAACACTTTTAGACAACACTCTCACACCAATGCAATAGTCTTTTTTTGGTCAACATTTTATCATGACCTCATGTGGACCTAGACCCTCATAACCATGCTTCAATTCTCACTTGGCCATCATACATCTTTGTGACAATAAAGACTCATATGATGTAAAAAAAAACCTTAATTAAATCAATTATAATCAAGTAGTTACATTAATAATAACTACAAACTCACCTTGTCACATGCCTCAATAATCAATCACCATGCACCTTCATAAGATGCACCTTTTTGGCATTAATGACAATAACATGCCAATAATTAGCCTTTGATCATTTTATTAATAAATTTTGTTTTAAAGGAGATAGGCATGCTATTAAATTAACATATAGTATGTCTAGGGATATATGTGTCTGACTTGTGGTGTAAATACCTTTCATATTATCTTATCACATTTATCTATGTTATTAGTATGGTTAGCCTATGAAATAACCATGAATAATTGGAATATTTATGAGGTAGTGGTTAATATATTATCATAAAATTTATAATTCTTATGTTATTTATTTATTCTGAAGGTTTTTACTTTGAATCAACTCTTTGATTATTATCAAGTATTCTTATCTTCTATCAATTATTATTGTGGGTCTAATGATTTTGATCTTAATTATTTGATAGACTATTCCATTATTGCAAGAATATAATTAATTTCATTACATGTACCTTGGTATCTTAGGAGGCCATCAAGGTGAAACACATTTGTATTTTTATTTTCCTTCCTTCATATTTAAAACCTTTTTAGACTAATTTTTAACATAAAATGGGTCATCGGGCTACTACTCAAGAACTAAATCCCCGATTCATGAAACGGTGAAATATAAGATAATCTACTAAGTGCATTACTCACTTTATTTTTATTTCCTCTAATGCACTTAAGTTCCAAATCACAATCACTAAAAAATTAATCCACTTTCATTTCCTAAAATTTAGTTTGTCTTGATAAATATTGTGAGTAAGACCTTGGTGATATGAATTGATAAAAAATTACTTCCCTAATGTATAATGTGATCATATTTTTAATGCATTTATAAATATAAAAATCTCTATAGCATGTGTGGCATATTTTAACTCATGATTTTTCAACTATATTGACTCATAGGCCACCATGTGTACATTTTGATAAATAAATCTACCTAACCAAAGCTTGGAAGCATCAATCCCTATTGAAATATATATATTTGGATTAAGAATCAATTAAACAAGTGTTGCAGTTTGTAATTATTTTTTTCCTTTTAAATTTTGACTCACAATCTTAAGTCAAGATAAACTTTTTACCTTTTTACTACATTGAATTTACTAGGTTGGAAACCTTAAACACATTATCTATGAAGTTTTTGTAGCCTATCAACACCATAAATGTATAGATTTGTGCACATTTTTTGAAACATGTTATGGCATGATGTCTTTAATCCTTTCTAAAATTATAAAGACCTCATATTTAAGTAACTTATAACCTAAGTAGTGAATACTATATTTATATAATGATAATTTTGATATATTTCAATAAATTTATCATTCACATAATATTTATAAGACAACATGTAGCTATGTTATTCATGATCTTGTATTTTATTTGAATAAACCATGATATCATCAACGAAAACTAACATAAATTGGTCTAGATAATAAATAATTTTTTTTCATGAGATTCATGAATGTTTCATATGTATTGATTAACCTGAATGATAACCTTGTGAACACATAGTTCCCATATCTAGTTATGAATGTTTTTAAATGGATGTATTCATCCTTAATAGAGAAACGATGGTACCCATAACATAAATTGATCTTAGAAAACATTTTATATCTCTTTAAACTATAAAATACATAATATAAGAGGGGAAACTTATAATAATTATTAATGGTAATGATGTTGATCATTTAATGATAGATGCACAAACACAAGATTCCATCCTTTTTCTTTAAAATCATTCTTGGTGCTCTCAATAGTGATACATTTGAACTTATTAACCATTTTCTTAGTTTCTCTTAGATATTATTTTTTATCTCATATAAATATAAAATATCCATATGAGATATTACTCTATAATATGGAGTTTACCCAGGAATAATGCCAATTGTGAATTTAAATTCTCAAACTAGAAGCATACTTGACAAGTATTCCATAAACATGTTTTTACATTAATGTCATAAGGGATGGTCACCAAAACATGGTTTTACCTCCATATTCATCTATTTAAATTTGAATACATAAAACAAACAACCTTTTTTCACTTTTTTCAACTATATAGTTGATGCAAGATGTAAATTGACATTTTGTTGTACCTTACAATACCAGAACATGTTTATGATCAGATAAGAAATGGATATTCTTAATAATGTTATCTATACATAATTCATGATAATATAACTAGTATATTCCTAAGATGACAATAAGATCTTATGTGAATCACATATAAATATGGATTTGTGACCATTTCCCTTGAATCACAACTAATCTACCTTGCCATTTCCATGATTTGACATCATTTACCTTAGCCCAGCTTGACTTCTAGTTCTCTTTAAATATTTAAAATTTACACGTACAATCATTTATTATAGTATCTAAAATAAAACTATGCATAACACTAGATTTAGTTAATATTGAATTTTGTTAGTTTAGTAAGTTACCTTTAAGTTCTCCTAGGGTGGATTGTTATTTTGTAGGCTTGTTGTTCAAGGCTACAAAAATACACCAAGTTGGCTATTTTTTTGGTAGGTTATTATGAATCATAATGACCAAAATTATAGGACCAATAGCCTCAAATATTAATTTTAGTGGTAATAAACATCTTATTTACCTTGGTGTAACTGTTATTCTAGTGCAAAATTCATTTTTAGACCTATTTTTCTTAAATTGGGAGTTGTTACATGGTCTTCAAGCATTTTGATTAACTGGTTCGTAAATTTTCAGTAATATTTCATTGTTTAGGATAATTTTATGCTTCCTACTGTTCTTATAAAATTCCTTCCTAAATTGAAATTTAGCATTATCCCTTTCATCAGCTCTGTAGGCTAATTCTACCACGTCATATAAGGCTGATAGGTTTTCAAGTTTACATTAAATAAAACATTTTATCTAAGGTCAAGTTTAAACTCAGACATCATGATATATTCATCTTGTATATGAGTAGAATGACATATTAAACTAATTAATTTTTACTTAGACTCATATATTGATGATGTTCCTTGCTTAAGAAGCTAAAATTCTAACCAATTATTCTCTTTATGGGAAGTAAAGTGGTATTTAAACTTGAAATATCATTTAAATATTTTATATGTTTTACTATCCTATATGTATGCTTTTTACATGCTAATATTATCCATCCATAAATCTGATTCAATGTACAAATAACAAATAGTGAACTTAGACTTTTCAGTGGTGGTCATGGATTGTAATCTAAAGTATCTTCATAAGGCTACAAGCCAGGCTTCTATGACATTGTTATCACCTTCACTAGAGGAATGATGTTCTAATTATTTATTAAAGTCACATTGTAATGATGTGACTATAACCATTATATTTTGATGTACTGGAGGGTTAAATTTAAAAAGATTGCATTATTCTCAAATAGGTGTTCCACCTTGATGATTATTTGGACTAAAGTGATGTACTATATAGTCCTCTGAGAACAATAGCTAAGATTAAATTTTTTCCTAAGATGTTAAATTACATGCATCATAACTAAATTATATGGTGTATTTTAAACCCTTAGTTATATAATTTCATGTGGATTACCTTCAAGATTGTTTGTCAAAGGTGGCTCGCACTGATCTCTACCCATAAAAATCCTACTAACACTTCTATCTCTACAGAGGTTAGACTTGGCATATACACATACTAATAATTTATTTACCATATTATCTAAAATATAACTTAATAAATTAGACATGTTAACATAAATGAAGAACATACAAAAATTTAGATTCCCTAAATTTACTAAATGTTTTAACTAACTCTGATACCAGATGTAGAAACCCCAAACCAGACCTCAAATTTTTATTTTTTTTACCAAACAATTTTTCATACAATACATAATTAAATTCAAATTTAAATGTTAATATGTGTTTTACATAACCTTCATAGACATTACATTAATCTAATTAAGTGTTATAATTACAATTATGCCACTTACCTACTTAGCGGTAACTAATTAGGTCAAAACCACATACAAAATAATTTTTGATCATATGACTAAACCCATAGCATGGTTCAATTGAGCCCTTATTTTTCCATTACATTTATTATTATTTTATGCATCCAATCTCTTAATTTTTATGTAATAATTAGGATGAACCTTACCTAATCAAGGAATTAGTAAATAACTACTCTCAAACAAATTAAGGACTCTAGAATTCATTAGTTCTTACTCTGACTATGGTGTTATCCCATAAATCACATTCATGCACATAATATTATAATGTTTTACAAGATTTTAAATAGGTGAAATGGTGATCAACGTACTGATTATTTCAGTAGTTTACTTATTTCCAAAGCATGCTAATTAAGATTGTAGACATATTTTACTGATTAAGTTATTTTCAAATGTTGTTTCCTTTTTTTAGTTCATGTTATTAGTAATTATGTTAACATGTTTTAAAATATGCATTTCATAAGAAAAACCCATATAAATTTATTTAATATGACAAGGTCCACACGCATTTATTATATGATATGTTCCAGGCTTATTAATCTACTTAGTCAATTATTTCATTAAGAACTTTCATTTCAAGATGAATAACACCAAGAATTCAATTCATTAATTGTTTTTTTTAGACTAAATAGTGATATAATTAAATTCATATTTATTTTAATTTTGTTTACAACTTAGAATAGGGCATTGATTAATCATTAGTTTTTTATCAGATCATTAAATCCATTTATTAATTAGCATTTAAGATAACCTTAACATTTCATAACTTTAGTCAAAAAAATTATAAGAAATTTAGCACATATACATATTGATTATTGTCATCCCAAGTTACGTATAATATTTTTCCTTAAAATATACTTTTGGGGTTATATACACAATCCATTGGTTCACAAAATTATACATTATAAGTAATATGTCACTCACATTAAAGAAAATAAATGTTGTATAGTGAAATCGAGTTACAATATACTTGTGGACATGTAAAATGAGTCTTAGGAACAAACCCAAACTAAATAATCCTTTTATGACACCTCATAAATACTTCAAATAGATATAACTATTATTAGCGACCATTGTAGTTGTATAACACATAAGTAAAACAAAGTATGAGAACCAACTTCTAAATTTTAGTTGTATATGATGCCAATATGCACACTTGAGTTATATTTTTATAAATATTTTATTTTAATTTTTATTAATTTATTAAGTTTTATTAATTCATTATTGTTCTGGATTAGTCATTTTGTCAAATTTTGACCATTTCTGGGAACCTCCAAAAAATAGTTGGAACTACTAGTTCACTGTATGCATCCTAAAATGAGTTCCAAGATGTAGGGAACACTTTTAGTGTTAATTAAGTGAAATTAAAGTGTAATTAATTCAATTTATATTTTATATTGATTCTTATATTCTATATTTGGTGAGGTTTTATTATTTGGTGACCTATTGAGTAAGGCTTATTACATGTTAACATTGCCTTAAACATGAATTAACCTTATTTGTTTTAGTTTGCTTTCACTCATATTAGAGTATATTTTTATAAATACAATTATATATTACTTATATTTTAATTAAATTTATTAACTTAATTTTCACTTTATGCTTATTTTTTACATAACATGTCATGCATGTTATCTTGTAATAGGCTTGGTTTGGACGTTATTATTAATAAAAGATTGTGCACAAGTGTAGTACAATAATTACTTTTGTAAATTCATGTTATATGTTTTTGTATTTAATTTTTAATATATGTATTTAAAATAGAAAATAATAAATCATATTTTTTTAGTTTTGAATATATTCAGTACAATTGTTGGTCGACAATCCCACTTACAACACAACTAATTTAACAACTAGTGGTTTTTGAGACAAATTGGTTTATACATGGCTTAAATTTTAGATTAATTAACAGATTATTTCAACTCACTCTATACATTAAAAACCTTAATTTCATATGGAATATTCATTCAATAAAATTCATAAGCGTTTAAGGCCACTATTAGAAGAAATAATGGCTTGAAGTAGGAATATTCCTTATTTTCAAAGGTGACGACATTTAGTATTGGAGAGATAAGTTGAAGAGAATTATTTTATGGAAAGGATTTGGGATTATGTTATCCATGTGTAAACACCACCTTAATATTGAAATACCTTGACTCAATACTGAAAAATAATAAAAGAGAATGAAGACAAGGGAGATACACAATTTTTTTTCTATATTGAAAGTGCCAATAGACCCAAGCATTTTTCCAATAATTTAAAGATGAAGGTATTATCATGATAAATAGGATACCTTGGAGACATAATATGAATAATATATTAATTTAAGAGAAGAAAAAATAAAAACCCTTCAAATGAATTTTGAGAATTTGAGAATGTCAAATTATAAAGGAGTAGGACATTATTGAATAAGGGTAAATGATTTAGTTCTTATAATGAGTTTCTATATATAAACTATACAATATAATTTTATTTTAAGAATGTTTTTGATATATTTAACCTAAATATTATTTCATATTATGATCACTCTTGAAGAGTGTAAATATATATCTCTTGTCTCATGAGGATAAGATGAGACTATATACAGAAGATATAGAATGGTCTAGAATAAGAACTTGAAACCAATGGAGAAGTTTTAGAGATAAAAAAGGAAAATAAAAATAATAATCAATGGATTTCACAAAAATTTAAACGGGAAATTTGATGGTAACTTAAAACATGATATACTTTACTTTTCATTATTTTATAAAAATATCACACATTATGAAATATTACATGATAATAGTATATAAGAATCAAGCTAATCAAGAAAATGAAGAGAAGGATTTTCAATATTAACAAATTGAAATTCAAGAGTGCATTCATAAATAGAGTGATGAATAATAAGTATATGTAGGGAAACCACAAAGTTTTGAGGTAAAGAGTAAATAATTTGGGTATACAAGTTGAATGAGGATATTCACATGTAGAAGAAAGATTTATTAGATCAAGGATTTATGAGAATTCAAAATGAACCAACACTTTACATCAAAGCATCTAGTTACAATGTTTTATATGTTTATCTCTATGTACAAACTTGATATTTAAATGTAGCTCTATGAAAATGTTGAATGGGTTCAAGGAAGCTAGGGAAAAAAAATGGATATAACTGACATTGAACTTATGAATCCCTATCTTGGAACTTAATTCCATCAAAATAAATAGGATGTATTCATTTTTAAATCCAAGTATGTTCATGAGATGCTAAAGAAGTACAAAATTCAATATTCAAAGCCTAAATACTTTCAAATTAAAAGTTGATAAAATATTATGATAAAGGATGAGATTAATTTATCTAATGAAAATAATTTTATAAACATGACTAGACGTTTAATTTATATTACTATGGCAATACCTAATATTTGTTACGGGGTTTCACTAGTTTCTAGATTTATGGGTGAATCATCAATCGAGCATTTGCAAGTAATGAAGTAAACGTTTAGATATGTGAGATGCAATCATAATCATGGTATTATTTATAATATTTTAAATTTATTATGTCTAATTATATACACACATTAATATTGGGGAGTATCTCTCAATGATAGGAAGTCAAATTCATGGTATTATTTTACAATGGAAGGGGGTTGGTTTTTTGGTCTTAAAATAAATAGTATAAAATTAAATTATCCTCTACTAAACACAAAATTTATGGCTAAAAATACTCTTGTATAATTTAAAAGAGTCTCAACATGAGCTAATATTTTTTTTTATGATAACAATGGAGTAATACAATTATCTAAGAATTAAAATTTCCATGCTAGAACGAAGCACATTAAACTCAAGCACCATTTTGTTAGATAATCATAAAATGATAAAATAATTTTAAATGAGTATGTGATAATTTAAGTGAAGTTTTTTAATATTCTCACTAAGTATTGCACAAGTAGATTCATGGAAAACTTAAGTAGATGATAGGTATTTCACCTCTTTGCATCAAAGGGGGAATGTTGAGTATAATGAAAATATGGGCACTTGAGTTTAACTATTATAATTTTTATTTAATTAAATTATCATGGGTTATTAATTAATTTTTGTATTAAATTATTTATTTTTTCACATTTATACCATTTATATAAACCTCCTAAAAATAGTTGCAATTGCCAGTTAACTCCACTTCACTATATGAGTACACAAATGTGTTCTCAAGAGGTGGGACATAATTATAGTATTATTTAATTTAAATTAAAGTGTATTTAATTAAATTACTATTTTATATGTAATTTGTGATTTTGTAGCTAGGTGGGTTGCATGATTCAGTGACTTTTTGAGCAAGGCTTATTGGATATTGACCTTGTCTTGAATGTGAGTCAACCTTATTTTATATAGTCTTTGATTTAGTATAAATTTAGTTATATTAGAGTTTATTTTTATTAATTTAATTATATATTAATGAGTTTTTAAGTAAATTTATTATTTTTTTTAATTTACACTTAATTTAGACAACTTATCAAGAAATTTATCTTGTAACAGGGGTTTTTAGCCTTTTTTATGAATAAAATATTATGTATAATTTACGTACAATAATTATGTTTAAAATTTGCTGTTTTATACTTTTATCTCTATTTGTTTAATAGGTATTCATAAATTAAAATCATCAAGCATATGTTTTATTTTTTTAAGTTATTCAATACAATATATTCATCGATATTCTCATTTACATCACAACTACTTAATTTCTAGTGATTGTAGGATAAATTGGATGATACATATCTTAAATGTTATAATATTTAAGGGATCATTTTTTGACCATCCATATATTAAAAAATTTAATTTTCCCTTATTTTTGTCAAATATTATTTCTACGTCCCATTAATTAATGTTTGCATAATCACTTTATACATTTTCATCACACTTGGTTAGATGAAGAGATTTGAAATAAATAGGTATAAATCTCATATCCTAACATATAAATCATCTAGACAAAATTTTTATATGAATTTAAAAAACAAAATAGTTTTTAATAAACATATCAATAGAATAGTTGCATTAATTGCAATAATAGTTCAATTCAATAATTAAAGGATTTAAGTATCCATATATCATAATTTAAATTACTTAACATAAATATTGAGATAACATAAAATAAATATATCAAACATTATTTTCCATTTGGACATTTCACATGCCATATCTATATTCCATATATGCATATGATTGGACAAATCAGCCATTAAGACCTGTATTAAAACATGGGATAACTATTTCATGATATAAATATTATTAGCCATTATCCATAAACTAAATAAATAATCATGATAAAATACCCATTAAAGAAAACATAATGAAATGATCAAATTAAAATCAAATGGATAACAATATAATAAATTCTACTTATTTTAAATTACACTTAAGTAAGCTTTTTCAAGTCATATAGGAAATGAAAAAGTCATCAAAAAGGCATCAAAGTATACTATGATAATATTAATGCACCAAATTTCATGTAAATCATGACATTCATGATTTCAAGCATAGTATACAATAGGTATATACTAAATATCAAATCAACACATCTTCCTAAATGTTTTTTGCCATTCTAACCATAATTAATAAAAGATTGAATTAAATAAACTTCTTATAGGCATGCTAATACACATCAATTTTAATATTTTCACACCAAATAATTAAAATAGTTAGTGATAAAGTCTCAATTCACATAATTAAATAATTATATTTAATCTTAATGACTTTTAATGAGAAACTAAACTAGGATAAATGAAACATCAACATCTAATTCAAAAATGACTACTATAGCCAATGTATTTCACAAGATAATGCTAAAAATTACGTATAATCCTCTAGAATTTCATTTAATGAATTGAAATATCCATAATAAAATCTTCAATTTTTGCAAAGGCAATAAGCAATCAATTGTTCATATCCTCATATTATAAACATATCATTTCAAGTCAAAAACATATCTTTGATCGTAACTACTTAATCACTAATGGTAATTGAAAATTTCAAAATTATCAATGCATTATAACTCCTAAAAAAATATGATTTTAAATTTATAATGAATCAACCTTTAATAAAATCAAAATTGTATATAAAAAATCAAGATTTTACTTTCCCAACCTTCATAGCACACAACCAATAATATTGATGAAATATGTGCAATAGACTGAAAAAGAAATCAAGAAGTCACCATATTCCTTCAAAGTGAACTTTTCACACAATAAAAATAAATAATCAAATCGACTTATTTCATATTTTAAGGAAACCAAGAAAATGATTTCTTTTCCAAAGTCAACTTTGCTCGCATTAAACATAACAAATACAAACTAATGTGTACAAGATGGTAAGAAACCAAGTATTAAATTTTTTTCCCATGTTTATTTAGTTCAAAAGCAAAAAAATTATTTCAATAGATAAGTAAAATATGGTACCTTTTTTTATAAACCAAAAATCCATGCACAATGATAAACAAACAACCCATAATATCTAATCAAAATGAAAGTTACCACTAGATAATTTTTTTAAACCAAGAAACCATCAATAATGATAAATACACAATCCATAATGGACATTCAAAATTAAATATATAGTTTTTTGATGTTTTTGAAACCAAGAATTCATTAATAATGATAAACACACAGCCCGTAAGAGATAAGAAAATTGAAATTTGTAACTTTTTTTATACCAAGAATCCATAAAGTATGATAAAGATAGAAACCATAATAGATAATTATATTTATTTCAAATTAAGTGTTTATCTCACTAATTATGTTAATAAACAACACATTCAAACCAAACATGGTAGGATACTCCCTTGACTAAATGCAATGTGTGAGTTTTCCATGTGAGATGTGACCTTAAAGTTTTAGATTGTTTATTATTTATATATAAATATGTAAATGACTGTGGTTTTATTCTTGTGCTTTGGTCTATATGTTTATAAATCTAGAAGATAAATAACTTTTGAGATGAGGGTTTTATGTTTGTAATTTCATTAAAATAAATAACTAAGTGTATAGTCCATGTTAAGGAAATGATTTTGTTTCATCTGTTTATTTCATTTTGATTAACTATTATGGGCTATACATTTACCATTATTTATGGATTCATGGTTTTTTTTTTAAAAACAAATTTTTGTTTTCATTTTAATTATCTATCATTGGTTTTTTAGTTATTAATATTTATGTATTCTTGGTTCCAAAAAAAATAGTTATAGATTTCATTTTGAACCTTTGTTCCATTTGCCAAGATGAATTCCATTAGGTTAGTAATTTCCTTAGCTTTAGAATAGGGATCTAGATTCCATTCTATGGAATTTAAAAGTCCTTTTATGGAGACTAACAATATTAAATGTAAATATACTATCCTCTAAGGTTTGTAAGCAATGATAACTATAGCTTTATACATATAAATTGAAAAAGTCACTATACAATATGAAATAGGCTTCTCAAACTTGGTATGAAAATATCAACATGTTATTAACAAACTCTAGCTTTACATGGAGTCTATATAACCCAATAATTTATACCAATAATATATATGGTAAAATCCCAATCGTGGTCCTCTATGTCAATGACTTAATCATCATAGGGAGTTCGACCAAACATATTCATGATTCGAAGCTTTGATAGTGAATTATTTTGAGATGACTAACTTATGTTTGTTTAATTTTTCCTTGATTTTAATATTTCACATTATAATAAAGGAATCCTTTTTTAATCAATCCAAGTATTCTCAAAACAAACTAAACCACGTCAACATTAAAGACTAAAAATCCATAATAAATCATTAGCAAATTTTTGCCAATCTTTCTGAAAGTGTTCTTATACTTTAGTTAATTATACATTGTACATGAAATTAGCAGGAATTATTCTATATTTCATTCATACTCATCTTGATATTTCATTTTTTATTAACTTGGTATCACACTACTATTAGTACCCCCATGAAATACCATGGAAATCTTAAATTTATCACATTTTAAAGTATCTTTGTGTTAATAATAGATATGGGATTGAATACACATTAGGCATAAAATCCTCAATTTCTAATTACACTTTTAATTTTCATTTATATAGATAGTGATTGGATAAGAGATCAAGACAATTATAAATTAACTATGGGATACATATATCATATTGAGCTATGTATCGTGACTTAGTTTTATAACAAAAAGACTATTAATTATTTTTATACTATTGAAGTTGGATATAGTAGAGACATCTTTGTTGGCCATGAGTCAGTTTAGATTTGATCCTTGATTTTTTATTTTTTATTTCCATAGAACAAACACACTCGGCTTTAGTGTGATAACCATAGTGATGTCCACATTTTTCAAAACCGATTGAGGCACGAATGGATAATAAAAATTAATATCCATATACATTATATTTATAAATAAATATAGGATAGTTTTGTTAACCTGAAGTTTTTCTAAAAAAATGTTAGGTTATAGACATATTCACAAACCCCTTATTTGAGGCTCAATTTATTTAGTTTAGGAAATGTTTTAAGTGAGGGAATGTGTCTTCAATAGATCATAATTTAATGATTATTCATTCCTTACCTTCATCAAATTTCATATTAAATTGGGATGCTATTTTTTTTTACTTATACACTATTATATGTCTTATGATGCACTTGTAATATTCATTGTGTAATTAATTTTTGGTGCACAGTTACCCACAATCTATTATTAAAGGAGAAAATTAAGTTATTGACTTGATTTATTTCCTCTATTAATACTAAATTATTATATTACTAATATTATAAGAGTTCACTACTCTCTAAACCGCATATGTATCTTCTTTATTATCTATATAAGAGTATAGACAACAAGTGATTGACACAATTCACAATTGAAGAGAGTTATTGTTATTATTGAAATTTAGGCTAGTGCCTTTTAATACAAAGATGTATTCCTTATTCCTATGGTAAATATATGTATGTATTTTATTTAAATATTGAATTGATTTATATTATTGAATGCATTGTGGGTGTATGTCTTATGATAGCCAACATGATTTTAGACACTATCTAGACAATATAAAAATATGAAGCCGCTAGAAAAAAAATGTGAATTTGAAGAGGAAATGAATGAAAATTAAAAATATCTGCTAAATAATAATAATACATGTGAGATACTCCCTTGTCCTAAGGTGAAAATATGATCAAATGCAAATAGTTCTATAAGCTAAAATATTCATCTAGTGGACTAACTAAGAGATGTAAAACACACCTTATGGTGAAATATTTTACACAAAATGAGTAGATTACATATAAATGTTATAAATAGAGGTAAAAATGTAATATATTGGGATTTTACTCAATTAAAAAACTATTTTTTATTGAGAATTACATCAAATGGATGTGAAATTTGATTTTATTCTTTGTTTCTTCACTGAGTTACTCCTTTCTCTCATGTAGCTTTTTAACTCCTTGTCATGTATGTTGTTTATTTTCATAATTTTTTTGTTAGTTTGTTTTCCAACCATTTATGTCATCTTAAATTTTATGGTTGAACCTACTTCTCATGATTTTTTAAATAATTTTTAAATATAACATTACCCTTAATATGCATATATAGCTCATAGTAAGTTTCATTGTGTGAATAAATTATAATTAATATATTATTATTAATATAAATATATAGATACCATATGTGATGATGGTGATGGTGATGGTGATGGTGATGGTGATGGTGATGGTGATGGTGATGGTGATGGTGGTGGTGGTGGTGGTGATGGTGATGGTAGTGGTGTTAGTGGTGGTGGTGGTGGTGGTGGTGGTGGTGGTGGTGGTGGTGGTGGTGGTGGTGGTGGTGGTGATGATGATGATGATGATGATGATGATGATGATGATGATGATGATGATGATGTATAATAAAACTTGGGAATAAAAAATAATGATGATGCTCCTAAAACATGTTTTAAAACTACTGATGTAATAAAGCAAGAATAAATAAAATCCATTATTTTCTAGTGTTGTGAAGTCAAAAATGAAATGGATAATTTTTTTATATAAGAGTAATGATAAATGCCTAAAACACAATAAGAAAATAGAAAGGAAGGTTACAATTAAAAACATACCTTTTTGGCCATCTCTTCCATGAAATCAACTTTAGGTTATTCTAAGGTAATATTTGAACATAAAATTGAATCCATTTTAAATGGAGTTTACTTTGGTTCAAAATTTTATAAGGAATGGTTATCAAACTCAAGATAACCATTTCATATGACTAGGAATATATCATTATTCATTTATTTTTATGAGTGAAAGAATTCATATAAAAAAAATTACTATTGGAAATAACATGAAACTTATTCCTTTAAGAACTGGCATAATTAATGAGGAAATGAGGAATTTAAATATAATGGTTTAATTATTAGGAGTAAATGTTATTTAAATCTAAAAAAATATTGAAGGCAATTATGAGTTTGTTGTTGCTTCAGATTAGGTTGTGGTTAAAGAAAGAAGAGAGCCAATGAATATAATTTTTTGTTTGTATAATTGATCATAGTAATATTATCTTCAATTTTTTTGGTTTTATTTATGATAATATATTTTCTATCATTATTTTATTTATCAAGCTGATTACATGTCAAAAGTTTGTCATGTTATACTTGGGCATATAAAATATAAAAATACAAGACATGTTTAGAATTAATATGGCTAGATGATTAATAAGGATTTTGAATTTTGATGATTATGTGTAAAGGATATGTTTTATTTTAAAAACATCAAGATCATTTTTATTAAATCAAAAAATGAGGAGGCAATCATCCATTTGAGCTGATTCAGAGTGATTTATGTGGACTAGTTTTTATTTCAATTTCTTATGCCAAATATCTCATCACCTTTACTGATGATTATAATATAATATTATGATT
Source organism: Torreya grandis (assembly GCA_037957365.1). NCBI lineage: Eukaryota > Viridiplantae > Streptophyta > Pinopsida > Cupressales > Taxaceae > Torreya > Torreya grandis. The sequence continues at coordinate 25,500 of JARHVA010005701.1, forward strand.
TTATTTTCTAAAAATAAAAAATTAAATATTAATTTTTTTCAAAGGTTAAAGTTATTATTTAAAATCTAGAGTTTCAAAAAAAAATCTCAAATATGAATAACAAAGGACAATATTACACTAGTTAATTTTAATCATTTTTAAAAATACATGGTATTAATGTTAAAATAATATTCCATATACCCATTATAAATTGATAGGTTGAGTGGATGAATACAAATTTCTTCTATAGATCACTCATTTTATGTTGAATTGTAAGAGTTTCAAAAAAAAAGCATATGCAATTTAGTTTTTTAATATGTTGCATGTATTGTTAATAGAATACCTACTAAATCTCTTATGAATTCTATGTGTAAATAATTTTTGAGTGGAATGAAACCACATGCCAAGTATTTGAAAATATTTGGATGCATTACTTGTGCACACTTATTTAATGACAAGAGGAAATAAGTTAAGCCTAAGAGCCATAAATGATTATTTTATTGTATAATAAAGAATCAAAGGATTATAAGTTATACAATTTCAAAAAAAATAATATATTTTTCAATAGATATGTAATATTTGATTAACACTCAAACCTTGTAGCCTTTCCCTCTCACTCTACAACAACATATAAATATATTTTTTCAAAGGAAAGGAAGTCTTAATGAATATGATTAACCAAACACCATTATAGGTTTGGAAAAAAATGATAATAATGTTGAAGATAAAGAATCTAATGCTTTTCTTGAACCTTATTTTATATAAAGTGATGAAAAAGTTTATTCACTTATCAAAACAATAAGCATAATTATTGTAAATCAATCATCTATTTTCATATTATCAATCTAGAGAGGAGAAATACTTGGAGTAAGCCATGAAAGAATAATAGTTTGCATTTATGAAGAATTAAATTTGGAAAATCATTTACCTCACAATAAATAAATTTAAATTAGATTTTGTTATATAAAAATTTAAAGCTAAATTGGTTGTTAAGGGATTCAATTAAAAAGAGGGAATTCATTATGAAGAATCATTTTTTCAAATTATTAAAATGAACATGCTTATAATCATTATTTATTTGGATCTTATTCTTAGGTAGCATCTTCATGAAATGTATGTTAAAAATCCATTCTTAAAAGGATATCTTAGTGAATAAATATACACAGATCAACCACTTGGTTTTATCAATCAAAACTATCATAACGTTTTTCTAGATTGAATAAGTCACTATATTGTCTTAAGCATAGACTAAGAGAATAGAATGAAAATATAAATATGTATTTTATTGACATGCTTTTCAAAAGTCTAAATCAGATCTAAATTTTTATGTGAATAAAGTTAGATATAAAATTATTTTGGTAACAATTTATGTGGATAATTTAATTATTGTTAGACTAAACATTGGACTAATCAATGATTTAAAATTTGGCTTTAAAATGACGTTCAACATAAGTGACTTATGGAAACTAAATCATTTTATATGCTGGTAAATTTTTTTAATACAAGATGGGCTATTCATATCACAATTAAAATATACATTGGATCTCTTAGAAAAGTTTAGAATGCTTGATTTCAAGACAAATACTACATTTCAATCTATAATAAAGCTTAAAAATATTTTTTCAAAAAAAAGTGGATTCCACACCATATAGGTAACTTGATGGTAGCTTAGTATATTTGACAAATACTAGACCCCACACACACACACACTCACATTAAAGAACCAAGATAAAGTCATTGGCAAGCTAGAAAATAATTATGTTATAGTTTCTTTATAATTAAATGTAATGTCTTTTATCTAATCAAATCTCAATTTTATTAAAGGTTTTACAGTTTCAAATTGGGGCAATGATATAGATGAAATAAGATCAATTAATGGATATATATTTTTAGCTTCGATTAAAGCATATTACATGGACCAGTAAAAATAAACTAACTACATCTACATTTTCATGTGAAGTTTAATATAGAGAAATAAAGGAAATAACAAAAATAAGTAGTTTCAATTTAATGTTTTACCTGATCTTGGTCTTGAATAATGTTCTACTAATACTATATTTTATGACAATAAAATTTACATACTGATTACAAATAATCATCTTTTCTATCCCAAAACAAAGTATATAAATATTGATGATCATTACATTTGAGATCTTGTTCAAGATAAATTTTTTGATATACAATTTTGTCCTAGTAAGGAGAGTATCATAGAATCTAAAATCATGAAATTATGAGGAATGCTTAGGATTATGGATATGAAAATGAAGCGGGTCAAGCATGATGTCTTCCTCTCCATTGTTTTCTTGTAGATTCCTTTTACTTAATTTTATTGGGGATATGTCAGGAAAAGTAATAATAAATAGATGTTTATAGAAAGTAATAAAAAATTAGATAATATAAGATGAGTAGAAAAATTTCTATATGATAAAAATATTTCTAGCCAATGGAACTTAAAATTGTTAGAGAATATGAAAGCTTCCAATTACTTATAATTGACTAAACTTTCTAGACTATATAAAGTTATAAGATAATGTATATATTCTAGTGAATGACATAAATAAAATTATTGTTCATTGGACATAATAAGTTGTATTATTATTATTATTATTATTATTATTATTATTATTATTATTATTATTATTATTATTATTATTATTAAGCATATTTGTTGTTTTATTTAGATTTATTTCAACTAATGATTTTGTATGTTTTTATTACAAGAATTTTATTTTTATATATTCTATTATAATCATAATTTTTTATTTATGCACTTCATATTTTAATGTTGGAATGTATGATGAAGAAGATAATGAATGAGATAAATCAATAGATAACTTTGTAGTCGAGGAAATACAATAGGACATTAAGTTTGATGATGAGATTTAAATTAAAATAAAAATTAAGGATAATAAAGAAAAAAGGAAGGGAAAATTGTTGAAGGTGATGCATATATTGATAAGAATTATGATGTGCTCATGGTTGATGATGGTCAAAAGTGAGAGCTTAGAGGTACACGCGCTTAAGAATATCTTGAAATGATTCAATTGGTACATTTATGAAGTATAACTAAAAGAAGAAAAAAGGTTGAAGAACCACCCATAGAAGAAATACATCGATAAAATTTTATTTGAGTTAGAGGAAGGCCCAATAGTACATAATCATATGTTAGATGAAGTTTCAAAACCAAGGCTAATTAAATTTTAACTTTCGAAAAGTGAATTTATGCGATATGAAGTTTGTGTTAAGCATCAAGGGATTTAGAAAAATGTTTTTACAAAGAAGAATGAAAAACTAATAAAATACCTCTCCACTCATTACACCTCATTTAAAAACAATTACATCCCCACTATTTTATTATATAAAAATGAAACTAAGGAATACGTTCTAGTATCAACTAGCTAAAATATCTTATAGAGTTTTGATATTTAATATGTTTATTAGGGATTGTAATAACAATTTGTAATATATATTAAACTTAACAACTCTAACAAAAATACAACTTCCTTCCTTAAATTTGTAGTTATGGAAGTGTTAGTGGTAGTGTATTTGGGATCGTAGAAGTTGTGGTGGTAGTGGGAATGGTAATGGTGGTGGTGTTTGTCATTTTGAGTGGTCTACACCATTTCAAGGGAAGATCTCTAATTTGACTTTTATTATTTCTCCTACTAAGATATATATATTTAAGGAGATAAATATTAATGAAAAATAAGAAGATAATTGAAATGTTGTATTTGATTCTACAATCCTTTGATTATTAGAGGTTAAGGTGTTTGGAGTGATAAGACCATCAATCCACTACCTCCTCCTCCACCATTTATTTTTTATCAAAATATTTAATGAGATTTAGGATATGTGGATATGTTCTACAGCGTCCTTTTTCATCAATTTTTATATTTATTTTTTTTTAAATTCCAATATATGTTTTTAGCCCATGCTTATATGAAATTAGGAGTTTACTTCTTCCACTCACTTTTTTATATGAATAACTTCCATATCTTATTTAATTTTCAATATAATTTAAAAATATTTTGAATCAAATAAAAATACAAATGTCTCTTGTTGGAGGATATAACATCAAACAATGTAATTAAGGTGTCTTTCTATAAGCATTATAAGGGTTGTATGGTGGACAGTACAACACAAATGTAGGCATATCACTAACGCATAGTTTGGTAGGTGGCCTTGCATTTAAATTAAAAGGTTCATAAACATGTTTAAAATATTTCTCTTTTTTTAACCTCTAAAACTATCATTACATTGACAAATTTTTATTAATATATTTTTTTTTTACATTGACAAAGTTTTAGGTTTATCATTAACATTAAGGACAAAGGGATTTCTATTATATTAAATTTATTTAGGAATAGAACATTTTCTATATTATTAGGTCTTTATATTTGACAATAAATATTTTAGGAAGATGATAATTTAATTACAATTTCATAATTTAATTATAATAATTAAAATATAATACAATTAAACATAATTATTATAACCTAATTAAATTTAAAATAATAAAAAACCATCAAAAATAAAAATGGATTTTAAATTTATTTCTACAAACTTAAATTTAAAAATTGATTAATGCCATTGATTCTACTCAATAACTATAAATGATTAAAAGAATTTTTTCACGAACTTAAATTTTATGTTTCCTATTTTACCTCAATTTTTTCTTACATGTTTATTTTTCTTGCTACAACATTAACCTGCTGTAATCGCTATTGACGTACTATAACCACCATTGGACATTAATAATAAATTGATTATGTCAGAGACGTGTTATTTGGGAAAAAACAACTAGCTATTCAACTCTAATTTGTCTACACACATTTTCTTTGATATTTCTAAGGAATAGTATTGTGACAAATAAAATGCTCTTAGTACACATATTCTTTGTATATTTGTAAGTAGTATACTATATAGATGCTCAGTCAAATTGTGACAAATAAAATGCTCACAGTGGACATAAATATGAAGTCGAAGATCCTGACTTCCTTCTAATTATAATTTTGAAAGTTGACGTGATTCGCTCAATGCTTGCATTAAGGGGGCAAACTTAACTAGGAATTTTCTTTTAGGTGAAAGCTGGTTGTGGATAAGTCACAACTGAGAAAACACTTACAAAAACCATGTCCGTGAATAAAATGAATATGTAGTCCTAATTTATTTATTTTTAAATTAAGCATTAACTTTTGGAGTGATTTTGGATTCGAAGATATTTCTATAGAGAGCTAATACTAAAAGAAATAATGGTCGGGAAAAATACAGCAGTGATGATAAAGTCTGTTTTTATAAAAATGTTGAAAGAGCTAATAGATCGTTGTGGAAATAACAGATAAAGAATTCATAACTGAAAAATAAATCTGATGTTAACTATAAATAATGTAATTATTTGATACCCAATTGATCAAAATATATCAATCTCAGGCTCTGAGAAGATAAATGTTACTGCAAATCTATGGCACCCAACTGCTCAAGCATGTTTATCATTAAGGACTTCATATCAAATAAAGTTATAAAATAAAAAATAAATTTACTCAGTCTAATGTCATTAAAACAGTTCCAGTTAACTCACAACATAACATAATACAAGATAATAGTAGAAAGACATGTGAAATTAGAAAAACAAAATAAAAAAATTACGTTTTCCAAAAAAAAAAAATCCATATGCTCAAAAATATTAGTTACCTCCACACATCTTGCTTGCCAACCAAAGTGTGATGCAAGAGAGAGACAGATTTCCAATGCAAATTGTGATGCCAAAAAACACAGAAATTCTAGGTGTGAAGATATAGCAATGCGACGGGATATATTATTTTGCTTTACTTTACATCACATTATTAATTAACCTAGACACTGATACAGTGGGGCAAGGCCCCAAGATTCGTCTCACAAGAGAAGAAAGGAACATACTGTTTAAATCTATTCAAATGCTGACACGTGGATGTTAAGTATTTTTGTCAGTTGTGTATGGGTTTTCACAGAGCATCCTTTCCCTCGCATCCTAGAGCAGAGAATTTGATGGTGAAGCCAAGCGGCAGCAAACTAGATAGACTGCGCTATTACATTAAGAGCGGGAAGCTGAAGGCTATGATCAATCCCAAGAGTCCGTATACATTTTCTGAGGTTGTGGAAGGATTCAAACACCAGGAAACTGGGCAGGTCAGAGGAAAAATTGTTATTTCTCCCATCGACTAAGGACGGTAGTCAATCTAGGCTTAAGAGGAATTCTATTACATATGTGTTTGTGGAGCTTACTTGTAAATTGTAGGTCAATTATAGTGTCCTAGCAACAAAGAGTATATATAACTATGAATATGTAGACAAAAATAATTAGCAAAAATAAGAGTTTGGACTTGAATGTGTGTGGTGTTTTACATTTCTGCAGAAAAAGCATATTCTTTGCTTTCAAATTTCATAATTCATATGAAATTTCAAAGCTTCAACTAAAAAAAACATAAATTTGGGATTTTTTATTTCAAATGGTACGCTGGTAAGCAGAAGAATTGGTCCCGAAAGCACAAGCTAGAGGGATGTGAGCCTTGTTGATACTGTTATTATTTTGAATTTGTTTCACCGATTACGTGATACCAATCATACAAAATAAAATTTTAATACCCACATATACAGTGGTCTTCATGAGAGAATTGGATTTTTGTTGTGTTAATTTTCTTCACTCCTTTCTTGGAAATTAAAATTATTAAATAGCTTAACGCACTGCCAATAGAAATAAGATACATTTCAAAAAAAATTTAAAGCTCCAATAGGTCGTTACCTCAAGCTCCAATGGTAGTGTATCTGTAACCCGGTGCTTGGAAAGCCTTGCATTAAAAAATTGAAACATTTGCAGAACTTGAGAATGAAGATGAATGGGATTTCCTCCATACTGTTTTCTAGTTTTTCCCATCAATGTTCATTCTATATTATTAGTGTCTATATCTCCCAATTCAAGTCGTGGCTTTGCCATTGTTGACAAATGAGACTGTAGAAGTAGAGTCTTCACCTCACATATATAGATTTTTTCTTAACAGATAATTACTCCAAGTAAAACCATGCATACACATGTATACATGCGTTTAGACATCTATCAAAAGATGTTGTACAACCATACATCTGTAATAGACATACATGCATTTAAATACACCAATTTACTACGGTGATAGGCAATGCAATAATACTATGGGTATGGACTAATTATGGGATACATCCATGCATAGATTGGTTTTCTTGATAAAAACATAGGTAAATAAAATTTGTCTTTATTTTGAGTTGTATCATTATAATATCTTGTAATTTCCAAACTATCTTCACTAGGGGATGCCCATCCGAAGACCCATTTCATAATGGTTAATTATTCTGACAATTGCCCCTGATGGGCATGCACCAATAATTTATTTTCAATAAGGAGGATCATATCCTCACTTTAGAAAGTACATTTTGTGTATTACCACTAATTGATTTATTATTGATTATATATAAAGCAATTATTTTTCAAAGCCTATATAGTGGGGTAAAATCTCTAGATTTTTCTCATAAGAGATAAAAAAAAATCATATTCTATTTTTACTATTAGAATGTTGACATTATGTTTAGTAGCTTTTGTCGATGGTGTCTGGGTTTTTACGAAGGGTATTTTTTGAGTTTTCATAAACGGTTTTGGCCCTCTAATCTAATTGAACTAAAATAATATGTGTTATCCTCTATGGCACACCTCGTAATCAACAATCAATATCCTTACCACATCCTATATATTTTTTGTAAAAGCTTCATGATATTCAACCAACCCATATATTTCATGTTCAACCACCCCATTGAATATGATTTGTAGGAAGAGTTTTTGTTATGCTACATTGTGTTAATGAAATGCATTAAGTTTAAGAATTTTTTGGGTGAAATGATATCATACAAGTGGTCTATTTACATCATAATAGGAGTGCACATAAATATATCATGAGCACATGTAGGAAAACAATACCTTATAGGAGTGATGATTGATATATTCATGTTAAAAGTTTATCTTCCAATTTTTCAATAAAGGTAGGACAATACAAGTCTACTATTTGGGTATTCTAATTTATTTCTTTCCTATATCACATCAATGAAATGTAGATTCTTATAAATTTATTATTATTAAATTACCAATATCAATAATGTTAGATACATAAACCATTAATGTCTAGGGGAACTACGTTTATCTAGCATCTAGCTTTTCTTGCACCATGGGGGCAACTATTAGTATACATTCCACCTTTTACACCATAATATGCATGACCCATGATACTCACTCTTCCACCCTAATTAATTCTCTTTAATTATTTTTAATTTCATAAAAAACCACAAATAAACATATAATTCTTGTAGTGTGTCATTGACATTGGTATTGAATAATATTATTAAAATGTATTATTTAGTTCCCAAGGAAACTACGGCCATATTTTATTGGTATTTAATTCGCTAATGGTCACTATTTTTAAAATAAATATACAACTAAATGATAAAAGGATTTATTATTATTATTATTATTATTATTATTATTATTATTATTATTATTATTATTATTATTATTATTTCTCTTATTAAATATTAATTTAAATATGTGATAATTTTTTAATAATATTTTATAAATACATAGTATAGGTTATTTTATTTTTGTATTATCTTTAATATCATACGCTATAATGCCCTTATTGTACATAGATGTTGCATTTAGCAGTACAATTTGAATTTACATGTCTTTCACACAAAATAAAGGGGTATATAGTTTGTAGGGTGACAAAAAAATTGGTTGGCTATTTTTTATTGTCAAGAGTGGACAAAGATGTCATGCTAGCTGATTTTATTGTGACATGGATTCAAATTTGATATGTATCTTGAAATACCCTAAACTATAGTTTATATGATGAGAGGACGTTGAGGTCCCAATGTCTATCTTGTAGCTTCCATTCATTGTTTATATCAATATAAACACCTAGAGAAATTACATTGACATTAAGAATATAATGAAATCCCGTACTCAAACCCTTATAAAAAATGGCAAGTCAATACATAACTTATGAAGGTCATTTTCTATTGCCAAAGAAGGACAAGAACATCATCAAAGATTATTTGATTGTTGTAGGGTTAATGTCTTTGTGAAAGTCGAATCAACAATGCAATGTCATTAACATTAGTACAAGACATTGAGGTCACATAGTCTATTCTGTAGCTTCCATTCATCTATGGTGTCAATATATTGACACCTAGAGTAATCAAATTAGTCTTAAGAACATACTTCAATTCAATACTCAGACCACTAGAAGAAAGGGCAAGGCAATACAGAACATGTAAATAGTGAAATATTCAAGATGAGTTGAGTGGCGATGTTGAGGGGTAATGAAAAGGTATTTTAGGTGATATCATACAATAAGGGTTGCATATCATACACCAGACCTAGATTTAGGGTAACTTTTTCATTTACATGACCAATGCCCATTATAAAGGAGTTTTTAGCCTTTAAGGCAATGTTATATTTGATTGGTTATTTTATATTGTGAATTATGGATGAGGATGTCATGAGAGTTGATTTGATATCTATAATTATAAAATTCTAATGAGCAGCTCAAGTCAATGATGCAATTTTGATGATGTGGTAATAATACATTGATGTCTTGGAGTCTATCTTATAGATTTTGTTTACCCATGTTAAAGATTGCATATATATATATGTGAAATGTCACAAATTTTTTAACATGTATTCACTTTTGATTCCTATCTAAATCTAATTAGATGTTTATGTTATCATTATGCCAAATATTTTACATAAAACTGACACATATAATGAAATGGATTATCACCATCTAATGTGGAGAGCATGTTCATTAAAAATAAAGAAAGGTTCAATGGTGGTGATAATGATAGTGATAGCGTATTCCTTCAAGTCTTGTGCTTCTACTTCTACTATTGATCCAAATTATTATGAACTATGATCGATGGTGTTCAAAGAAGATTTCCTATTATACAGTGTAACTATAATTTTATACGAACACACACACACATGCATGTACACACACACATCATTTAGTATATACCATTATATAATTAATATTACATAGTGTGTATTATAATAATATATAAAATATATTTCTAGCAATTGTCCCAAAGGTGAAAGTTAAGTCGAAGATGATGTAATTTTTTATTTTCGTAAAACATGATTTTATAAAGTGAAATCATTTAAATGGAAACTCATAAATCACTCAAAACCCATGATTGACGTACCTTTATAAAATAGTCCCATTTTCAAAGAACCCATTATTGATAAGTATTTGATATTTAATCCATTGCAAGACATCCCCTATTTATGGGAATCCCATTATCCCAAATTTGTCATTTCCAAGTGAAAAGTGAAAATGTACTTATGGACAACACAATCCAATAGGCCTTCCTTGTGACCATATCAAAATTAGATTCCACTCCAAAATAATTATCGGTATTAGTCCAAATATCATCATAATTAACATTAGAATCATTATTAGCATCAAAATCATCATTCAAATATCAATGAAAATCAACCTTACCATAAAAATAAAATTCAGAATTGGAGTCATAACCAATATCACCATTAGATTTACCATCATTGTTTTAATCAAAATCAAGATCTCAATTCATCGACAACACACCTCTTTTAGATCAATTTGAAATCATCAATGATCCATAATTTTTCAGGAAGTTTACTTTGGTATCAAATCAAGTTATCCTTATAGCCTTTTTGAGCACTATGTAGCCTTCAATCCTTCCATCAATATTACTCACCATTTATAAATAAACCATATTATCCTTTATATTGACATCTAATCTCCTATACCTATTGAATGGGAGTGACAAAATCACAAATCACTATATTTATTTCATAGCAACATATTAGTTGTAATATTTATGACGATCTAAAATTGCATTCAGCTAGAAGAAAATTTCCCTAGTGAAACCATGTTTGAGGTGTTAAGGGATAATCAGCATGAAATATTCATTCCCTTAGTGAAAACATCTTTTAGGTTCTAATAGAAAATAAAAATAAAAATACAAACAACAAACAAAACTATATTGGTAAAATCTTCTTAGAGGTGGCAATAATTGAATAAATCATTTATTTTTTGTTTTATCAATACATTTTATAAGTACATATCATAAAAGGATAGAGTATAAAAATCATTTAGAACACAACTTATCTTAGTTCTAAAAAGAAAAAAAATCTTATGGTCCTCCTACGATAGTTTTCAATGGTTTGGAACCCTCAACATCCAAAATTAAAAAACATGTGTGTTAATGTTAAACTAATTTCCCTTGGTATCCTAACAATTATACATCCCTTCATGATAACATACTTTATTCATATCCTACATACCATCATCAAATTAGACATTTTATCCAATTCATATACTACTTTGCCCTCCCTGATAGCACTCTCCTTCAAAGAGGCCATGAAGACACCTTATATAGAGGTTTTGAGGAAGAAAAATCAATAATAAAGAAATATCAAAGCAACATTAGGAGAGTCAATATCGATAGTCAAATCTTGTAGAGGAGATATTGAAAGTAGATATAGGATATATATCAAAATGGGTCAACATTATAAACATCTTTGTCCTCCAATGAGTTAAGATATTAATACATTTAATAATAATAATAATAATAATAATAATAATAATAATAATAATAATAATAATAATAATAATAATAATAATAATAATAATAATAATTCCTCCAAAGGTGAAACCTATTTCTATGCCACATTGGATAAGTACCATGATGGAAACTATGTTTCTTACATCATGTCTAAATAATCTATTTTTTACAAGTAACTCAACAGTTGGGGGCATCCCATACAATTTGTACTCAACCATAAAAGTTGTCATCCATCCCATTTTAACCATTCATATACTATCCAAATCCTTATGAATGTCAAAGTATATTTATCCAAATACTTCCTATCATTCCCATTAGTCTTCCCAATTTTGACTTTGTTAAGGAAGTAGAATAAATATTGAGATATATTTGGGAAACGTCTTGGTGGATCTTCAACATGGTGATTTGATGATTACACGCATTTTTATTACAAGATGTCATCCTTGGTAGTCCATTCTTAGTTTTCCCCCGTCATCCATATCCAACATTATCCTTAACCCCTTTTATTTATCCTTCATCTATTATCATATTCCATTTCATTGCTATAATATGTTTTCCCTTTGCTAATGCCCCTTTGTATATATGTATTCAATAAATCTTAAAAATCATCAAATTATGTTAAAATTCTAAACATCATAACATTAAAAGCAATCATAAAAATCATAAAATGGCCACATATTTCTAAAAGGGATATAAAACCAAAAAAATTCAAACCTTTTAAAATATGGTTAAAATCCTTAACAATATTATTTCATCTACCATTAGGATGTGTCCTTCTAAAATATGGCATGTTTGTGGCAACTCAAATTTATCAATCCAATCTCAATGTTTTCACCTTATTTGGGGAAATGAAAGAGTTTATTTTCTTTAGGTATATTTTTCCCAATCCATCCCATTGCATGTATCCTTACTTGGGGAAACCATCCAACTATCAATATCATTGTGAATTCACACATGTAATTTGGCTTGAATAATGATACTATGATTTATATTTTTTTTGTTCTTGTGTGTGTGTGTGTGTGTGTGTGTGTGTGTGTGTGTGTGTGTGTGTGTGTTTATTTCTTTGTTAGTTTTATTTTCTTATAGTGTCTTGTCTCAATAAAATTTCATCCACAATGTCATCATAAATTTTACATATCATGATGTCTCCCATCATGCAATTACATTTAAGTCTATCCATCGGCATACACCAAACATTATAATTCCCAATTTTCCATATCATGGTGCATGTTTATCATTTGTCTATTGGATCCATGGTTAGTCCTCCACATTGCATCCAAGACATCATGGTGCATACAATATTATGTAACATAAAAAAAAGTTGCAAAATATATTTAGATGCATTATAGAATGGCAATTTATTCCCTTGAAAAATCATTTGCTTTAAAATCTAATCATTTAATACCTATTTGATATTCTTCAACATCATATCATCATTTTTTATATTTCCCATCCTTTACAAATATATTCATCCATTTTAGCGAGAACTAAATTAGCTTGAGATGTATTTAGACTATGTTGGCAATGCTCAGTCACGTGATATTTTTGAGGTCAGCTCAGCCACCATCACTTGTATTTCTATTATTCATTCTTTTAAATAATAATCCTCTTCTCATCCATAATTTATCTAGTTATTTCCCAATTTATTCATACCCTTATTCAATCATTATTTTTACCATTTTGTGCCTATTCATATTTAAGTATCATTATGTGCCTATTTATTTTGTGGCTTCATCATTATGTGAAAATTCATTATACCATTTGCACATATTTTTGCATAACCCTAACAACATATTATCATCAATTAACATGATCATCTTATCAATGTGATCATATCATCCTTAATCTTTGAAATAGATTAAATACTTAAGCTATGCTTACAAATAAGTTATTCAATCAATCAAGTGGTCTCATGTTCAAATAAATATGCCATGTTTTGGGCAAACCATTAATCACTTATCCAATCCATGCTTGCAAATTTATCCCTATTTTGGGAAAATCAAAGTGTGTATCTCATATTTAGGTTGTATCCTTACCAATTCACTCATTGTAAATCAGTGAATGCAAGAATTAACTCAAGTGCATTAATCTTACTCATAGGTTAATCACCGTCTACCCATTATTTCTTACATTCTCACTTCTTCCTAATTTTTTTAAGAGACCATCCACATCTATTCATCCACATATGTCCTCTTGATGGGGCATCATCATCATCTAATTTTATTCATCTTTTTTTTTGGCTTATTTGTTAATAGAAAATCTATTGAAACACCTTTTTAAAGAGAGGAAAAATTTATACACATAAATTAGACATGTGTCGATTTTAACTATCAAGTAACATCATTTTAAATCATCTAATCAATTCTTTCATTCACACTAACATCCTAGCCTATCACTACTCCCTCCTTTTGATAAATTAATATTATCTTATATTTTCACATCCAATCCCACTAAATTCACATCAATCATATTAGTTAACTAACCCAAATTAATTAGCTAATATTTCCTTAAAAAAATTCCATGGCTTTTCAATATTTATATTTTATAAAAATCAATAAAAGGCAAAATATTATACCATCACTCTCAAATCCATATGCAATCACACCTTAATTATTAAGAATAAATTTTAAATTATTTATCTACATCCCCATGAAATCGACCCTTATTCTAAGGAAAATCATTCCCATAATTCATCAGTCAATATCCTTAGCACATCACAAACCTTCCTCAACCTCCATAATTTAATTGGGAGGATGTCTTATTATACACCATTCATCAATATCAATGTCTCTAAATCATCATTAAATCATATAAATTGAGAGTTCCCCCTCTCATTTTAAAAATCCTAATTTTATTAACAGATTTCTACAAAAATTATCAAGGAATCTTTTTATTGTAATTATATGTTGATAAATCTTCAATAAAGCTTCAAACAACATTAAAAATTATTCACTCAAGTATTCCATAGTGCAAGGATAAGTATTGATGAAATGACTATGTAACATTGATAAATAAGCATTTTATAACTATGCATGAGTACCATGACACCTCTATCCTAGTAAGGGGAAGAGAGAGAAAAGGTGTATAATTGTATTTGTTTGTATTTTACTTCATTTTCTTTCTCTTTTATTCATATTTCTCAACTATAGGACATATAATTAGGGTTAGTTGTATGATTTTAAATTTGATTTTGATTTCATACTAACAAAAAAAACCCTTTTTAATTAAGTGTTACATGCACATACACTTATTTATGAATTATACACATTAGATTGTGTATGAACACATTTATAGTTCTACACCATCAACATGAATGTGTTTGCAACATATTTTGTGCTCACATAGGAAGTTTCATGTTTCTTTACATAGTTATAACACATAGAGTTTCTCAACTTCACTCATATATCTTTGAGTTTCTATATCAAACATCAAAATGATATAATGTAGAGATTAGTGTCAACATCTTAATAGAATTGATGATACTAGATCAGAATCCAAAGCTTTTATACATTCACAAGAATGAAACATCTATTTGATATCAATATGCTACATATGCAATCCATTGTTACATACATGGATTATTTAAACTCCTATGGAAGGTAGTATTAGTACATATACTCTTAATTATTAGTGTTAAAGTACAAATATCCCATAAATTCTTTGGGATTTAATTAAAAGCTTTATTAATAGGAATAATGACACTCTCTCAACAATGATACATCTATTTTTGAATGGTTGAAGGATCATTAACATCCCATTTAATTCACCTCATTAGGAAACACATCATAAAATGTACATCTCCTTTCTTAGATTTGACATCATACATCCCTTCACAAGAATTGGAATTAATATCACCATGCCACTACGCTTTCTAATTGGAGCATTATTTCAGCATTACTATTGTGGAACCTAAAGTTAATATTAATGGTGACCATTACTATCTAAATGGGTGACTAATCAAGGATGATCTATGAAATAAGATCCTACATCATCCTAGGTCAATCATCGAAATTGAAAGATCCCAAGTTGACACAAGACCCTAATGAAATGTTGTCTATATCTCACAATTACACAAATATTTGTATTTATTATGGAACATGTGTATCTCTGCATCATTTATAGATACTATTTTCCCTCTTTCATGGCTCAAAAACTAAATGACTTGCCATAATAATGTGTGGAACTCTTGAAATCTCTGAGGTATCCTTGTCTACTTCTATACCATCAATATAAGCACCATACAAAATTCAAGTCCTTCTCATGACTTAAAACCTTCACAACATCTCTATCTAACCATATAAACATGTGGCACGCATGAATTATTATTCAAAACCTTGCATCATTTTGCATATAATTTTATATTAGTGTATGAACCAGCATGTACCAAAACTCTTATACCATGAGACATGGTAGTTGGAATTTCCCAAGTCTATGCCATGTAAAGGATTGTGTTAAAATGGTAATATTAATAGAATTTTAACTATCATGTCTACAATGAGTTCAAACCCTCGCATGGGTAAAAGATGAACCATTCTTGTAACTATCTACCTTTGTAACCATATATTGTAACTTCTTCCTTGTACTCATATATATTATAAGACACCAAACATGGTGATAGACACATATGAGACTTGCATATGTAACAAGTGAGAAACCATTTTCCTCTTTCCTAATTGGCCATATATAAAATAACTTGAATACTTACATGACTCGATCCTATCATATCAAATGATCCATTCCTAGACTAGGTAAATTAGTTAGGATGTTTATCCCTCTCTAACCATGGGAACCTCCTTTCCCCATTTTATCTAATGACACCATCACCTAGAATATTAATTCAATATGTCTATCTTTTTATGATCATAGTAACTTGCACTCTTTGTCTTATTATGCATTATACGCATATGTAATTTTAATTAATATTTGAATTAAATAGGATTGTTACCATTCTATTAGTCTCCTATGTTAAATGTGTAGATGCCATTTCATCATATATTTATCAAATTCCTTTACAAGTTTTGTAGTTCATAAATTTTATTTAAATTTTATTCCACATATAACTTCCTTAAATATATTTATGTATGTTTTCCATTGTGTCTCCTCTTGGGTGCCCAATCAATGGCATTACAGTAGTGTCTATCACATCTACCTTTCTATAGTTTTCTATGCTAAACTAGTAAATTGGTATTCATATGTGTGCTCCATTTAATATTTATTTTAGGCATGGGAAATGTGAGAGAATGCAAATAACTTATAAAATGAAATGTATCTTTAAAATTTAATTTATGAGAACACATATTTTCACCATGAGATTTGACATCTCCAATACTAGAATAAATAGTTTCAAGCTACTCTATAGTCCAAGGAGAAAGGCTTTGGTCTTGTCATTCTTGTGTGCTAGGGTTGATGGTGTTCAAACAATATTTCCTATCATATAGTATAACTATAATTTCACACACACACACACACACACACACACACACACACACACACACACACCATTTAGTATATACTATAATAATATATAAAATATCTTGCTAGTAGTTGTTCCAAAGGTGCAAGCTACATCAGAAACGATGTGATTTTTCATTTTCATAAAAAAATATATATATATATAAAGTGAAATCTATTATATATTGAAAGTCGTAACTCACTCAAAACCTATTATTGATGACCACATCTCACTTTTTGTGCATGAAGTTGCAATAATAACTTTATATTTATTGGTGGAGGTGACAATGTAAAATGACATTTTTATGTTTATTCATATGACACGAAAATGAGTTGTGTGAGGAGAAATTTCATTTCATAGTTAGTTTGAGTAATGGTGAAGTGGTAAAATATTTCAGGTTGAGCTGGCTGATGATGGCAAGGGGAAATGACAAGGTATATCAAATACTAGAGTGTTCATATTGGATTTACATGACTTTCATCCATTCAAAAGGGGTCTGCAGCTTTCTACGTAGTGGCATCTTTGATTAGGGTTTTTCTATTATCTATGGTGTTGGACAATGTCATCATAACTTATTTTATTGTGATAGAGCTCCACATGTGATGTGAAACTCTAATTAGTTCAAAAGTCTAGATTTATTTAATAATTATAAGTACAATATATTATAATTCTATGTAATAAGTCTATATATATATATATATATATATATATATATATATATATATATAATAAAAACATATAAATTTAAACTAGTAATATAAACTACAAATTTATATTTATTCATTTTACACAATCCAAATTTAATAAATTAAAATTACACCATCCCCTTCGCCCCTTTCACCCATAACTTAGTAGGTACTTTAATCAAAATAAAAAGGAACTACAAAAAGGTACAACCGAAAAAAGCTAAAATCATAAAGTTTCTGCAACATGGCATCTTTCATGGCAGTCAGCACCCTAAAAGTCAGGGTGCGCAACCCCTGTCAACCTTGTCCTCTTCCCCTAAACCATCGGCGGCATCACCGGGAACGTGGATTGCTATTTAACGGAATGAGCGGACACGCTCGATCGCTAACTTTCATTCGTTAATCGCTCACTCAGATTCTTGTACGGGGGAAAGCTCGTCCACGATGTGTCACGTTAACAGCGGTGTAGATCTTGGAATGTTCCGGTCGACTTTCATGGGTTGGCTTATTTTTGTTCTTTAATAAATAGAAATGTTTGGTGGGCAGGTTTCCTAAAAATTCTCTAGTGTAATAGCCCTAAATTCCACTGATCTTTGCGCATGGACTTCATGTTGTGGCGTGCGTGACGCTTCTGTCTCTGGAAGTTTTCTTTAAAGGGCTTTGTTTGCTATTATCATGGATTGTGAGGGACCAAACGAAGGAAAACGTCGACGAATAGATGACAATGGAGATGAATTCCAAGAATTTTTGTTTTTACTGGACAAAATCCAAGCAATGCACAAACTTTCCAAACAGAAGTGTGTGAATTACAATTCTGCAGGAAAGACATCCGCGGCTGAAAATGTGGGTGGCAATGCTATCAAAATTCAATATCCATGGAAGCCGTTATTCGAGTGGGAGGATTTTTCCAGCATCGACCTTAAAGATGACATCTTTACACAAAGGGGTGTAATTTCTTCTAGAAAAGAAAACGCAAGCCCTTCTGTGGTGTCCCAAACTACAGATATTGGAACAGATAAATGTATTCGTGTGAGGAATTTTGACTTGAATGTAGAGGCCATCTCAGAAGATCACAAGGAACTCAATATTGATGTGTAAGAATAAAAGCACACACTTTCGTTTTTAAGAATTGCAAAGTAAATAGGATGTATTTATCGCTGCTTCACCGTCTTTGTCACATGTTGATTCACTTTGAAACTTACAACAAATCTTAGCATTACAGATCTGTCAGATTCATTATCTTACTTGTGTTCATGATGGTTTACAGGATGTAATCAATGTTTTTAATTTAAAATACTGTTTTAAGCTGTTTTGCTAAAATCTCTATTTGCCAAACCTTAACATGTTTGCAAATATAATTATTCACATAAAAAATCTCTACACAGTTTTTAAATTAAAAAAACTCTGTTTACACAGTTTTTGTATAAGCTTTCTTTCCTAGATCTTTAAATTTGTGTAAACATAAGAGGTTTTCCTTAGTTCTGTGATTGATGTGCTATGTTGCCAGAAATCTGACCTGTCAGATTACGTTGCCAGTTTTTAACCGAGAAACTTACCCACAATGAGAAACGACCGTTTCCACAGCTGCCGTTATGTTCTAATAACTTTTTAGAACTTATTTCTTCCCTGCTCCAAAACCTTTTTGTTCTCTTCTCGTTTCATTATAAAAAAAATTAATGTTATAAAAAATGATTATAAGTTTCTATCTATTTTTCATAACTTTGAACCTTGCTTTCATTATCCTTCATTTTATCTTTTTATTCTATCGTCACATTTTCTATATATTCTATCGTCAAATTCTTTTATTCATTCTATAGTTTAGTCAGATTTGTTCCCCTAATCTAAAGATTACTTTTATACTGAGTGTTAGATTTATTCACAAAATCTATGAAATCATTTTTTTCAACAGGAGTGCGTTAAGATTTACTTGGGTTCTCCCAGTGTGTTCACCTAATGTATTTATTACTTTGACTGTTGGATACACAAACATGAAGACGCTCGTTCCGCAATAGACATTATTTTCCAAAGGCATTCTGAAAGATACGTTGCCAACTAATGGTCCACAGAACCGGCTAAAATTCTCATAGACCTGGTACGCTTTTTTTTAAAATTCATGAGCGCAAGCTAATAAATTAAAAATCACGAGGGGTGCGTTTGAATTGACTTGTGTGTCCCCCCATGTGTTCACTCGACGTGTTGAACGCACGCTCGGACAGGCTGTATATTACTTTCAGACTGTTCGTAAGAGACAAATATGAAATCGTTTTTTCACCAATAGTCATTATTGCCCACAAAACTACCAGTTACCTAATACACAAATAATCAGTCGTTTGTTCCAGAAGATAATAAAATATACGTGATTTTAAAAAAATAAAAATAAAGATGAGGTTAATAAACGGGTTAAGGGATCCTTGTCCAGTACAAAAGATCTAAAAAAAATAGACACTCAAGATTAACAAAACAAAAACCAACAGAGAATAAAGGCTTAGAAACTAGTCATGATTACGATTCGTTAATAAACAAAGAAGATTTTGCCAATCATCATATTCTGTAAAACTTCGGTACAATAAAAGAAAAAGCAATAGCCCTTCTATAAGGGCCATGTGGATCCAAATATCATACAGGGAGATCAACATATCCAGGAAAGCACCATACATGTCCTACCACCATCTTCCACATAACCTTTCCAAAACGAGGAAAAAGGTTCAGCCACCATCAAAGACCAAACATGAAACAAAGAACCTTCCACCAATTTTTCGCTTCCATTAAACTTCCGCACAACATAGCCATAAATTCCCTGCAGAACGTAGGTCATGCCTTGTCTATTTTAAACTGGGCCCCCATGAACGAAGGGTCATGTTGGACTCAAGGTTTCTACCATTTTTCTTCTTCTGCACTTTAGACTACACCCCCTTATCTTCCACAGAATCTGTGGCTAATGGTATTAGAATTTCAAAATATTCTAAGGGTTGAGATTTGTCTACCATTAAATCCACAGCTAATGGTTTTGCCCTTGGTGTTTTAGTAAGAATATTAATGCCTTTAGCAATAGTTGGAACATGGTTTCCAATACCGAAACTGGTCCCCTCATGCTCGTAATTGGTGGATCTAGCTTGGAATCCCACTTTGTGTCCAAAAAATTGCCCTGATCATCATTAAGAGTAGGAGGCTTAGGCTCATCTGAAGACAAATCTGAGTCATCATTCTAAGATTCAAGGGCATTCACAGTGAGGTGGGTAGGGTAGAAGTCTCACCACCAATAAGATTCCTTCTATTTCTATGATTTTTATAATCTTTAGTCAAATGCCATGTGTTGAAACAGCTACGGTGTCGGAAGATTAATCCTTCATAATCAAGGGATTGGGACCAAGAACGATCACCTACTTGCAAGATAAAAGTTTTCAAGTAGATCCTTTGCAACATCAACATTGACTAGTTCAAGAAATTGATTTACATGAATTTATAAATATAGTACAAGAAATTGATTTTACATCATAATGCAACACATTTGTCTATATAATTTATAAATTCATTCTAATTATTTTTTATTTATGATCCAAGAGGATCTGAGACACCAGATGTTACTATAATTATTAGGTGTTGCTCATTTAACCTTATGCTAAAGTCAATAGTTTTTACATTAAGTTCGACATTTATGTGCTAAAGTGCAAGATCCTATGTATCATCTACACTACTACACAATTCTTGTAGTTATGTATTACAAATTTATAGGGTGGTTTTTAAGGTCTATGGTATGGTTGTGTGGCTCAACATGGATCCCCACACAACTTTAGCTCTATGAACCTCTAGATGATAGAACAAGCTTTTTGAAACGGTATCATGATCCACAATTGAAACATTCCTAGAAAAGTTGGGCCATGAAGTGAAGTGGATTACTCTCGAGTCTTGATTTGAAGTATCTCCTTTTGCATTGTTCAAATTATTTGACTCATCCCAAGTTGACACAAGGCCCTAAGGAAAAATTGTCCTAATTTAAAAATTTCAAGCATGTTCATGCTACATGCATAGTGTATATATCATTATGACACTTGTAGATAATTTATACACTCTTGCATGCTTATATAACACCTAAATGAATAATTATATTAATGTGTGTCACTCTTGCAACATCAACGCCATCCTTATGCACTTTTATAGCATCAAAATGAAAATAATAAAACAATCTAGTCTTGTGTATGACTTAGCACATTTACAACATCTTGTGGCAAGCATATAGATATGTGACACCCATATATGATTCTTTAAAACCTTGTAACATAGCTTATATTAATCTAGCTCGGTGAATAACTTAGCATCCATATATTATAACTCTTCTACCATGTCACATGTCAAGTGGCATTTCCTAGGTCTACACTATGTCATGGATCCTATTAGGAATGCAACATTGATGGAACTATAATCCTCACACCTCTAAGGAAGTTGATTTGACATATGGGCATAAGACAAATTATTCTTGTGACTATCTAATTTTGTAATTTTATATTATAGCTACTTCTTTGTAATGATGTATTGCAGGACATTGAACATGGTGATAAAAACATTGGAAACTCACAAAATGATGAAGTGAGTGACCATTGTCCTCTTTCCTAATAGGCCATTTTATAGAATCTTAAATACTTTCATGCCTCAAAAATATCATATCAAATTATCTATTATAAGACTAAGTGAATGAGTTGGGATGTTTATCCATATCGAATCACATGAACCTATTTTACTTGCTTTGTTTGATGAAACCAAATCTAGATGAATTAGTCATTATGTATATCCCTCTATTATCATATGATCTTGCATTCTTTGTCACAATATGCATATGTAATATTACATATTATTTATATTGAATATAAGTGACAATATTTTATCAATCCTCTATTTTTAATGTGTAAAATTTATTTTTGCCTTTGTTTCTTAGATTCCATTACATGTTTTAAAATTCTAAAATTTTATTTTATTTTGCTTCTACATATAACCAAATTTAAAAATATTAAGTAGGTTGTCCACTAGGTCTCCTACTGGGCTTCAGATCGTGGTATCAAAGTAAAGTCTATCATTGTTTAACTCTTTTTAGTTAGTGTTTGGATAGAGAAGGCTGAAGGGGTTAGAATATCCTAAACTAATGGATGAGTAAACCTATTCTAAAGTAGGCCAATTAAATTAATTTAGATAATAAATCATAATGAATCTAAAAAATTAGGTAATATAGAAAGTACAATGGCAATTGATATTATAATAATTGAAACTCAAATATGAGAATATCCCACTATTTTTCAAAAGCATAGGCAAATCTACAATATAAAGGTTTAGGAACATGCAAACCAATGCTTAGGATCCTATTTTTAGATTCTAAAAATATTATTTCTCAAGTCATTGACACTATCATCAACCTATGGACACTAGAGTCAATGCTTCTATCCTATATAAAATAATCATAATATTTAGAACTAACTACTTTGACCTATTAAGGTTTTTATTTATGTATATGTTTCATGTGAATAGTCTATTGACAATTATATATAGCTCAAACCCTGGTTATTCACCTTATGTTATATCACCTTAACAAAATGGGTTATTGGATTCATGGATTCAAATTAATCTCAAGGACCTATTTCTAAATGATCATTGCCTACATAGCCAATACTCTAAGGAGGGGCTCAAACGTATGTAGTTTTACCCTAAGTACATGATTATGTGTGTATATGTGTTCCATATGGTATATTAAAGGGAATGCATTGATCTATCTTGTAACTTGAGTAATACTAATCTAGATTTATTTTTTGAATGCTTCAAACATGTAATATGACTATTCATATGAGTGATAAATAAATAATGAAGATTAGGGTAGTAAAATTCAGTTTTGAAATTGATTGAATAAGCTTGAGTAGGTGTTTCGTTGATATTTTATAGATGAATAATGAGTAATATTTGATTAGCCTTTATACCATAGCTTTTTAAGATATGTTAGGGAAGGATTATATAATACAAATAATTCAACCCATATGTTCAAAACTATTTTCAATTTGGATGAATTTTGAGGTATGAACACTAGATAAGAAATTTGGACTCTGGCATCGATGCCAGTGTCCCTACGCGAATGGTAGTGTCTACCAGGATATAAAATTGTTGAAGGTTTATAACTAAAATTGAAGGATATATATCATATTTTAAGATTTTTATAGTGTACATGTTATCTGGTTCATTAGAATGATAAGTTAAAACCATAAGATATGTATTTAGGCATAATGAGATGGATAATGCAATGCTTTTGACAATATGGAGATATATAATTAAAAGGTAAAGCCTTGGTTTGTATTTTTCAAGTGTATAATATTGAGATACTACTCATAATCATATTTTAGTACGTATGTTTACCCACCTCCTTTAATTTATTAATGCATATGAATGAAATTACTAGTTTAAAGGAAAGAAAGGTGTATTTGGGTGTCAACAACACACCTTTCCTTTATTTGAGCCCTGGTGAACATGTTGTTAGTTTATGCCTTGTAGTCTAGAGCATGTTAAAATATAAAACATTGCATTTAATATAAAACTCAATATTTTAAATGTTTGAAAAATTAAAGAGAACAATGAAGGAGTACACCTATGTGTTGATGCAATCATGTTTCCCCTTAGTATTTTTATTTGATAAAAATGTACCTTTTTAAAGTATTGGATCTTGGATAGGTTCAAAACTAAATATTGGAGATT
>JARHVA010005701.1:55000-67500 GCA_037957365.1 Torreya grandis
TTTAGGATAATTTATTTTTAGAACTTGTCCAATGGGCATTCCCAACTACGTAAATAACCTAGGAGGTGTGACCTATGTAACAAAAATTGAAGTAGATACTAGACTTTTAAAATTCACTTTCCTTGATATTTGAGGGGACTAGGGACCAACTCCACTAAATAATGAGTAATTCAATGGGGTGATAAGTAGATATTACACACAATTGGTGACTGATGTGTAATCAACAACAATGGTAATAGCCATAGTAAGAGGACTCCTAATAGGTTAGTTAGGGGAAGGCCAAATCATAAGAAATTTAACTTTAATTATCAAAATTAGCATTGTGGTTGCTAGGGGATGTTTTGTTACGATTAAATAATGACAAGAATGAGTATTTTCTAACATATCAATTATAGAAAAATCAATTGATGAAATCATAAATGAATTGTGAACTTTTATACATATAATTTAGTAGAAGGTAGTTGGGGTGGTTGTGGCTACAATTATAACCATGGTAGTTTGATGTACAAATTATGGGGATGTGGTTAATGATGGTTTTGGTATTGAGTCTTGTAGTTTTAACTAATCCTCTCTTTCTATTTCTCCTTCTTTTTATAACAATAACTTGGTTGTCACTAAGTTAAATTTTACCTAATCAACTTCCTCAGATTCCCTTAATACCTCAGTCCCTCTAGATTGAATTTATTCTTGAATCATCCACTCATCCTATTCATCCTCAGCTTTTGTCTCCTTGAATGATTATATCTCTTTATTTTCTATTTTGGACACCCATTCTTCTTAAGTTACACATAGTTATCCGCTTAATAATTATCATATATTTTAATAGTATCTAATCTCCATTGGCCCCTTATTTTATCCTTTTTTTCCCTTGAATCTTCTATAGGTTTTTCATCTACTTATATTTTTTGAGGTAATATTTGAGGGGTGTTGGGATTTATCTTATAAATAAAGTTGGATTAGCAGTAGTGGTGGTTTTCCCTATATAAGGTGGAGTGGGAGATGAATAGGTTATAGTGGTAGCAAGTGGTAGTGAAATGGGTGTGGCAGTGATCACCAGGTAAATCATGGGAGGTGAAGATGGTTTCCTAGGAGGTTGGGGCATATGTAATTGTGGTGTTGTTATAACTAGTGGTGATAAAGGAGGAAAAATAATAGGAACTTGAGATAAAAAGGTAGCAATAATTACTTATTGTATAATAGTTAGTGGAGGTAGAGGTATTATATAGAATAACACTACTAATCCACTAAAACTTGAAGATTATTCTATGATAGATGTATGTTGAGAAGAGGTAGTTATGACTGAATGTACAAGGGGGCCTAAGTTATCCTCAATTATGTCTCCAAAATTCACTTTCCTAGATGATTTAACTTATTCCTATGTATTTACTTCTATTTGATGAGGTGTCCCATAAATTAGTATAGAGTACCATTGTTATCTTTTGATCATATTGTTGTCTTCCTTACTAATTTTAAGATCATATTAGACCTGTTGGACTAAAATCATTGACATATTAACTTTGTGCATCCTCATAAAAACTTTAGTATCATCCTCAACATTCATGATTATAGTATTGGTGTCCATAGTTGATTCTCACCTTATTTTCATATTTATTTATGTGTTCCCTAATGTTCTTACTAAGATTCTAACGTCTTAATGGTGCACATTTAAATCCATAATGCACCCTAATTTTCCCCACAAATTTAAATTGGTTACATTTTGTACACTATATTCAATGAATGCTAAGAGGTGTTAGGTGTATAAATGTTTGATTATCCTTCTATAACTTGACATCAACATTGTAAACCAATTGATGATTAATTTCTTATCCACTTGTCAAGAATTATTCATGGTAAATATATAGGGTGTTCATTGGTACCTTCTATCATTATTATTTTACACTCATGAGAGAAACAATAATCACCCATTCTCTAAATAGTTCTCGTTATATGATCTAATAATCTAGGCATGTTCTTCCCATAGATAGCCTATTACACCATAAGATAAAATTTCTCCATCAACGTTTGTATTTACTTCCTAAAATTGTAGAAATTGAGGAAATTAAACTCCTCATAAATATTATTCTTTAGACAATTTTTATATGGTGGACATGGTTCCTCATAGGTTTAATTTACCATTACAGTCAAAATGTCTACTAAGTAATACATCATGTAGAAGTTATCATCTAGAAAACTTCCTACATTGTTGATTCGATGAATCAAATTTGATCTGATTATCTCCCCTTTGGGTAATTATTTTGTTATAAATTTGAAAGATATATAGTAATACCTCAATGACATAAGAAATGCTTGGGAACTCATATGTTTTGTTTAATAAGGCCATATTAATTCTTACCCTTCATCTGAAGGTGACTATGGGAATAAAAGAATTAGGGCACTAAATCACAAAGTTACTTGGGTTTATAGCCCATTATTTCAATTTGATATGGATATTATTTTCAAGGAAATATGAATTTACAATTTCTTGCTTGTAGGTCATCTCTGGAATAAGGATCCTATAGTACCTTTCAACTACATTTCCAATTATGTAGGCTATAGGAGTGTTGATAAGTTAACAATGTAGTATTTTTCAATATATTTTCCCTTTAATAAAAATCAAATAGTAATTCAATGCAAGGCATTACCTCTATCTTATATACAACATTATGTAGGTTGGCTTCCTTTATTTATAGAAAGTCATTTATATATAACTACGTGAAAATAGATAGGTAGTCTTCCACCCTATATGGTTCCATAGTATTGACCTCATTCCAAATTGCTAAGTAATGATTGAAATCATGATTTAGAGATACCAAATTAAACACTATATATGTATACTCACTTGGTCCAATAATTAAATATGTAAAAAGAGGAGTGTGAGATGATGAGGCCATTAAAACTTAGATAACAATACATCTATTCTCTAAATATTTTGAAATCTCTTGGTCACTGTAGAGCTTAAATACATAGTTCATACTTGGTGGCTAAGAGCCAATGTGATTAAATCAAGTATTATAAATCAAATAATATTGATTTAGATTCCCTAGAATTGAGAATTGACTTCACTAAGTCACCAGTTCATAAAATTTAACAGCAATAGCAAGTTTCACTCTAATCCCTGTCTAGTTTTCTTATTTAAATTTTTATTTATTAATGCTAATTTTCATGGATTTTACTTCCATGTGGATTATTTTAGTTGCTTTTAGGTGCCTTGTCAGCATAATATGACAAATGTCAATTTTTATTACTTTTGGGCTTAGCATTCATGCCTTTCTATTTTATTATGTGGTTGAGGAATGCATATCACCATTTTGATCACAAATATGCTCTAGCCTATTGTACTTTATTCTGCTAGTTGTATGTTAGTAGGATGATGACACATGGATAGATTATACTTCTTTATTTGTCTAGGATGGTTTTACAATGAACTCTACTTCCATCATCTCTGAGTTAAAGAGATGATAACATATGGATGGATCTCACTACTCTACTTGCCAAAAATGGTCATATAATAAACTCTACTAGCATCATCTATAGGTTAGTAGGATGATGACATCGAGATGTATCCTTTAGTTTTGCTTGCTTGGAATAATCTTAAATTAAGTCTACTAGTGTCATTTGTAGGTTATTGGCATGATGACATGTGGATGGATCTCTCTACTCTATTTTATTGGATTGGTTTTACAATGAATTTTGCTGACATCAACTCCATGTTAGTAGGTTACTGTGAGAAACACATGGCATGATCCTACTGATCTACTTATTCAAGTGAATTATGCTCACCACTCAGGCTCCAAGTAAGAAAAATAATGCAATGTAGTAAAATTAGATGAGCCTATAGGTGTCTCAGTAACCCGCTTAAGTATAGAATGGCTTCTTTAATATAGAAACTTTACACATAATAGACTAGAACACAACATGTTATCCTAGTTAGACATTAAATGTAAAATCTGACATGTACATAAGCTTTTGAATTAAATAAAAATTGAAGTGGAAACATAAATCATTAATATGGATTATGCACAAGTTTGATTCTTCTTCTCGTATCTTTGAAATGCACTTTAGACTTTAGAAATAATCATTACAATTATTCCTATAAAAATGGAAGTCATAGACTTCTAAGGTTCATAATACCTTAAATAAGTTTATCCAATCGATAGTGGGTCTCTATTCAAATTTTAAAATGTGGTTTATATGTTAAGGGACAATAAGAACATATCAAGTACATGGTATAATATATAAACATTATTATAGACATGTAAACGTCATTATTTAATCTCAACATGATAAGGTAAAAGTTAGCATAAAAGAATATAACCTTATCAATCATGATCAAATAGAATTTAGATGCCCCCAACAAAAAATGTCACATAGGGAGAGGAAAGGTCAAACATCTTGTGCATGTATCATGGATCTAATGTATGCATGTATGATACACAAATACATATGAAGCATAAGTGTGTATATAAAATAAATTATATGTTATCCTCTAACATAAGTTTAAAAATATAGATTCGAAGGAGCTAGTAAACATGTGTATGTTGAATATTTTTTTTCAATTTTTTCTATTTTCTTGGAATTTTTTGAGGAATTTTTTATTTTATTTTATTTTATATTTATTTTAACTTTTACATAAATCCATTATTTTAATTTTTTGTTGAGATTTTTTCCTTTAATTATAGCCAACCAGTACACACCTTTCCCCAAATTATTTGTAACTATGATCGGGCCCAACCAATATGGGTTGAAATTAACTTTCTTGGGTTTTTCTTAATTGGTATTCTTTTGATTTTTACATAGTACCAAGTCACTCATAAGAATTAATTTTGGTTGGATTCTTTTTATATGATCATTTGATGTAATTTTATTAGACTCGTAAATGATTAATACCCTGTGTGTGGATTGCACTCAATTTTTCCAACTAACATAATCAGTTATCTGGATACTTATTATCTTTTATAAAATCTTTGATAAAAATACACAAGGATGGGATTTCAACTTAAATTGAAAAAACTACCTCTATGCCATTAATTTATGAATAAGGTGTGGCCCGTGTAGGTGTGAAAATACTAATGCAGTATTCCCATAAGGTATATGCAATCTTCTTATGCTAATTTATGATATACCATTTTACTATTTTTGAAAATATTTTTATAATGATTTTATTTGTCTCTTTTTCTTGACCATTACCCTAAGGATTCTAATATGTAGAGAAAGTGTGTTTGACTTTTTATTTTGTGAATAAAATATTTCATTATTTTATTTTTAAATGACCACCCATTATTATTAATTATAGTTGAAGGTGTCGTAAATGAAGGATAATGTTTTCATTAACTACCTACATAAGTCATCCCTTGTGGTAAATTTGAGATGAATTACATCCATCCATTTGGTAAAATATTTTTTAGATGTCATTATGAATTTGTGACCATCCATAGATAGTGGACTTATTTTTATAATCAAATTGAATCCCCAAA
This sequence comes from Torreya grandis, assembly GCA_037957365.1. NCBI lineage: Eukaryota > Viridiplantae > Streptophyta > Pinopsida > Cupressales > Taxaceae > Torreya > Torreya grandis. The sequence goes on from JARHVA010005701.1 coordinate 60,475, forward strand.
TTAAAAATGACCATGTCAAGACACTTAGTTGTAATGCATGAGATGGAACACAGTTTAAATTATTATATTTATAGCGTTATAAACACAATTAAACATGTTTTATACATTATTATTTCATTGTAGGCCAAGAATAACCCTACCATAATAATTATTGGGACATAGCCTTGCCTGTTAAATATGAGACCTACACCCATACCTATCATACATCTAGATCTATCAAGGAACATTTTACATGGATTATGGGATATAATATATGTCATTAACTCATCATGGAAAGGCTTAGAAATTGGGAAAGGATTGGGTAGTGGATTTTTAGCTAGTTTATTATCTATAATTGGCATTTTACTTATTTATGAGATATAAACATGAGATCATATTATATAAGTTACATCAGCGATTTAGCTACTCAACATATAATTAGGGTTTTGTTCATGAGAAAATTTGAGGGATATTCCTTATTTTTAACATGAAACTCATTATTAATTATGTAATTTCATAATTTTTGTGTGGAAAATACTAATTCTAAACATAATTTTCTATTACACTATATTTTTATTCATAATCGAGAAATTGAAAACTTATATATCAATTGCTCACTATCAATTATTATCATCATATTGTGTTATTATAGACCTTGAGGCTTCTTAGGTTGGCAAAATATGAATGAGTAATAGTCTATCTAGTATTGGAGACATAAGCATTAATGGATTTGTTAAATAATCCTTTAAATTAATAAAACTTTATTGAAAAAGTAATCTCATAAAAATTTGATGACCTTTTTAGCAAACACATAAAATGTATTATTTTATCTACTAGTTGATCAATAAAAATAAAATTATTTAAATTCTATCTTTCAAGGACCATAATTATTTTAAGTTTATTGGTGGTATCATCTCATCAATAAATATCACCATTTTAGAATCAACCTTAATACCTCATAAGCAGATAATTTACCCAATAAGTTTTCAAGAAAATACCTTGAAAAAAATATTTTTTTGGATTTAACTACACATTGAATTTTATTAAGCATTAAATTATTTAACATAAATCTATAACATAATATTTTTTAGGTTTGAATTTTATATTAAATCATCTACTTAATATTCGGTGGTTTTATGAGTGAAATAATGTAAGATATGTGTAATTTCCATTTGATATGTTGACCCTGCATTTTTAGTCCAAAAGGCATGACAATATAGTAGAAAATTCTCTATGGCATGGTAAATGTTGTATTTTATTGATCATCTAGGTTAATTTTTGTTTGACTATATAAAAAAAAACCATTCATGAATGAAAAAGTATCATACATGGTTTTACAATTGACAATCATGTCAATGTCAAGTAATTGAAAATCATCTTTCAGATAATATGTATTTAGTTAAAGATAACCTTTACAAAATCAAATTTCTCAATTAGGTTTAGTTACAGATGAAATTTTGTAAACCCAATAAAATTTTCAATGGCTCTTATGAAACCTGTGTCTATTTTTTTTTTTCATCTTTTACAAGTAATGCTACCTTGGGACATATTTTTAAAATATTTTATTTGATTGGTTTTTTATATGGATATAGTAATAGATTGTACATTTCCAAAAATGGCTAAATTACATGCTTGTATTATTAATCCCAAGAAACTAATAAGAGATAATCATGAAGAACCTATCTATATATTTTTCCTTCATCTTCACGATTCACTATAGCTTGTAATACTAGTCATAGATTTATGTTTTTTCCATAGTTATATTGGGTTATCTCTTCATTAAATAGAATGGATCATTATGTGATTTATAGTGTAGTAGTAACTATGTTATTTACATCATGCTCATCCATCTCCCCAAAGTAAGCATGAGTAGAAGTGGCATTAGAAAACATGTTGTTATGGTGGAATGAAATGAGATCCTTGTATGCCCCTAGGTACTCTAGGAATGACTCATCATTTGAGAACTCATCCAATGTCCAAATTTATGCCAAATCATTCTCATCAATCAAATGAGGTTTTAAAAATTGTATATAAATAGTAAGAGTAGGTACTTGCATGAATTATTATTTGCTTCTTATGAAATAATGTTGGATGTGGATTCTTTATTTGTTATCAGTTGATTTTGTTAAAAACTTTAAGCATTACTAGCTTGTATTGTTTGAAGGTAAAATAGGTTATGTTATACCATTTTTTCCTAATCCCTATCCTTTGTATCTAATTACTGAGATAGAAAATCATAAATATAGCATTCAGGTGTAGAAATATTCATTTATTACATCATTATAAAATGTTTTATGGGACCAATATCGACTAGGCATGTATAAGTAAATCTTCTATGACTAAATTTTAAGCGTGTGTGAAAAGTAGATGGAACTATGTATATTTAATGTATCCAAAGACATCCCAAAAGTATATTATAATAAAAAACATTTGACATAACTTGTCATAAATTAGGTAATGTATGGGGGCCCACATTAAGATGTAGTGTTAATTATCCCAAAACCTTACATGAAATATTATCAAATCCTTGACACTCATACTTGATGATTTTGGGTCTTTGGCCCTAATGCCAAGTAAGGAAAGGAATGATATGTTGAAAATATTGAGTCATGAACCATTGTCCACAAGTAATCTCTTAACCACTTTATTTCAAACACATAATTTAATGTATAATAGTAAATAAAATTAATAATATGTTGAGGTGGCAAGTCCTTATTTTCAATGGATATGTTATGTTTACTCCATTTGATGGAGTTTATCACAGAGATCACAAATGGTGGATCCACATTTATTAGTAGGATGGTCAAATATAATGCATCCAAAATAATATATTTGTAATGGGAACACTTATCTAATAAATCTAAGAGTTAAGTTATATTAATAACATCATTAGAGTGGTTTATAATATTGTATAGATAAAATGTGTTTCATGGAATCCATTTGTCACATAGTGGTGATAAGTAGGAGATTATTATAAACATTATAATAAGGGGCATGAAGGAATACATTTATTTAAAGTTTATAATGTTTTTAAATCCATTTGGTTATTGTTTTGACTAATTTAACCATGTATGAAATGCAATATTTAATGACTACTATTATATATAGTATAATAATGTAAGTACTAGATATATCCATACCAATCATGATTGATTCCTTTGTAATAAATGAAAATATATTTTTTTCTATATTTTTGTAGTTAAGAAATTAGAAATCAAAAAACCTAAGGTAGGCTAAGGTTTCCCTAAGAAGACACAAAGGTTAAATCCCCAAATGTTTAACACTTTTTTCAATTATTATTTATATGGAAAAAGGTTAAGAGTTTCTAATAGCTTAATAATATGGATAAATTAAACTATTATAAATTATTACATTTAAATTAATTTAGAGACAATATATCGAGTCTAAAAAATTAACAAAATTAAAAATTACAATGTAAATTGATGTTATGATATTACAACAGAAAGAAAATATGATCGTTAGCAATATTTCAAATGTGCAGGAAGATCTGATATGTACATATGTAGTAATATGTATATTGATGTGTAGGATCCCATCATTATTTTCTTTAAATAATATTTCTGGAGGCTTTGACATTATTTAAAACCTATGAACACTAGAATTTACTCTTCTACTTATGGCTCGACACTTATATCCTATATGGAATATTGATTGTATTTAAAATTGGCTACTTGGACCTATTAAAGTTTTATGTCAACTTTATGTTGATGTATCTATATTACACACATATTCTATATATGATTGTATCTAGTTCAAACCCTTGTTCTTCACATTAAGTCATGTAACCTTACAAAAAATTAGTTGGTGGGATCAATGAGTCAAGTTGATCTTAAATAACCATTTGTCAATGAGCACTTCCTATAGAGACAATACTCTAAGAAGGGCCTTAGACATATGTGGTCCTTCCCTAAGTGTGGCTTTGTTTGTTCACAAGGGTACAATATGTTATAGGGAAGGGAATGGAATAGTCTAAGTTATAACTTGAAAAATATTTCTCATGGGTTGTTCTTTGAATGATTCATACCTATAATATGATTACTCTTATGATTGATATAAAATAGATAAAAATAAGGTAGGATAACTTTGATTTGAAATTGATTGAATCAATTTGAATAGGTTCTTGCTTGGTATTTGCTACATGAATATTGAGTAGGCCTTGATTTGTATTTATACCAATTTTTTTTTAAAATATCTCATGAAAGGGATAGATAAGACAAATAAGCAGACCCATATGTTTTTATATATATACAATTCGGATGATGTTATAGGTTTGAACACTAGATAAGGAATATAGACATTAGAATTGATGCTAGTGTCCCTATATGTGAAAAATAGTGTTTGATAGGGTAGAAAATAATGGAAGGTTTGTAATGGTTATTGAAGGATATATATCATATTTTAAGATATATATATATATATATATATATATATATATATATATATATATATATATATATATATATATAGCGTATAGTGATATAGGTCATTATAATGATAGTTCCATACCATACTATAAAATGCATAGATCAACCACCTAAATTTATGAATCCAAAATATCTTAACTTTGTTTATAGATTGAATAAGTCACTCTTTTGTCTTAAGCAATAACCAAGAACATGGAATGAAAAGATTGACAAGAGTTTTCAAAACCACATTTTTTAAATGTGTAAATCGATCCAAATTTCTATGTCAATAAAGATCAAAATAAAATTATTTATGTTGACTATTTAATTATTGATGGAAAAAACACTAATTTAATCAATGATTAAAAATATGAACTTAAATGGACATTCAACATGCATGAATTAGGCTTAATAAATTACTATCTAGGATTGTAAGTTTGAAGACTATATGATGGGATATTAATCTTACAATCAAAATATGCATTGGATCTCTTAGAAAAGTTTAAAAATATTGATTGAAAACCCAATTCTAATCCATTTCAATATGTCATTAAGATTACTAATATTTTTCTATAAAAAGGTGGATGCCAAATTATATAGGAAATGTATTGGTAGCTTATTATATTTGACACATACTAGACCATATATCTATTCTGTAGTCAATTTAGTGTATAGATTCATGTAATAACCAAGAGGAACTCTTTCGTAGACTATCAAAAGAGATTTTTGATACATTTTTGGTACAATTCTTGTTGGCATATTTTATAAAATGTTATACAAATTTAGATAAGAATTAATTGGTAGATTTTTTTAGCTTTGATCATGTTAGGTCATTTATGATCTATGGTTATATTTAGTTTATTTATTTACTTATTTTGTTAGTTGGTTGGTTTCATGGGAAACTTGGTATTCTCCCATAACCTCTTTTGAAAGTTTTATAGGCTTTCACACTCTTTATAAATATCTATCTAGAAATAATACAATGATTGTTGGTGTAAAATTTTGTCTTCATGACATCATTTTCTAATTTTTTCCATTGGTCCTGATGCCAACAGTGGTATTAGATACATAACATGGAGAATTGAAGACATGGAGGAGAGAGAATGTTGGAAATATATGTGTCTAGTTGAATATTGCTGACTTGAATGGTGGCTGGTAAAAGACCTTGCATTACACAATGAATATATTTTTTTATATTACTTTGATTTGTATGGTGCACTTATTAGATGAAAATTATTGCATGAAAGATTCTTTATTTCATTGTTATAACATGAATCTGCTCTTCATTACGACATCATCATTTTTATAATAATCAATCAGTATCCAAGTAAACACGGTTTGGTAATTTGCAATGTAGATCTACTTTAGTACATGGCAATCTTCCATCATTTATAATGTTGACCTGAATATATATGCCATTAAAATTATGGCACACCCAATCAACGAACTCAGAGACATTCTAATCACTCTGTACATTCAATTGATCAAAATAGACATTTGGGTATCCTAATTCATTGATTAATGATTGCCCAATGTGATGGTTGGGAGTAGTAAGAATGATAGTTAAACCTTTTTTTTAGAAGGCTGGTATCTAACAAAAAACCATTTGAAGCCAAATAATGATGCAATAAGGTTTTTTGGTATTTATTTTACTCATGACTTATTGGCTCCACAAAGGCACATTTTTATTTATTGTATAAGTATAATGGCTAGTGTGTTTTTCACAATTAGGTGAAACTTATTTGGTGTATGTTATTTTTTTTAAAGTTTCCTCATAAACTTAGGTTTATTTAGAATATTGTTCCCCTGTGTTTCAAACTTGCATGTAGAGGGGTTGGTCGATATAATTTAGGTATTCACTTGTACAAGAAAAAGTCAAGGGTCCAACCATCAAAAGTGCCAAAAGTATCTTTTTTCTAAGGGGGTTATTTGAATTAATTATGAAAACTAGGAAAATATGCACCTACCATTACCATTTTTACCATATCTTGAACGCATTGTCATATTATTTTGTTAAAGTTCTTTTCTTTTTTAAATTAGATTCAAATTGATTTTAAATTATTATAAATAAAGAGGGGTCCATCATGTATTGATATGATATTTTAATTCCCATAAACTAGTCAAATTTTCTGAATTAGCATTGCGGGGCAGTTTGCCTACCCTAGTAGAAGAGAAAAATTTCAAACTATCATATCTTCTACATATGATGGATAAATTCTTCATATGACTACTAATTTTTCATGGAAATTGATTTTTAAGGCATAATCATGAGAGAATTTTTAATCTATCATGCATAAATACATTTTTTACAAAATTTTGAATAAATTGTGCATTGTAATGAAATCAGGTGCATTTTCAGTAGAATTTGATGCTCCATGTTTTTCTCTAACAATAAAAATGTTTTGTATACAGCAAGAAAATATTGTAATGACATTTCCCACCACTTGTGTTTTTAGTGATGATGGTTTTACATTTTGGTGTTTATAGGTCCTTGAGGATCTAACAAGCTAAATAGAGCCAACTGGAGGTTGGAGGACTTTTTTCTCTTATTGAATTCATTATTTTCTTGGAGAATGGGTTCAATACTAGGATATAAAGTTTTTGGTTTGTGTACTTTTATTTT
>JARHVA010005701.1:72500-92500 GCA_037957365.1 Torreya grandis
ATGTAGCACTGTGAAATGACTAATATAAAGGAAAAGGAAGCATACCTAGACTTACCTCTGAAGTGAAGCCCACATAGCTAAGTTTGAGTATGTGAATCTAGGTCAACATATGTGGAACATGATCCAAATAAATATCCTACAATGAAACATGAAAAAATCAATAATTACTTAAGAAATGATCAAAATAAAACTACTATGTTAAAAGAATGTACCCGAGTAAATTTGAGTAAAGAGAACAAAGGATTGAATACACTTTATTGGGTATGTGAACCAATGCATGAACCTAATGATAACCTATATGTGTGAGTGTACATAGAGATCATATCATTGAATATCTTTGATTGATCCAATGGCCTGGTCAATCGTCATATGGGTTGCTCAAGAACTCAATTTGGTTTTGAATCCATCATTCCCCACCCCTACTCAATGGATATTGATATTTGAATAGCTTGGATAAGACTATAAGTGCATCTAACCCTCTCATGTGGGTGGCTCAAGAAATCAATTAGTCCATGACTCCATCATTTCCCACCCATGTGAAGTAGATGCATTTGTAACTAAAATACACAAAGCACTAAATGTATTTGATTGAGTAAATATAATTGTGAACGTTAGCTTCATGTCCATTCAAGCATATTAGGTGGCTCTGGGCCACTTGATAATGCCAACCACTACAAATAAAATAAGGAATAAATCTAGTGACAACCTAGAATTTGATAATAAGCGTATATAGTGACATGGAGTTTTCCATTCCATCTAATCAACATGTATATAGTTATGTATATAGAAACTATGTGTTGTGAACATGCACCCAATCTGGTATCTGAGTATATAGAATTTAAATTGATTATATTGATGAGACCCATAGACATCTTATTATTGTGTCTATCTATTGTACTCATCCTACTTGTTTACCATGCTTTTGAACACATTTCCATATATTTTCCTACTTTCATAAACTATATAGCATTATGTTTTTAAACTCTTTTAAATATTTTTAATTATGTGATGGAATTAAATAAATCATGGTTGTCTATTGATTTAAGATGATTTTTATATAAATATGTTTTTAAAATGTTTTAGAGATATAGTTTTATAGTTTCCTACAACAAAAGAATCTCATTACACATACCATCCTGCAGCTGCTACATGACCAAAGTCGTGGATGAATAGATTTTGATTATTTTCTAACCAACTCATATAAATGACTCTAACCTCTATGCAGATCAATAAGGAAGTGTTTGAAGAACTAAATATCCTTGTGTGTCCTATATTAAAGTCACAAGATTCATATTAAGGATATCTTTAGTGAAAGGAACTAAATTTAGTTATCCCAATTTGAATGTATCTTTGAATAAAATGTATATATTGTTTTACATGAAATAATCTCCTATACGGTATATAAATATGTAGTAATAGAGCTAAGAGATATATATAAAATAGTATGTGTTAAATATAGATTGTCAAAAGTACATTGTGTTAAGAATTTATGATTATAACTTCATTTAGCAATTTATTGCTGCACTTTTGATTAATATGAGTGAGAAATTCTAAGTTCAATTTAGTGTTGTAAAAGGAAGGGTTGAAGCTGAAGTTGGAAGGAGGAAGGGACCCCTTTAGAAGGCTATAGCAACAATCCAACCTATTTGGTTAGCTAAGTATGTTAATTGATTTCCTTAATCATTATGTATTTCATTTATAGATTCAATTAGGGAAGCTTCCATGCATAATAATTTATTTTACTATACTTGTTTGTTTCATTTCAAGCATTTTCATTTACTACACATCAGCATCTTATATATAATTAATAGAATGTCAAATTAGAGATTGAGTGTGCACATACAATGATATCATCCTATCAATTCTTCATCCCTAGGTTACCAATTAAATGAATTAGATGGTACAAATCCATGGTTAGTCTCCTTCTTCATCTTAATCAAGAGTAGTATATCCAATTGTGAATCAATGATTGGTCATTCTTGGCACCATTGTCAAGGAAGGGTATCGCACACTTGTAATATTTAATATTGATATTAATTGTTTTTGAATGTTTATTATTATTTTTATAAAACTTGTTATTTATATATATTAAATATTTCCCACTTTCATAGTTTAAATTTCCCTTTTTTCAAGTAAGATAGTGGAAATTTCAAAAAAAACTCATATTACTAACCCTATACAAGTAAGGTGGGCAAAAATTAAAAAAAATGGTTGACATATGTAAAGTGAAGGGAACTATGTATGATGAATTTTGCCTAAATCATCAAATGTCACTACAAGATCATAAATCTAGCCTATAGTAACTATGGAATATGAAGGAATTCCTAAAGCTTACTCACAGTTGTCAATAGAAGAGGTAGAGAAAGAAGCAATTTTGGTTAGACTGGTAGCACAAGATAGAGATCTTAAAGAGGTTCATACCCATAGAAGAGATCCACAAGCACTACCTCTGAGAATTTATACCTTATCATCTCATACTAAAGAATCTAAAGTTTGCTTCCCTTGATCACCCAAATTTCTTGCTAAAGAGGCATTCAAAGTTATTCTTTCCCCTAGAAGAAACACCAAGCCAATAGAATCTTCTAATTTAGATAAAATCTTTACTGAGACACTAGAGGAATCTTTGAAAACCTCCACATGATCCCCATTGCATAGGAAGACATACATTTAATAAGAAAAAAGATAAAGTATCCATTTTCTACACCCCAATAAACAAAAAAATTGATAGGAATTTTGAGCATTGGGTAGCAACAACCTCCCCTCTACCAACACAAAGAGTATTTATGGGGGATCACCATGAAGAAAACACTACCAATGAGTTTGTTACTTTCAAATTTTTTATCATTACTCCAGATAGAAATGCACCCATGAAGAATATCCCTCACTTTACCCTTTCTACCTATAGAGGAAAAACATCTGAGGATATAGATACATTTATTTTTGAGTTTGACATCTTGTGCCACATCTATGATTATAATCAAGATGCTCAAAAACAATTTTTTTTACAAAAACACTCAAAGATGAAACACTTAAATGGTTTATAAGACTTGGAAAGGATACCATTTCTACTTGGGAATAAATGAAGGAGAAGTTTCTGATGAAATATCAATACTATTATAGGGGAATAAACTACATGAGAGATGACATTTTTTTTAATGACACAAGTTGATGACGAGTCACTAGAAGAGTATATGAAAAGATATTTGTTCAACTTGAAAAAATCCAAGCAGACTATAATGGACAAGGAATTAGTCAAGATGATATTCTTGAAATAAATTAGAGGTGATTGTCTAGAGGCACTAGATCTAATGTCTGGTGGTTATGTTTCTACACTACCATTAGATTAACCAAAAATTATATGTATAATCTACTTGATATCAACCATGAACAAAAGTAGGGGCAAAACCTTTCCTATAACATATATTATAGGATTATCTAAATGTGAATTTAGAAAAGTGCTCCAGCACATGAAGCAGGACATCATCAGTCACCTAACTACTTAGCTTGATATATTACATACACAAAGAAAGCAAGAAGAAACTGAGAAATATTTAGCCACCTATTACACTGAATGAAGAAAGAAGAAAGTGGCTTACACATGGCATTCCATGAAATCTTGAGTAGATAGTATAACCAAGTAAAATCCTAAGATAGTAAAGATGCATGCCATCGGAGAAGATGAGAACCATTATTTTTTTTGGCTTAGTGAAAACCATATGTATAAAGACCAAGTATGCCATCAAACTCTATGTTTACAAATTCCCAATTCTTAAATAATCCTCAATATTTTTTGGCTGAATAGACCCAATCTAAATTAGTCCCAAATAAATAGATAGCTACCCTATAATTAGATATGGATGTAATATTATGGATAACAAATTCAACAAGGACAATTCCAAAACTTGTAATGATTCTATCCCTCTAATCAATGAAAATAATAATGGAGATGAAATCAAGGCTTTCCCCACCAAATACAACAAGCCATAATGACAAACACTTAGTAGCCTATTTGAACCACTTAATTACCTACCCATCCCATCCCAAATCTTACCAATCAGTTGGTTCAACTGACATAATCCACTATAATAATGCAATATCTAACATACACCTTAGATATTAATCAAGTTCAAATTCATTCAAGTAGTGTTCTTCTAGAACCCATCTCACCCCTAATCAAAGAACACTTTCAACCAGCTCCACTCCATATTAATCCATAGCCACCCATATCCAATCCTAAGCCAAGCACATCAAAAAATTAAAAATAAACTGACAATCCTCCTTTTTCAAAGAGATTGAACATATCACATGCTGAGCCAAAACCTAAATTTCATATTTTAGGAAAAATTAAGAATATTCACCTCAAAATCCCTCTCTTTCAAGCAATAAAGGATGTTCCTATCTACAACAAAGCTATTAGATAGCCATGTTTAAAAATTTTGAGAAGAAAAAAGAAGGATCCTAAAACAATCTAGGTCATTGGACAAATAGAAGATATTATGTTCATAAATATAGTTCCCCAAAAATATTATGATCTAAGAAGTCTTGTAATTAATGTTACCATCCACTACCATCCCATTTACTATAATTAATTTTGATGTAACCATTGAAGTGATGACCATGGAGACCGTGCAATAACTAAAGATTACCACTCTCTATCTAACACCTAACATACTCTAGATGATTGATAAATCAATTGTTAACCCTCGAGGGATTATTGAGGACCTTGTTATCACTATGAATTATTGGTAATATCTAGTATATTTTATTTTCCTACAACAAAGATGAATTTGGGGGGTTATCCTCTCATCCTTGGTCACCCATGGTTGGCCACTGTTGATGCTTTTATTGGATTTAGGTCAATAAAAATGCTAATTTCCAATGAAAATGACACCAAAAAATTAGTGTTGTATCCACCATCTCAACCTTCCGCAAATGATGGACCAATCCCTTGGATTGATGACCTTGAAGAAGCTATCTCTTTATAGACTCTCTACATAATTAACCATAGTTCAGATCTAGAGGCCTAAAAAGAAGACACTGTCCTTACTAGTATTTTATAAAACACCTATTGATAGGATCCTATAGCCACCAAATTGTTAGAATGTATACCATGATTCAAAATACCATTTTTGAAACTAATTTTACTAAAACTACAAGAAATATTTGGACATTCCATCAATTACTTCTTCATCAATGTAGTTATACACCTTGAATTGCCAATGTAGAGACCATGCTTTATTTAACAAAACTAGTATGCATCCTCTAAAACAAAGCTCTCAACATCAACACTTCCTTAACACCCTAGTAAGAGAGTTAATTAATTAAAATGCTAAGAAGGCACACAACAACATTTTCTTAGGATTACCGTGACATGAGAGGAATACCCCCAGATTTATGCATGCATCACATTTACATTAAAGAATAATGCAAACCTATTCACCAACCCCAGTGATGAATGAATCCTAAAGTCAAATACATTATCAAAATTGAGTTGCACAAACTCTTAGATGCAATATTCACTTATCCTATCTTGGATAGTTAGTGGGTCTCTCCCCTGGTCACTGTTCTTAAGAAAGGGGGGAAATGGCATATTTGTGTTGACTACCAAGAGTTAAATGTTGCTACTAGGAAGGATCACTTTCCCCTTCCATTTATTGATCAAGTATTGGATAAGATAGTAGGAAAGAATTACTTTTCATTCCTAGATGGCTATAATGGTTATAATCAAATATGAATTACTCCATAAGACAAAGACAAAACCACTTTTACTTACCCTTAGGGAACCTATACCTATGCCATCTTACCATTTGGTCTATGCAATGCCCTAGCTACTTTTCAAAGGGATTTGTTGAGCATATTTTCTAATCTCTCTCATGAATATATTGAAATCTACATAGATAATTTCACTGTTTGTGGATAGACATTTGAAAAAACACTAACCAACCTAGAGAAAGTTCTTCAACACTGCCAAGACCATCAATTATCTTTGAGCTATGCAACCTATTTTATTATCAAAAATCTTCAAGGGGATAAACTTAACTACACTATAATGGAGAAGTAATTTTTGGTCATCGTCTATGACATCAAAAAAATTCAACACTACATTATAAGTTACCATGTATTCATCCACCTGATCATGCAACTATAAGGTATTTAATAAACAAACATGCTATAACAGGAAGGATAATTTGTCGGTTACTTTTGCTATATGAGTTTGATATCGGTATTGTGGAAAAACTAGGTAAATATAATGTAGTAGTAGATTTTCTATCTCAATTACAAAATGATGAGCTAGTCCTATTGTTGATGATTATTTTCCTGATGAGAATTAATTTCTCTAAGAATTCAATCTTCTTTATTTGTAGATATTGCTAACTATCTTGTTGCAGGATCACTACGACAAGATTTGCCACCTAGGGATACACAACATCTAATCCAAAAGATCCAAAACTATTTTGGATTGTAGCTTATCTCTTTGTCACTGAACCAAATTTAGTTATGAGAAGATGTATATGAGAAGATGAAGCTTATACTATTCTTAGAGCCTGCCATGATGAGCCTTATGGGGGTCATTTTATTACGAAATAGACTACTATGAATGTAATCACTACTAGATATTATTGTCCTTCTTTGTATAAGGATGTCAGGATGTAAACCCATAGATGTGGTCAATGCAAAGATATGGGAATGCCCACTCACTCTCATGAAATGTTATTACATCTACAACTAGTTCTGGAACCATTTGACAAATGGGGACTAGATTTTATATGTCCCATTCATCCTAAATCCAAAAATAAGGAATACATATTGATGTGCACTGATTATATCACCAAGTGGGTAGAGGTCAAACCCTTACCCCGTGCTTGAGATGAAAAGGTAGCTGAGTTCCTCTATGAAGAAATCTTCACTTACTATGGAGTACCAAGAAAAATAGTCACATAACAAGGACCATAGTTCACACTAGACCTCATAAAGAGTGCCTTAGTAAAATAATATGAAATTAGAGACAAGAAATATACCCCTTACCATCTTCAGTCAAATGGTCAAGTAGAAGTGACAAACTGAGAACTAGAAAATATCCTCAGTAAGACTATCAACTTGCATAGAAAAGATTAGTAACTCCTGCTCTAGAATTAGTTTAGGCTTATAGAATCACTTGGAAAAATACAACTAGTTTCACTTCATATGAACTACTTTATGGTAAAAACTTGTTTATCCCATCATGTTTGAACAAAAGATATTAAGGATAGTACTTGATTTGGGCTTGGATCTTTGTCAAGATCAACAAGATAGGATCATGCAGCTGAATACACTTGATGAACTAAGAAAATAATCACTTCATAATACTAAAATTATGCAAATAAAACATGTGGGATGGTATGACAAAAACATCAAGACTAAAAAATTCTAACCAAGAGACTAGACACTACATTTTTGCTTTAAATATAAGGATCATAAAACAAAGTTGCAATCTAGATGGCTTGGGCATTATGAAATTCAACAAGTTTTTGACAATGGAGCTTTAAAACTCATCACCATTGATACTATCTAGTTTCAACTACTTATTAATGGCCACAGGCACAAGCTATACAAGAAACTATTTTTAAATTAAACTCTCACTCATGAACTTTTTGAAGAATAACATCCATCTCTTCTTCATGAAACCAATCAACCTATTCTTGTATCCAAAGGGTATTTCTACCAACCCCTATCTAATATTTTCTAAGAGTAATAAAGCTTCATGAAGCTGAGAACATGTCATTCCCAATGGTTTGGTTTAGGCTGAATAAAATCCTACCCTTTAGATTCTTATGATTTCAATTGGGTTTGGACTAGAAAATCTTTAGAAATTTTGAAAAATAGAAAAAGGTACTATTACAATAAAAATTCTTTGTTTTCCTTTGTTCCCTTGTAGATTCATTTATTTGGAGAATAAATATACTTTTCTTTTTGCTATAGGATGGAAAACATATCGCTATAGGTGCAAAACTTGTTTTTGCTGGATAGAAACTTGTTGCCATAGGATACATATCTTGCTACAAGATGTATTCCTACATTCCATCCTACATCAAGCATTTGCTCCTACTCAAATGCTAGTGTGTGCCAAAATCACCACTTCACATCATCATTTGCATATTTATGAAAGGTATTTTTCTATATAATATGATAATTATTGTATATTTATTTCCTATCATACATTTTAATTATTTATAAAAGATAATTAGACTTAATGCTATAAATGAACCACCATATCTTATACTTATACCCACTTATGATATCTTTCACTGATGTGACCATTGACACAACTGATACTATCACCCCTTACTCTTACTATGAGTATTTTGTATATGTTAGCCTCATCCCTCGAGGACAAGTGATAGATTAAGTTGGGGGAAGATTTTCCATTAATTAAAAAGGATTATTTCACCTTCCAAAGTCAAAGTCAAATCATTATGTCGTTAACCAAAACCCTTATTTCAAGTACTAAACCTAAAACTCACACAATTTGGAAGGCAATTTGTTGAAATATGAACCACTGGATATTATCCCCTTGACTAATAACCCAAAAATCTTGGCCTTGTTCTGACATATAAGATGGGTAAATTATTTTTATAAAATATAGTCCCTAGATGAAGGAATTACAGAGAAATTTACTAGTATAGTGCATAATAGCTTGGCCATGGTAAAAGGGATGGTTACCAAGTTGATGGAAATAGCCATCATCAAAGTAATGGGGCTACCAAGAATAGATGAGGAATGGAAATATAAATATGATGTGAAGGATGAGAGACAAAAGTTTAGTAAAGTAAATGAATGCCTAGAAACGTAAAATCAGGGCACTGCAAGGTTGTCTCTACCAAGAAGATGGATTAAGGTTGCTGAGTTTATCTCTAGATATTTCCTATGTTAAGGAAGGTATTATATGTTGCATGGCCTACATTTTAAGTTCTAAAATCATTTGTGACTCACATGATCACCAAAATATTGAAGGATTTTTAAAAAGGTAATTCTAAATCTCTCTCCCACCATTGTCTCATCCAGTTACTTATTCAAGACTATCTACAAAGAACTAGAACCACCATCAGTTAGGAAGAATTTCTCCAAGTAATAGAAAATGAAGAGAGTTATAGAGAAGGAAATGAACTAGAAGAAGAATTGAAGGTTGAGGAATAAATATTAGAAGAAGAATCCCTCCTTATAGAACCATAAGAACCTGTAGTAGAAAACCTTCCTGCAGCCACATAAAAACCTATAGAAGAAGTTATTCCTACAAGAACACAAGAAATTACAACAAGGTTTAAGGGAAAGAAAAATATGAAACTCATTATACAACTTGATTTAGATGAGTCTGAAGAGGAACTTCCACCTTCTTCCAAGAAGATCAAGGTAACCCGTACTCCTCATGCATCACATAGATTGAAGAGAAATATAAGAGGTAAACCTTATATTATTCAAATAAATTAAAAATATGTAGAATATTAGACTAATAGTAGTAATGAATCTTTAGAGATTGAAATAAATATGGAAGAATTTTCTCTAGTATTCCATCAAGAAGAAGCATAACAATTCAAGTATAGTTTTAAAGAATTCTATGAGAAGCCAATGTAGGAGGAAGCAAAACAATTTGAGCACAATCATGAAGAAATGCATGAGGAGGAAAAATAAGTTGAACACAATTTTTAAGAATTATATGAATAACAAGTATAGGAAGAAGTAGAACAAGAGTTACATGAGGAACTTGTGCAAAAAGAAGCTGAAAAATTGGAGTAACATGTAGTGCAAGTGAAATTTTCTACTATTGAGCAAGCCTTGAAAGAAATTGAAAAATTAAGGAAGTAGTTACAAGATCAATCTGGTGGAGGTATTAATGCACCTGATGTAGTAGCTTGTCAACTATAGCTCTGAATAGAAGATTATCCTACAACTAACATTCCATAACCTCCTATAGTGGTCAATTAGAAAGAGGAACATAAAGCTAGTGATAAGGTTAGGTATCACTCATATTTTATAATATGTATTAAAATATTGAACTGGATGGATAATAAATTTGAATCTCTGAAGGAACATAGGAAAGAAAATAGAAAATTGAAAGAGAAAAATAAGTTGAAGGATGATAGCATCACCAAAATGAAATAGAAAGTTGAGGACATGACAGGTATAACCCAAGAGCTCCGTGATTACAGGCTTCCTACACAGTTTTATTTAGTTTATCTCAAATAATAATGGTACAAGTTTGGATATAAGATAATTCACTATGATATATGCCATGAAGTTATTGATCCCTTTCCTTCTTTTCTATATATAGAGTGATTTCACAGGAAGACCAAGCATATTTTTGCAAGTTCTACCTGCACAATTATGTTGTTTCATATGATATAGTATGGAATCCCAATCTATATGTTGGAGATGTATAATTGCAAGTATTTGCATCATATTTTTTAAATAAACAAAAAAAAGGAAGAGAAATAGTATAATATGAGACAAAGTAAAACAAAAATTAGTTAATTATCATAGGTGAATCAATTCCATCTGATGTTGTATTAGTTGAATAGGACAATATCATTTTAAAGAAAGAAGTAAGAACTTGGTATGGACATAAATTTGATGAGGTTCAATATTTTTATTTTGGATTGATAACTTATGCTATTACTTTAGCCAAAGAGTCTTGTATCAAATATTGGAATGAGCTCACTGATACACAAAAGAAAAAGGAGCCATATTCCCCTTTTAATTTAAATGTAACATTTAATAGAACCACAAAATACATTCTTCTTGTAGGAGACATGGGATTGATATTAATGAACCTAAATTTCTAGCCATCCTTGCTCTAGTATCTTGTTCTAGACTAGTAGGACAAAATCATGATAGTAAAATCCTGAGAAGCTAGAAGTTAGCAAATATTTTAGCAAAGGTAGGGTTTTTGTGCTCTCCTATCCAAGGGTAGCGTAGAACCCATGGATTTTGGAATTCTTTATGCTTGAGGTTGAGAAAGATATTAACTTGAGGGGTGTGATGATCCCCATAAATGTCTTATTATTGTGTCTATCTATTGTACTCATCTTGCCAGTTTACCATGATTTTGAACACTTTTCTATATAGTTTCCTACTTTCATAAACTATATAGCATTATATTTTCAGACTCTTTTAAATATTTATAATTATGTATTTTAATTAAATATATGATGGTTGTCTATTTCTTTAGGATGATTTTTCTATAAATGTGTTTTAAATATGTATTGGAAAAATAGGTATATAGCACAGACCATCTTGTAGTAAAATAATCTCATTACACAGACCATCCTACATCCACTACATGACCAAAGTTGTGGATGAACAAACATTGATTCTCTTCTAACTGAATCATAGAAATGACTATAACCTCTGTGTAGCTCAATAAAGAAGTGGTTGAAGACTAAAACAACCTTGTTTATCCTACAACAAAGTCACAAGATTCACATGAAGGATGTCTTTAGGAAAAGGAACTAATTTCAATTATCCCAATTTGAATGCATCTTATAATAGAATGTATATATTATTTTGCATAAAACAATATCCTTTGCACTATATAAACATATAACAACAGAGTTGAGAGATATATAGAAATTAGTATATATTGAATAGAGATTTTTATAACTATATTGTGTTAAGCAATTGTGATTGTAACTTCATGTAGCAATTTGTTACTGCACTTTTGATTAATATGAGTGAGCAAATTTAAGTTCAATTTAGTGTTGTAAAAGGAAGGGTTGAAGCTAAATCTAGGAGGAATGACTGCCTTTGGAAGGTTCCAAAAACAATCCAACCTATTTTCTTAAGTAATCATATTAATTGATTTCCTTAAGCATTATGTGTTCCATTTTTGAATTGTCTAACTTACATTCTTTCTTATATTAAATTATGGAAGCTTCCACATATAAGCATTTATTTTAATATACATTATTCATGTTTCATTTCAAGCATTTTCATTTACTACACTTTAGAATCTTAGATACAATTAGCATAATGTCAAATTAGAGATTGATTGTGCACATACAGTGACATCATCCTATCAAGTCTACATTCCTAGATTGATAATTCAATGAAGTAGAAGGTATAGATCCACGGTTACTCTCCTTGTTCATCTTGATCAGGAGTAGTATATCTGCTTTTTAATGAGTTGCTAGTCATATTTAATACTTGAATATGCATAATTGAAATAGGTGGGAGTGATCATGACATATATGATTCCCCCAAATCTAAGAAACTAGTATGAATATGAGCAAAATATGAACATAGCTATCAAAACTATGACTCATATGTGTATATGTGTGTAGTAAGGAGATATAAGTGTCATGGTATAGAAGCATACAAGAAAGCAAACACATAAACACATGAGGCATTTAAAATATAAGCCAAGGGGCGAAAATATAAGGGACATGGGCACATGTCACTAAATATAATAATGGAAAACACATAATGACATATTCGAATATCCATAAATGTCAGAAATAATAAATTTGTTGTAAAGCCACATATAAGGACATGTTCAAATGTCTACATATAAAAATTGGAATGCATAGACAATGGACATGGGCACATATCTAAGACATACAAATAGAGAAGTGGATTGGAGCCAAAGAACAATAGCATATTAAAATGCCCTCAAAGATGGAAGCAATATAGCAATACATTCAATTCTAATCTAGGATAACTAGATATGAAATCATGTATAACTATGTAGTACAAATTAATGTAGATGTTAGTATGCATATATAC
Source organism: Torreya grandis (assembly GCA_037957365.1). Lineage (NCBI taxonomy): Eukaryota > Viridiplantae > Streptophyta > Pinopsida > Cupressales > Taxaceae > Torreya > Torreya grandis. The sequence continues at coordinate 85,257 of JARHVA010005701.1, forward strand.
TAAGTTTAACTAGTGATCGTCGACAAAAAATATGAACAATGCGGAGCAATGATCAATATCAAGATAAATCAATGCATAGATTAGAATTTATAGTATATAAAGATAAAACCTATTTATAACAAATATGTATGAGATGCCCTTTAGTGGGTGGATGTATCAAATGTATAAACCTGGATCAGTGTAAATGCCTTTAATGGGTAGATGATAGTTGGTCTTGATCAGTGTAATAGAACAGAGTCATATTTAGAATCTATAATCACTCAACAAAAATAAGTGAATCATATGTGTATGATAAAATTGACTATACTAGGATAGCCATTAATATGAAATATTTGGTATGTATTCAAAATGCAAACATAGAAATGTATATAATCTATAAATTTTGTGTTTTCAAAATATTTAATTATTTTTGTATTTTGACATGTTATATTATTTTTGTTTTTTCTAAGTAAAAGTTGTGTACAGGCCAATTAAAATAAATTATGTACAAGGAAAAAGAGAGAAAAGGAAGTGTGCACAAGGGTATAACCATATTAAACAATGAGTCTCATGGTAGACTCGCTATCACTATGACCTGTGTCAAAAATAATAATGGTAATCTCCCGTGCAGTGTGACTTTTATGTTGTAGTTGAATGTTATTGCAGTAAGAATCTTTGTATTGTTCCTTATCAAAATTTTAATATTATTCCATATCAAAATCATAATAACCTAGTGTGTTATAAGTAATTGCCTCATACTATGGATTTGACCTTTCTAAATTAAGCTTTGGCATAACGATTTTGATTTTTTCCTTTAAAACTGTTCTTATTGTAGACATATGGTGTTTTGAAAGCTATTTTTCTAGAAAACTTTTTTTGAGATTGCTTGTTGGATGAGCATTATTTTGACTTTGTTACATAATATCTTGCTCTTTCTATAACATTTCCTATGTATCTAGATGTTTTGTCTTGTTAAATTGTATTTTTGATTAATGTGCATTAGGATGTTCAATAAATCCCAAACCTTGTTGACCAATATTATCAACTTCTAGAATAGGAGAAGTGATGCCTTGGACCTATTTGCCCAAACCTTGACCATGATAATAATACTATTATAGATACTTTTGAAAAAAATTATATCATATTAAATTTTAAGCCTCGGTATGGATAGGTAGATTTTATTGATTTATCTATGCTTATTGTATTGTTTCTCAATTTGATTATGTTTTTTAAACCTTGTGTTATTTTGAGTTATTTTTTGCTAACCATTTTTATATTATTTTTGAATTAGTATATGTGTCATTGTATGTTGTTTGGATAAAATGTCACTATGTGATTCATCTATATCCATGATATGTTGTATTTTCATTTTTAATGCTAAACATGAATCAGTTTAGTGCCCATGTAGTCTATGATATGCAAAAAAAATATCTAGATCTTCTCATTGGTTAGAGACGGGGTAGGTTGATCAAATTAGCTTTATTCATTTCCCTTATTACCTCACTTGAGCTCTTATTTGACCTTTAATTTTTTTTTGAATCTCTAGTTATATATGTAATTTATTATGATTTCATGTTATGATACGTAACATTGTTTGACATAAATTGACATCTTGCATGGCCCGCGGCATCCTTAAAGTTACAGTGCGCAACCACCCTCTTCTGATACGGTAAGCCAGCGGCAGTATTTATGGAAACTTCATCGTACACGGAACACGTCCACGATTATCTGATACGGTAAGTCTGTTACACGTGTTAAACGCAGTGTAACCCTTGGAAGGTTCAGGTAGACTTTCATGCGGATGTTTAATATTCTTCTTTGATAAATAGAAATGTTTGGTGGCCTGAATTCCTTTAAAAAACATCACTGATCTTTGTGGGGTCGGTGATGCTTCTTCCTCTGTAAGTTTTTTGCTGAGATGAGGATGTGAAACTAACATTACTGTACCCGTCGAGATGCCATCTTCACCCAAAGGGATTTAACTTCGCCAAAAGACAACGGAAGCGCTTCAGTGGTGTCACAAACTACAGATATTCCAACGGATAAATGTATTCGTGTGAGAAATTTTGACTTGAGTTTAGAGGTCATCTAAGAAGATCACAAGGAACTCGATTATTGATGTGTAAGAGTAAAGGCAAACAGTTTCTGTTTTAACGAATATGGAAGTAAATATAATGTATTTATCACAGCTTTAATATCTAAATGACAAGTTGGTTTACATTGAAATTTGCAGCAAATCTTAGCATTACAGATTTTATTTTTTATCTCCTTATATGAGAGTTTTTTAATCACTGTTCATATCACAATCATTGATCCATGGTCACGAGATTCCTTATTCTTACTTGTGTTGATGATGGTTTACAGAATGTCATTAAATTTTTTATTAAAAATAGTGTTAATCAGTTTCTTAAAGCTCTACCTGCTAAATCTAAATATGTTTGCAAAAATAATTATTCACCTAAAACATCTTTACACATGTTTAAATTAAAATAAAATTTGTTTACACAGGTTTTTAATTTAAAAACTCTGTTTACACAGATAGTGTATAATTTTTCTTTCCTAAACATATGAGGATTTTCACCGTTCTGCGGGTGACGTCCTATGTTGCCATAAATCTGACCTTTGATTACATTGCAGGTTTCTAATAACTTTTAGAATTCAGTTCTTATCTTACGTTCTAAATGACCGTGCTGCCGTTACGTTCTAATAACTTTATAACTCGTTTCTTCCCTGCTCCCGAAACCATTCTGTTCTCTGCTCATATTTTCATACTAAAAATTTCATGTTATAAAACATTGTTAAAAGTTTCTCTCAAAGCTTCGAGCTTTCGATGCTTGCTATTCCATTTGTCCTTTTTGCAACTTTTTCTTATATATTCATAATTTTTATTTTTCGTTTTATTTATAAAACTCTCTCTTCTATCTTCATGATTTTTATTTAACTTTCTATCTACAAAACTATTTAATATCAGGCCAGTTCTTTTTCCCTTTTTCATTACACAGATTTTATGAATAAATCTGAATAAGATAAGTTATCTATAATTAGTTGTTTAATGTTATTAACTGTTATTAATTGTTGGAATCTGAATTATTTTATTCAGAAATATTTACAAAATCTAAATCTATATATATAAAATCATAATCATAATCATTTTTTCTTTATTTTTTATTTTTCTTTTCAAGATTTCCATTAGAAACCAATAAATATTTCTAAATGAAAGTGTAGATCTTAACAAGGCAGACTGAGATAGAAATACATTGTAAATATTAAACTATTTTAACATAAATTATATATATAGAAGATCCGTTTCTTATTTACCACCTCTTACTACTCATTTTCTGTAATAATTTTGTTTTCTTTACAACTTTTCATTTCTTATGACATTTTTGTTTCCATTACAATTTCCCCTTCTTTTCTTTACACTTTTTCGTTTCTTCATTTCTTATGACATTTTTGTTTTCATTACAATTTCTCATTTCTTGTGTCTGGCAACATAGGTGATGTCCAAATAAAACGTTGTTAAGATATTGTAATTACGATTGTATTGTTATAATTCTTGAATAAGAATCTATAATTTTACAATTGCATCACGATAATTCCATGCAAACTTCATAGTAATACATTTCTGTGAGCAGTACTGGTGCAACCACGGGGAGGGGGAGACCAATTAAGACCTACATCTAATTCCTGTGTTAGAGGTGTTCATCACTTCTATGGACACACACATTTAGTCAAACACTTGACTGTCTCACAACAGAGATTCAATTGTTCATTAATACAGTGGAAAGAAAATTCAAGTCTCTTGCCAAAACTAGCTTATTCAATGCATAAACATATGGAGGAAACAATATACACCTACAATCCGTACACAGGCCTCTGCTCAAAATTTGGCAGCATGAGATTCTACTTGAAGACAATCCGTACACTATAGTTCTGATCTCCTCTTTTGTTTTCCGGTCGAGCTTTTGCAATCGAATGTTTTTACGCTTATATGGGCGAGAATAGAAGAGCCCTGGTCTTCTCCAATGTCCCTTCCACTTGAACAAACGTTTCATTACCATCCACAGGCATTACCAAGTTAAAAGCGGAACAAGAAAAGGACAAAATTCGATTTACGCATGTACATATATTGGAGTCAAGATTATGATTGGGTAGATAAAACAAAAAGCACGCTTTACGCATTCTGCCTGACACTGTCGGGTTTCTGTTAGAGCCTAAAACTGTATAAAACGGTAAAGAGCCAATCGGGTTTTGCAACCTCTGTATTCCACGAAAAGACTTGTCTAGTTCGAAGACCAATACGGGTATTCAATCTACGAATAATATTTCCCATCGTGAACGAGTTGCCAAGTATTTAGTCAGGCTCTACCTGCCGACTACCACTGCGGAATGAAAATTGAAAGATCAAAGCATTATTGTGTTCGAGCTTCCATCTCCTTACCTCATAGCATTGTGAATTCACTTGTGAATACCACGACCCGGTCTTTGACTACACCAGCTACACGAACTGTCATTGCACTAATATGTGAGATAACAAGAAATACCAAAACGCTGAGAGTAAGATTGTAGAGCGAATTCAATCACATAATAAATGAGTCAAATCTCCAATTTGTTGTTGAGTCCATCTCTGTCCTTTCCAAAAAGTCTACCCATTTGTTAAACCATCCGTATCCAGTTGACATTTATTTCTCCATACGATGCAACAAGGACTTCAAAGCTAATCATAGACATAATTAAGAACATTTTAAGCTCAATACCTCAAGCTGTATTGCGGTTCCAAACAAGAAGACGGCCACAAGCATTAAAGCTTTAATCATTTGTGGAAAGGATACAAGAAAATCCAAATATTTTGTATTCCGAAGCCAATGAAATGGAAAACACTGTTCCAATAGGAACGACAACTCTCATATATATTTCTGGCGTCATTCCATATTGGAGTTGGACATTCTTCAAAAATTGACAATGATGAAACAAAGAATAGAATAAATCGCCATGTGTACTAGTGTCAAGCCCAATGGATATGGGAAACCAATTTGCTTCAAAGACAACACCTATCTATTTTTGGATGATGCGAGATTGTTAACGAATTCAGACGCTCCTGCATCAGACACTTGAGGCTCAAAATGTGAGCTCTAACTTACATGGACAGGGTAAGTAGTGAAGCTACTCTTTTAGTCATAAGGCAAAGTGACCATGGCCTCCCCTTCCAACATAAGAAGTACCTTATTTGTTTTTTCTACATTTACTTGCATCATTTCTAGCTCCTACATGTTGGTTTCAACCCTGATCTGTTCTCCTTTTGGCTCTTTCTCTCTCTCCTTATGGTACTTGACTCACTACAATTTCACTCTTTTGTAGGATTTGGCCCACCATAGACCGTCCTCCTCCATCAAAGGCATAATCAACTCATAAGTGGGTTGAAAGCCACTCTCATCTATCCACCACCAACAAGATGTTCTTTCTTGCATCACATTATCTTATGTAGGCTTGAACCCACTGCTTTATGTTCACCCCTACCTTATGTCCACTTGGCTTTGTTCACACCTTCTCCAACTAGATGTTAGATAACATATAACATCACATACCACTACTTTTAGCTACTCACTGATGACTAGAACCTTGTCTCACATCCCTCATCTCAACACAAAAATTTTATTGAACACATATATGAATTATAAATTACACCATGAGAATCTTTAGAGACCATAAGAATTACACAAGCTGATAATAACAACAAGTATTGTACATCACATAATACTAATCTCTAATATCATGAGAGTACACATCACAATGCGAATATAAAAGGTAATTACATTAACTCAGTTACAATTGAAATAAGTCTACATCCACCATTGTTTATTTACAATAACAATTAATTACAACTCAATGATAAATACAATACAATACAATGTAAATTTAGATACATGGCTCCTCAGAGAATAAGTTCCCCAAACTCTTGAGTATATGTGGCAATCTCAAGTGTCATCTCAATAGTAGAACTGTTGTGGGGAGGTAGAGCATCATCTAAGCACTTTTCCACCCAACCACAAACCAATGATCCCCCACACTATCCCATAAGGGAATGGCCTCTTTCACAGATAAGTAGATAGTAATATTACGAAAATCCAGAGAGGCTAGCAAGTACCTATGTCTTGTATGATTCTAAACTAAACATCCAGTGTATCATATAAATATGTTCTATTATAAGATATCAAAATAATATGTGAACCACACTCATAAAATTATAATGTATCAGTAAACATACTTTATCCCAAAGCTTTACAAATAATAAATGATAATGATCCAGATTAATCAATTTTATATACACCACTTAATCAGATTGCCTTCATCTAACATTGCAATGCTAGTAAGTCAGTGAAGTCCATCTCACTCCTTACTTTGTATTAGCAATATAGATAGGTAAAATATAATTCAACCACAAGATTCATCAACTTATATCCTACTACTAAATGCATCATACACCATGTTATAAAAAAGAGTAACAACATACCTTTAATCAATCAAACATATGTATGAATATTTCATTATCTTGTATCCAATAATAGAAATAATGATTACAAATATACCACCCAGATAAACATATAATTTAATTGTACATTTCAAACAATATAATTGGTTTCTAGTTATCTACACTTTGTGTAAACCCATATTACCATAGTTCAGTGTTCTAAGACTTAACTACCAATTTTTCACAATGAATCATATGAAGTAGTCTCACACACATGGGACTGCAAACATTAAATAAGTAACTACATACAATAAAGCAAGTTATAGTTCCATCGAACAAAATAATATAACAGGACAACATTGCTAACTTCCAAGTTTGCATGCATGAGTACATAAGTCTTACAAATTGTAATACCACACATACTATCCACCACAATAACCAACATGTATACAGTAAACAATCAGATGTAGATATGAGTTTAGGCATAATAACTATAACAATTCACACTCAGGTACAATATACTTACTATTGTACCCTATGATATCCCAAACTATTAGAGGTTTCCAACTACATAACAACACATAAATCAAACTTATGAATTTCTAGACTCACTTGATCCATGTAGATAATGAAAATCAAATAGTAACATATTATACCACCCAATAATCTTCTACATACATACCAAGGTATCTCAATATGAAAACATGTATCAACATACACCATTATTCACCAAGTATAACTATACATTTAACACACTCTTATTATGTAAATTTACATAACTATTCTATACTGAATA